>CM062819.1:1060054657-1060550795 GCA_031772625.1 Pinus tabuliformis | reverse complement strand
TCAGTAGGATTTTTTGATGGTACATGCTCCATGAGAAAATGTGGGTGCTAAGCCTTTATTGCCATTGAATCAGAATTTTTTTTTCCACTTTTGATGGGAAGGGGGATAGGGCACAAACAATAAAGCAGAGGTCATAACCCCTGCAGGGAATCTTGATTTCAAAAAATGGCTAGGAATGGAAAACATTAAGGTATATGGAGATGCAAAGGGAATCATAGATTGAGTGAGGGTTTCAATAGTTTCAATCTACCCATTCTAAAGAACTTGATGAAGCACATGAGGATGTTTATAATTACCTTTCATTATATCAATTTCGATCACATTTATAGGGAGAATAACTAAACAACAAATTTATTATCAAAGAGAAGAATTGACAAAGATATATGTAAGTTTTACTTCTCTGCATATGAACAAAGAATCATGATCAACACTAACACCATTAAGTACTCATAGAAGATTATTTTTTGAAGAACTATCATATTTTGAAAAAAAAATGTAAAAAAAATATGAAAATTTGTTTATAAATCATATAAAAAAACACTCTGTTATTTTTTTATATTTTTGTTAATAAAATAATTGTTTCTTAACTGTAAATATAGAAACTATATAATGAATAATAAAAAATTAAAATAAATATATAATATATTTTTTTTAATGTAAATATACAATATAATGTTTAATAACCAAAACTAAAATACTATGCAAATTTTACTATCTATTTTATTTCGTTTACTATATATTTTTTAATATAAAGAAAAATATGAAAAAACAATTAAATTCACATCGTCGAGTATCTATTAACAATGATGCCTTCAATCAATCCAATGATGATAGGGATGCAATAGGGATGCGATGTAGCGAGAAAAGGTTTCCCTTCGCGATCACCCACTAAATAAAACAAAACCCAGCGCAACATTCGAGTCAAGGCCACGCTCCACCTCTACGTGTCACTTTTTAAAACTCACCGCAAAAAGCCACCTGCCAAAAAAACTTACCGCAAAAAGCCACCCGCCATTTCCATTTACAAGAAAGAAAGCCACCTGCCATTTCGATTTTACCAGAAAGCAAAAAGCAGCCTCTCCGTGCTCCAACGTTCATTCATCTCCATATTTGAAACCATGCTTCGATAGATCTTTATCGCGTTGATTTCGTTATTTTCGTGCACCATGCCTGGTACAACTATTTTATTTTTTTGCTTCCATGAATATTGGTTATTTTCATCCTTTCTTCATTTTCCAAGTTTTTGTTTACAATGTGTGATTTTTTAATTTTGGTTTGTCAAATTATGGTTCCGTTATTTATTTATGTGCTTTTCAGTGTTTTTATTTCGATTATAAGATGATCAGAAAATATCAATGGGATTTTACTAAATTGACATGATGTTCACGGTAAGATAAATCATTCTCTTGCTATGTGTAGTTTCAACTAATTTGTCGCATAGATTTTGATGTACCTAGGACTGCAGGTTAGTGAAAAATGAACTTTATATTTTGTAGTGATGGGAATCATGCTGGAATTTCAAAGTCATTGAAATTATATAGGTTTTATTCGACAATTAACTGATGTGTGTCGTACTATGCAGAATTGGAGATGTTTTCTACTCCATAGGTCAATATTGATGATTAGTAGCCACATGGGTATCTTATAGAGGTGAGTTTCTTGAAGTATTGTTAATTTAATTCTAAATATTAAGGATAACTAATAGCCCAGATGAGTTTTAAATATTGTATAATTTTTTAGGGAAAAAATTGATATATATATAATTTTTTTAAGTAAAAATTTTGACATATTAATTTTTTTAGTACAGTTTACATCATGTCTAATATATATATATATATATATTATATATATTACTTTGTTTAGAGAAGGAATTGAATTAGTAATTTTACATCAAAAAATATAGAGCACTTAATCACCATCCACCCAACCAAAACTCTATAAACTCAACATACTAATTTAATTTAATTTTATATATTTATTATAAATTTTTCTATATTTATATTAAGTAAATATTACGTATTATTACAAGTAAATATGATTTACATAATATTATAAATAAATATGATTTATGTAATATTATAAATAAATATGATTTACATATTATTATTAGTAAATATGATTTATTTCATATACACTAAGAAATCATAATTATTACATAATACTTGTTGAGAATGCCAGATATTAAGTTTTATATAAATTTTGTAATATAGTGCAGTGATGTTAGCACTTGGCAAACAATATATGTGGAGCTATTGGTTGATTAATGGGAGGGGCCCTATTTGATAATGTATTTGGTCAAATTAGAAGTTACATAAAATTTGCTGAGAATGCAAGATAGTAAGTTCTGTATTAATTTTGTAATATAGTGTAGTGGTGCTTGCACTTGGAAAACAATATATGTGGAGCTATTGGTTCATTAATGGGCAAGGGCCTTGTCTAATATAGTGCTCACCCTTTAATGAATGAATAATTCCACATATATTAGCTCCACATATATTCTTTACGTTTACACTTTGCCATAATATGATAAAAATAAAATTATATTGAAAAAATAAAATTATATATATATATATTATATATATATATATATATATATATATATATATATATATATATATATATATATATTCTATCTAAAAACGTGGCAAGTGTGTGAAAAAAATGCAATCTAAAAAGATAAAAATGTTTCCATTGCAATAGCTATTTTAACATGTTTATTAGCTATATTTCCTTCTTACCCAAAAAATATATCAAAAATATCTCAAGAAAGTAATCCAAAATGTAATCCAAAAATGATAAGATAAAAAAGAAATGTTGCTATTGAAATAGCTATTTAACATGTTCATTAGATATATTTCCTTCTTACCAAAAAAAAGTATATATATTTTAACATGTTCATTAGATATATTTCCTTCTTACCAAAAAAAAATATCAAGAAAGTTATCCAATCTTCTAGATGAGAGTGATTGTAGTTTCTTGATTCTTTCAATCTATTATAAATATTATAGGGTAATAGGTATTTTTTTAAATTATTTATTAAATTCTAGCAATTGTGGTTTCTTGATTCTTTCAATTAATTATAAATATTTTAGAGTGATAAGTATTTTTTTAATGCTTCGTTAATTTGTTAGCTCTATAGAGTTTTTCTTTTTAATAGCTTTTTTTAGTATTAATGTTCCTTCATATTCATGATTCCCTGGGTGGTAGAAACAACAAACATTCCTAGAAAATTAGGTAAATAAAAAATAAAGAAACCCATGTTTGGTCAACCGCACGGGTCGCTTACATAGCCTCCACAAATGATGGTGGAAAGAACCTTCTGAGCATGGACCAAAATGGGCAAGACTTTGCCAAAAATACCATGGTTCAATGATAGCTCAGTGAACCCAAACGAAGGTTAGCTGACCTAACCATTGAAATTTACCATTAAACTATACAAGATTTAGTACTTTCAAAAATTGTCTTATCTTCTTTATAATAAAAATATGCCTTCATTGATCAATATGCTCTTAAAACATCTTTGCTCAGAGTTCCAAATTAAAGGACCACTCAAACATTTCTATCCCAAAACATCTCTATTCAGAGTTCCAAATCAAAGGACATTCAAACATTGCCTTCCCCAATGCTACAGTGACTCGAACCTACTTCCATGGAGTTTTTTACTACAACATCAACCGTCTACACTGCAAACTTCCCACACTTCTCGTATATTCTCTCTAAATACATCCCACTCAACCCAGTGAGACATGGTCAAAATGTTTATGTTATCTTGATTTGCCACTGTGTTTGTTTGCCTCTTTTCAAACACCAAGCTTCTAGAGAGAATTTTTCTATGCTAAGAATGAGTTTCCATAGATAAAAATTATTGTTGGAAATATGAAAGAGAGAGATATCGATTAAACACAATACCAAACACAATATGGTTTCATTGATCTCACAGACATTACATATTTATATTTATAGTATCTAGATCATTGAAAATGACACATCTTACAACTGACAGCTAAGGATTCACAATGACAACTATACATGACATGGAAGCATTACTTCAAACACTCTCCCTTAATGCTTACATGGAAAACATTAAAAACACATATTATAACGATAAATAAATCTTTGTCAAATTTGTCTGATATGGTTTTCATCAGCACCCACATCCACTCTAGAATCTTACAAGCACTGCTTTTTTACCACCACATCTTCGAGTTGTCACTTGACCTCCATTTAAAACATAATCGCCTCTGACCATCATTGATGAACTTTGCAAAATTGATGCTTCTCAACGTCCCTGAGTGCAACAAGTCAGTCTCCATACTGATCCATCCTACTGACATACCTCCATCTATTAGACACATGGTCTTCCACTGTATTCCCCAGTATTTTAGGAAGGCAGTCTCAGTATTGAATGTATTCAAAAGTGAATTTGACAAGATGACCTCTTAAACACATAATCAAATTAACCATTAAGTTTATGCAGTCTAAGTACTGAAATTCAGAAGTCAATTTGACAAGATAACCTCTTAAACACATAATCAAATTAACTAGTAAGTTGATGTTCTCGGTTCAATAGGTTGCCACCAGCTTATAACAAATTATACATAATCAAATTCGTGATATATTCTTATGTCACATATACATCAATAACCACCAATTTAAAAATATATTAATATGTTTTACAATTTTACAATGATTACACTTTAACAATAACACATTAAAACACATTTCAACTCTCACCTTTCACCACTTAAAAAATTATTTTAAATCCTTTAAACCACATGCAATTTACTCTCCATAAAAACAAACTCACATTGTATGGGTTGGCTTGAAAATCAAAATCAACCCTTTGAAGAATATTAGCTTTATCGGCCACCATGTTCAAAGTAGATATTGGACCAAAAATCACCCAAGGATTAGACACTGCATTTCATGCCTATGATAATTGATATGAGATATGTTCACCATAGCTCATTGGCGAAATCAATGGTTGTTGTTTAGTATATTGCAGAGCTCTGCCCATTTCTTTCAATGGGGCAATATAATTGTAGATCTTTGTCCCAAATGACTGTGATGCAGCCATTCGATCTAGAATATTCCATGCTACATGTAGCCACAATGCCCTTCTGGAGCTCGATTTGGCTAAAAGTTCATAGACACAAAAAATACTTCTTCACTACTTGACTTGGTGAAATGAAACAAACAACCCTTTGCAGGCATAGTCATGAGCAACAATTAAACTCTACAGTTTTGCAGGCCGAGTAGACTGCTCGAGCCTTCTCCTTGAATGTCCTGATGACCCATGACAAGTCAAGAGCAGATCGAATTTTTTTCGAGCATCGATACATTGCAAGATGTATCTTTTGTCTTTCTTTTACACAGATCCTCTTTCCACTGTCAATCATCAAAGGCACAAAAACTCCAGATCTATTCAAGAAACAAATATACACACAACTCACTAAAAATAAACTCTCACACATTAAATATAAATGGTCACACACCTATACTAATACGTACAAAAACAATAACATTTGTCACAACACCAAACACAATATGATTTTATGTATTTGTCATTTATTTATATTTTTTTAGTAAAATAGTTTTTCTTAATTATATGTAGAAATTATATAATGAAAATAGAAATAGAAATAAATGTGTACTATATTTTTTTTTTTATCTAAAATACAATATAATGTTATAACATAAAAACTAAAATACTATCCAAATTTACTATATATTTTATTAATATAAAGAAGAATTTGAAGAAACAAATTAAATTCACATCGGCTAGTATCTATTAGCAATGATGCCCTTCTTTCAATCAAATGATGTTAGGGATGCAATAGGGATGCGATGTAGTGGAGAAAATGGTTCCCTTGACCATCACCCACTATATAAAAAAAAACCAGCACCATATTCGAGTCAAGGTCATGCTCCACCACTACGTGTCACATTTTAAATCTCACCGCAAAAGGTCATCTGCCATTTCGATTTACAAGAAAGCAAAAATCTACCTGCCATTTCGATTTTACAAGAAAGAAAAAAGCAGCTTTCCATGCTCCAACGGTCATTCACCTCTATATTTAAAACCATGCTTCGATAGATCTTTATCACATTGATTTCCTTATTTTCATGCACCATGTGTGGCTGCAACAATTTTATCGTTTTTGCTTCCATGAATATTTGTTTTTTTTTTTCGTTTTCATTCTTTTGGCTTATTTCTGTATTTTTCTTACAATATGTGGTCTCCTAGTTTTTTTTGGTAAAACTATGGTTCCATTACTTATTTTTGTGTTTTTCTGTTTACCGTTTTTTGTTTTCCGGTTTTTTTGGTATATTGATGAGTTTCAAAAGCATGATTATAGCATGACCAGAAAATATCAATAGGATTTGTAACATCTCTAAAATAACTTAAAGGTAAAATTGTTTATGAAATAGTAATTTTTTAAAAGGTTACGAATTAGTTTCAAAAACTAATTCTTGTTATTTGTAAAAATTGAATGAGGAACTAATAGCTAGATTTCGTTTAGAGGAGGGAACAATTGAAACCATACCCAACTGAATCAACCACGTATTCAACCATAGCAGCAGTGACATGGTGGAGAGTAGTGGTCTATGTGGGGAATCTGGTTTATATGAATCCTTGTCCTTTCATGCAAAGGGGGGTGGAGGGGGCGGATTGCAAAGTGAATCGGCAGCTAATGCAGGGTTGTAAGAGTTGAGCTCATAACAAAACGAAGGGTACACCAACTACCTACTAATGGGTATAGGCGAGATCTCATGAATATCTGCGAAGTTTAGGGATCAGAGGTCTGTTACACTTTTTCTGCTACAAGTGTGCCCTTTCCCATCTAATACTCATGGACGTGTTGGGCTATCGGGAGAGAAGTCAACTATTTTCATCCTTGTATCTTGAAAATATGTCGAAATCTGAGAATTATGAAAGAAGTTTTGGGGAATAGAATTTTGTTAAGCAAATAATATCTACTATGTCGCAGGCATGATGAAGCTGTCGCCTGAGATTTTCCAAGCATGATGTTGCTGTCTCATAGTAGTGATCATAGTTCATTATGTTCGATGATGCTTTCTCCCAGACAGCCTCAGGAAGAATTGAACTCAGAACAACAGTTGGTGGCTAGGAGGAAAATAGGGCCGCGACACCAAGCCTTTTATGAGGGCTAACAAAACAAACAGTAATGGCACAACAGTGTTTATGGTCAACAGATTTTTAACAGCCAGCTATCTTCCTAGAAGGAAAAATATATGTGTTTTGTTATCTTTTCGAAATATTTCCTTGTGTTAAATGCCGAGTCACTTGTCATTTTCTTGAAAAAGGATATATGCTTAAATGATTTGTGATACTAGTTAATTTCAAAGTTTCTTGTGAAATAATTATGCATTGCATGCATGATAGAAATTGCTAATGATGTGCTTCTAGGCACATAGATAATCATTCTAACTTTGTTGAAGAAGAAAGTATGTTTTATATACACATAAATATAGTTTCTATTTAGAAAAAGAGTGCATTCTTCATGCATGAAAATAATGACTTTATGCGAGATTTCTTGAAAACAAAGATAGAGATTCTTTCTTTAAAATACACATATGAATAGTGTTCATGCAAGAACAAGAATCCATACTTGTTTCATGAAAATATTATGTGCATTGAAGTAAAAGTAATTGTGTTAGGAAAAACACATGTTGCATGCACATAAGGGTAGCAATGTAACTTCCTTGGAAATATTAATCTCTTGAAAAGATGGTCTTGCTAGATAAGTTGGATATTATTTCTTGATTTTTAAGCATAAAGATGGGTAGCTATAATGATTTCTTGAAAGGGAAGCATGAGAAAATTACATAGAGGAAGATAGAGAAATGCAGTTATAATGACCTCCTTTAATAAAGAAGTATGTAACTGTTTACATGAAATGATGGTAGAATTCCAAAGAAGGGAATGGAAGGGCTATTATGATAAGCTATTGGATGCACAAAGTATAGTCAATGTGTTATAGGGTTATATTATTTGTATGGATTGAAGAACTATTGAGTCATTTTCTTTAGGAAAATGATATGTGATTACTTTTATGCTAACATAACTATTATCTTAGTTTCTTGTTGCATGAGATGTGTATGCACACGAGATTTGTGTTAGTTTCCATTAGAAAGGATATATATTCGCATGTGGGAAAATACTACAGGTTGTGTGAGATAGCTTTATATATTCGCATGCATCAAAAGTAATAGTTAAAGGACTAGATCGTTTGATAAAGTTTATGTAAATTTTCATGTAAGAAGATTATAACTGATGTTTTAGTTAGTCCCTTCGAATGGATGCCTTAGTGTTTTGTCCTCTAAGTATATGTGCTTATGCGAAGGGAAATGCTAGTTAATATGATTATTTATAAATGTGATCATGATGTCAATGTTGATAATGATAACATGGGCAAGTAAAGTTGGATTACTTGCACAAGGCATAGATTATATTTAAGGTTGTGGCAAGAAAAGGATTAATGGTCCATGCGGATGAGTACGAGTTGCGGGAATGTACATTTCTAGAACAATCATGCCACAAGGAATGTTGCATGTGGCGGTATGTATGTAAAGGGTTTCATGGAAAATGTATTAGCTTTTAGCTAGTTATGTGATAATTCATTGTAATAATTTTATAACAATGGTTAAGGGATGGAATCCCTTATAAGCCATTGAGTGAGGGGTGAAAACCCTCACGAGCGTTTAATAATAAGATTAAACATTTGCTGGTTTTCACCCTACGGGGTTTCCAGGGTATATCGATGTTCCATGGTGTGATTGCCTTATGTGTCAGTTTGATGATGTTGAATCCTTGATGATGATGATTCTTTATTTGATGTGATAATCATAATGTCCAAGTATGTGATTATTAATATGGTTAAGGAAATCATGAAATGGATGCAAGGTTCATGAGACAATTTATGTTAATATACTGCAACAGTGGTTCTCAATGGTTATGAAACTTACTGTCCTCTATTGCATTTTACTTTATGCGTTTATGAACATTATATCTAATGGTTAATGAGGAATGTGGAGTTGTGATTTGGATAATTACTTGTGGGTAATTTGTATAAAAAATTCTAACTCCCTGCTTTTACATGTGAGGTTACCGGGGTATAATGGGCAGACACCCTGTGTGATAATATAGTGCAGTTACCTTTACACTTTGTCATAATATGATAAAAATAATTATATTGAAAAAAATAAAATTATATATATATAAACGTGAAAAGTGTCTGAAAAAAATTCAATCCAAAAAAAAATGTTGCTATTGCAATAGCTATTTTAACATGTTTATTAGATAAATTCCCTTCTTACCCAAAAAAAAATCTCAACTAAATTATCTAAAATGCAATCCAAAAATAAAATGATAAAAAAGAAATGTTGCTATTGTAATAGCTATTTTAACATGTTCATTATATGAATTTCCCTCTTACCCAAAAAAAATCTCAACAAAGTTATCCAATCTTTTAAGAGAGAGTGATTGTGGTTTCTTGATGAGAGTAATAGGTGTTTTCTTAAATTCTTGATTAATTTCGAATAATTGTGGTTTCTTAATTCTTTCAATTAATTATAAATATTTTATAGTGATAAGTATTTGAATTTTGAGTTTGAATTTAAAATACCCCAAACAAAATTCTAATTTCTATAACCATAACTCGTCAGCTGATGTTCTCTCTTCAATTTTGTATGATGATGCGGGGAGGGTGCAACGAAAAGCTGCCAGTCCCGCCCTCTGTACAAGTTTGGTATGAAAGACATGGAAGATGCCACAGATCCCAACGAAGATCAAGAAAGAAGTGACTTTTCCTGTCAAACGAAGATCTAGGGAGGAAGTAAATATGGATAAAGGGAGGGAAGTAGTTGTTACTATGAAACGAAGGAATGTACATGTAAAGCCATCCACCAACCGTGCGGAGTAGCCTGATATGGAATTCCGCATTATGTTTTTGTTGTACCGCATTATGTTTTTGTTGTAATATATTTTATTTAGATTAACATGTTGGTCTTTGTCGTCTTTCACGATAGTTATTTATTCCTCTATTTCAACGACATTCAGAGAGACGTCATTTTCCGTTTGTGCCCATTGAAATGAAATTATCGTCAGAGTTTGCTTGTTACTAGTTTTTGCATATTTTTTAATTAAATTTGTTAAAAATCTAGTCACATTATTCAAAATTACAGAGCTATTAAATGATATATAAGAAGCATGTCGTATTATCACTTTTCATGAAAATTGGGGCACTTTCATCCATTGTCATATATTATTTATGTTTTCTAAATCAAGTAAATGGAAAAATGGTTGAATTCAAAAAAATCACTTTTGGTACCATTTACCTAACACTTCAAAAAATATTATAGAAATATTGATTTAGAATATAATTTAAAAAAATAAGTAAGTTACACTTACAAAGAAGCCATAGTGATTTATAAATGATGAATATTAATTAGTGTTATAAAAAATGTATTTTATATTATTTAAAAAAAAATGTATTTTATACTATTAAAAAAAATGTAATATTACAATATAAATTAAACTTGAATTAGACTGAGAATATTGTAATGTAATGTTTAACATTTTAATTAAGTAAAATTAAATAACGAAATTATGACTTACCATGTATTAAAAAGGAAATATATAAATTCAAAACAACAAAATTGTGAAGATTTAAGAAAATCCATTAATAACAAAATATCTCTTAATAACATATAGTTACATAACAACACCTCAAAATTCCACAAAAATTAGTTAAAAGCACCAAAGGAAAATGTAGAAGTTTAAAACAGGGAGACAAACACTAAAATGTCATAAAGGAAGGAAGTAAATATGGATAAAGGGAGGGAAGTAGTTATTCCCATGAAACGAAGGAATGTACATGTAAAGCCATCCCCCAACCGTGCAGAGTAGCCTGATATGGAATTCCGCATTATGTTTTTGTTGTAATATATTTTAACCAAATTAACATGTTGGTATTTATCATCTTTCACGATAGCTATTTATTCCTCTATTTCAATGATTCATGTTGGTATTCATTAACGTTTATCATCTTTCACGATAGCTATTTATTCCTCTATTTCAATGACATTCAGAGAGAAAACATTTCTGTTCGTGCCGGTTGAAATGAAATTATTGTCGGAGTTTTCTTGTTACTAGTTTTTGCATATTTTTTAATTAAATTCGTTAAAAATCTAGTCACATTATTCAAAATTACAGACCTATTAAATAATATATAAGAAGCATATCGTATTATCTCTTTTCATGAAAATTGGGGCACTTTCTTCAATTGTAATATATTATTTATGTTTTCTAAATCAAGTAAATGGAAAGATGTTTGAATTCAAAAAAAAATATTATAGAAATATTGATTTAGAATATAAAAAAAAAAATAAGTTACACTTACAAAAAGGCCATAGTGATGAATATTAATTAATGTTATAAAAAAATGTATTTTATATTATTTAAAAAAACAAAATGTATTTTATACTATTTAAAAAAAACAATGTAATATTACAATATAAATTAAATTTAATTAGACTGAGAATATTGTAATGTAATGTTTAACATTTTAATTAAGTAAAATTAAGTAGTGAAATTATGACTTATTATGTATGAAAAAAGAAATATAGAAATTCAAAACAACAAAATTCTAAACATTTAAAAAAATCTATGAATAACAAAATCTCTCTATTATTAATAACATATAGTTATAGAACAATACCTCAAAATTCAACAAAAATTAATTAAAAGCACCAAAGGAAAATTTAGAAGTTTAAAACAGGGAGAAAAACACTAAAAAATCATAACAAATAGATTGCAAGATTGAAAAGTGGATGACATTAAAGATATACATTAAATAATAATTGATTGTACAAGATGGTTTAAATAAATATTTTTTAAAGAAATTATCATCAATATTTTTCATATTAACTATAATATAATAATTAAAATCATAAATAAATAAGTTTTTATTAAAAAATAATATATTTTGAATATTAAATTTAATAATATAATACATAATTAAAATTATATTATATTTTTAAATAAATTAAAAAATATTAATAAATTTATTTTTCTTAATATATTATACATTTTTCTATTTTACTTTATAAAATAAAAATATTTATTTTTAACTTTCTAAAATTAATATTTTATTTGAAAGTTTAATAATTGTTATTAGTCTTTGTTAAGACAAATTATAATAATTATCTTTTGATAAACACAAGTTGAAATGATTAATTTATAAAAACAAATATCTATTTTTAATAATATTCAATCTTATTATTGAACAAGGCAAATTATAATATTTCATTTTCAAAAACAAATATTTATTTTTCAATATTATTAAAAAAGATGTAGTCTAATGAACTATTTTTAATAAAATTTAACCTTATTATTAAACCATCCAAATTATAATATTTCATTTTAAAAAATATATATTTATTTTTCAATATTATTAAAAAAAGATGTAGTCTCATGAAGCCACAATTTCTTTTGGAAAATAATGGAAATTTCTACATGGTTTTAATTTATTTTTTTTCAATACCAACTAATTAACTTTTTACATTATTTTTAAATTTTAATACTAAATTATGAGCCTAGATAAGTATTCATTATTTTTCTTATTATGAACTACAAAGCATTAAGATCGAAGTACAAGAGTTTTCATAATTTCAATATCAAGACTTTTAAATACTACTTCCCCTTTGGGCTTATCATGATTTTCAACTTCTTTGCAAGAATAGAACTGGGCGGAGGGAGAATTAAACCTACTAGCTACCATTTAAGATATTTCGTTTAAATTTATATTTGCTTTAAATCCAAATTCATTTTTTCATGTTAAAGTAGACTTATATTTTGTTTAAAGTAAATTTGTATTAGTGTCATTAATGACATACAATACTAATTTTTTTTTCAATTCTAATAGTAAAAATTTAAAGCTAACATGTTTTGTTTTTAATTTCACTTGAATTTTATTTTTTATCTTTTAATGCACTTTATTATTTAAAACTTAAATTTATACTATTTCAAGTTACTGAGCCAAGATTCTCTTTCTACAACCCAGTGTGAGGGGATGTGTAAGTTTGTTCATCCGTCTGTAAAATTGACACATGCCATAAATAGAAAAATAATGTGGTCTATAATAATAATATAAAATATGCTTAAAAAAATGTGAGTAAGATTTTTTAAATATTATACTTTTTAAAAATATTTCAATAGGAGATTTAATAGATCTGTGTTATCTAATTTTTGCTCATATAATGTATATGTTATGTAATAATATTTTAATATCAATTATGTACACATTGTATATAGATATCTTAAATATCTTAGAGTCTCTATCTATTAGTCTCAAACCACATTTATGTTATGCCAACGTGGAGAGAATAATAAAATACCCCCTTATAATCCAAGGGAGATTTTTCTTTCTTCCCCTGAGGTCGATCAAGGTTTTGAATTTTTTTTTTTCTGTTCAATACCAACTAATTAACTTTTTTTTTTTTTTTTAAATTTTAATATTGAATTATGAGCATAGATAAATATTCATTATTTCTCTTATTAAAAACTACAAAGCATTAAGATCGAAGTACAACATTTGTCATAATTTCAATATCAAGATTTTTAAATACTTCTTCCCCTTTGGGCTTATCATGATTTTCAACCTCTTTGCAAGAATGGAACTGGGTGGAGGGAGAATTAAACCTAGTAGCTACCATTTAAGATATTTCCTTTAAATTTATATTTTCTTTAAATCCAAATTCATTTTTTTCATGTTAATGTAGACTTATGTTTTCTTTAAAGTAAATATTGTTAGTGTCATTAGTGACATATAATAATCTTTTTTTTTTTTTCAATTCTAACAATAAAAATTTAAAGCTAACATGTTTTGTTTTTAATTTCAGTTGAATTTTATTTTTTTATCTTTTAATGCACTTTATTATTTAAAACTTAAATTTATACTATTTCAAGTTACTGAGTTGAGATGCTCATTCTACAGCCCAGTATGAGGGGATGTGCAAGTTTGTTCATCCGTCTGTGCCCAGTATGAGGGGATGTGCAAGTTTGTTCGTCCGTCTGTAGAATTGACACGTGCCCTAAATAGAAAAATAATGTGATCTATAATAATAATATAAAATATGCTAAAAAAATGTGAGTAAGATTTTTAATCATTATAGTTTTCAAAAATATTTCAATAGGAGATTTAATAGATCTATGTTATCTAATTTTTGCTCATAAAATGTTTCCTTGTATATGTTATGTAATAATATTTTAATATCAATTATTTACACATTATATATATATCTATATATATATATATATATATATATATATATTATATATATATATATATATATATATCATGAAAAAATAAGTAATGTGGTCTATAATAATAATAGTAATAATAAAATATGCTAAAATAATTTGAGTAAGATGTTTAAACGTTATACTTTTCAAAAATATTCTAATAAACTGTCTCTTTGTATACCTTATGTAAAATATTTTAATTCCAATTATGTATACATTGTATATCATTTAAAAGAAATTAATTATTTATATATATATATATATATATATATATCAAAAATAAGTTTTTTTTTGTTAAAATGTTTATTTGGTCCTCTTCAAAAATACAATTTAAACAATGAAAAATTACACATTGTATTTTTCACTCTAAATAAGCTTGCACGTGAAGAAATTTGATCCCTTTAGAATCATGTTAGATCGGTACTTAAGATGGATCTATGTTGGTTTAACAACATTGTGGCTATTATAAGTTGTAGAGTACCACTCCACATAGTAATAAATATTATATTAATACAATTTATTTTTATAAATGTAATAAATCATGCATTAATAGATATAACATGATTAAAGGACAATAAGAGCATAATTTTTGTTTTTTTTCTATGATTTAAGCTCGGTTCTTTTTAAAAAGGATTTTTTCAGGGGATGCCTTTTCCTACCCTAAAAAGGGTAGCATGTGGTGATGAAGGATTCAAATTTCAAGCTCATTATTATGACATGGTCCTCATAAAGGTTGGACTTTCCGGGTGCGGAAGGAGTTCTATGTTAGAAATGTCCATTATGGACCTTAGAATTTTGGCTCTACCAAGGAAGGAAATGCATTTAATTGTCCTAATGTGAACACAGTTATAAATCTCTCGATTGTAAATGTTGTGATTAATGCATATTTTATTTCTCATTCCACTCATGATGGTTTCTCCCTAACTATCTCTTTGACAAACGACTCCTCTCCTATATTCCATTAAGCTCCAGTATCACATGTGATGTCGTCAAAGGAACTAGTTTCCTTTCAGGCTCATCCTAGAAGCAGTGAAGGAAAGTGAATAAAATGACGAAAGTGCATGTGAGGTGAGCCAAACAAGGTCGAGACAGTGGTATGCGAGGACATTGTGATAGACGAAAAAAATTCCAGGAAAATTATACAATAGTAATTTGATATGTTTATTGTTAATCCAAGTTAGTATATTTGTGAGGCACCATGTACTATATATGCATGACAAATCTCAAAGATACACAAAAATTAACTATAAAATCATTCTCAAATCAACTTCTCATCCATAGTGCATATTCTAAGGAAAAAATATGAGTTGAATGTATTATTATGTTCAATAATGTTCTATTGGATCAAATTCATCTGTACAATTGACAACCTTTGATCAAAACAAAAATCACCAAAATAATATTATAATAGTCGTGGTAAAAAATCCATGTAAAATTTCATAAAGGTAAAATAATAACTTGGTCATGGGACATGTATTCCAAGTTGAATGTTGGGAAAAACATCCTAGTGGGTGTTCATTCAGTTTATTAATGGCTATGGAAATTGGCAAAGGAAATTCCTTTGGGAAGGTAAAGTGGCATTAATTGGCATTTTATTTATGGAAATAATAGAAAATAGGATAAAAGGGAGGTGACAGGTAATTGGTTGCACATGAGGAGGAAAATGAAGGAAAATAATAAAAATTTGATGAAAATAGAGGCCTCATTAATAAAAAGGCTTATGAGAATGAGCTCATAGATTTTTATTAGTTTAGTTTTGGAGCTCTCATTTTCTCTCTCCCTCTCATACTCTTAGAAACTTAGAGTTTTTCTTGGAGAACTCTTGGAGGAATTGAGATCAACAACTACAATAGGTTTTTCTTCCAGATACTAAGTTGCATGTATGATTTCCTTACTAGTTTTGGCATGCATGGCATATGCGTGTGGTTATTTGGTCATGATCCATCATTGACATGGAGTTTTGCCTAGATTGATAGTGGTTTTGCCTAGCCTTGCCATATCCTAGATAGAAACCCTTGGTGGGTTCAGTTACTAGTCCTCGAATCCCTGGATGGAAAAACACTCTGGAAGCTCGGTGACAACTGTGCGTTGAGTTACTAGTACTCCTGGAAGCCGTAGTTGGGAAAAATGCTTTGGAGACCTTGAAAACTTGGGTAGAGACCAATCTAGTGATAGCGAGTGATGTATGATCGTGAGTGAGGTGGACTCACTAGTTGAGGATTTATGTGTTTTAGCCTATGGAAGCTCTAGTTTGGTTTTGATTGATTTGTTTCATTCATGCTTGGAGTATGGCATAGGGGATGATTGGCTGAAAGAGAGATTTGGTTCAGCCCAATCTATGGTCGGGTGGTTCATGGAAGTCTCATACCTGGTTGACCTATGTAATCATGAATAATGGCTCTTTCTCCTTGGTATTTTATGGTTAAATATACTTGCTTATATGGTTATTATATGCTTGATATTTATATTGGTTATATGTTGGTTATTATATGCCTTAAAGAAAATAACATTTTGGTTAGTTTCGATGTCGTATCTTGTTGGGAAAAATACTGGGGGGAGGCTGGGGGAGGTGAATCAATATTTTAAATTCAAACTGTTAATTTTATATTCTACAAAATATTCACTACTTCAGAGAAGGAAACCAATGTATATATAGTATACTGAAATTTTATGAATTATATCATATGATTATCCTTAATCAATGGACATTTGTACTGATGCAGACTCTTGTTAGTATGGAGGCACCCACCTATAGAAAACTACAATCTCTCTCATTTTCCAACACCCACTAGAAGGGAGTTATAAACCCCTTCAACTCATTTACCAGCTCCTACTGAAAGGAGCTCCTACCCCTTTTCTAAAGGCTATTACCCTCATCTCCTTGTGAACCACTTTTCATAATATTTCAAAATAGATTCATGTGTCAAACAATCATAACACAACTTGTATATCACCTTTAAAATTGGACGCATACAAACCATAAACCCAAAAAATGAATCACTGAATCTGACACACTTTCACATTGTAAATCAACTAAAATATTAAGCATCAAATCACACTCAATGTAGAACATAACCAAAAATAACAAATATCTAATTATGTACGCATATTTTCTAAATAAGACTCGCATATATACAAGCATTCTTTGTGTCACATCTGCATACAGATCTCAAAATAGCGAGCATTGAATCATCAATCACTAAACTATACTTATATCATTCGAGGAGTCACATAACATTTGAACCAATAAAAAAAAAGATCAACATACTATAACATCATTACCAATTCATATACCATTCATCATTTAACCCTGGTCAATATTGTTAGATACAAGTCACTATAATAGAGACATCATCGACAAACAACAACTATCAAAACATAACTGATCAAATAAATCATCATTAGGGCATACTACAAAACCCTAGAATGTTTATGACACTTCCCTGAAGCAAACCCACGTATGTATGTGCTTACCATACATAACACTCATGTATATATATGCACATATTGAAATTATTTCACATTATATATATGTGACCCTAGAAATATGGATCCATGTATGTACGTGATTATCCTAAAACAAACTTGTTTTAGCTCCCATTTTCCATTTGAATTTGGGCGCACCTCTTCCTTCCTTAGCCTTGGTTGTTGTTGCTAGGCATCCTATGAGAAGAACATTGATATTCCATTTCTAATCTCCTAAAAACAATGTTTTTGTATGATTTCCATGTTTCTCCAAGCCAAATTCTAAATCCCCAATCCTTTAATTATTCCTGACATATGGACAAGGTCTTACAAGTGTCAACTATGTGTGTATTTCACCTTCCATAGCAGGGCCCAAGGTGGTGCACCTTCCTTTAACCAGTGCCACCAAATTTTAGCTCCACATACCCTCTTGACAATATTTGGGTCCTATAAATCTAAGCCACCTAAATGTTTTGTTTGCATACCTTGTCTCATCAAGGGTCACCCAAAATTATTTACTTAACTTTTTATTTAAAACTGATATTTTCCTCACCTCAACAAGATTCCTATTTCTTCTCCTAGTTGTCTCTTTATTCCCCCCTTTTATTCCTTAATTTGTGTTCATTACTTGAAGTCAATTAATGAGTCAAGATTTTATCCCCAATCTACTCCCTAATTTAACTCAGGTTATCTCTTAGATGGGTATTCTTATGTTGGTTGTTCACACATGGAGCTTCTCTACATTTCTCTAAATTTAATTTATTATTCTCATTTTAATTCACCTTCCTCTTTTCTTAATTAGGTTTAATTTAGTTTAGGATTAATCTTTATCCTTACAATTATGTTTGTCTTTCCCCTTTTTCCTAATTAAACCACATAATCTTCCTAGTACTTTCCAACATGGGAAGGATAGAGTTTTTAAGGTACTCTATTTCAATTCTTCCTATGATCCTCCTTATTCCAAGTTTTATTTTTTATTTAATTACATTGGTTTCTAATCGTTATTTACCCTTGATGTAAATTTACCTAGTTTTCATTCCTTGCTTATATTCATTTATTTTTAAGATTCCAAGGGTGCCAAGTTTGGTTGTGCCCTTCAAGAACTTCCCTAGAAGTTCCAAGGGTGCCACACCTAATACTTTATTTGTGATGTCAAGTGTGCCAGTTTGGTTGTGCCCTTCAACAACTTCCCTAGAAGTTCCAAGGGTGCCACACCTAATAGTTTATTTGTGATGCCAAGGGTGCCAAGTTGGTCGTGCCCTTCAAGATTCCCCTGAAGTTCCAAGGGTGCCACACCACTTGCCCTTCAAGCATCCAGTGACTACGAGGGGAAAGTATAGTGCAACGTCATAGACTACTATAATCTCTTATGTTTCCTGCTATAGGGAGACTAATGGTGTCGGGGATCAAGGGATCCGCCTTGATGCGGCCCCCCGGTAAAGTCCTCATGAGCGACCCAACTTTGGGACCTGCCCTCATGGCATCGTGATCTTCAAGGCGAAGGTGTTTCAACCCTTCCAACCCAAGTCACGGCGGGAGTGCTAGTGCGTGAGATCAGGGACTCTGTACCACCCCTCCCATGTAGTTCCATCCACCTGTACAACCCCATCACCCATATGTGGGTCATTCGGTCAAGCAACTAGTCTGTGCTTGCAACCATTAACATATCATCAGAATATAGTTAAACATATATGGCAGATTTAAAGATCGACTTAGACTTTAAAAGATAAAATAATCTGAATTTTCATCAAACCAAGTTTCATCAACATGTCATATGCGAGTGCCTCTGATGGTTTCCTGCCATACTCAATAATCATCAGTAACAAGGTTTCTCTATGTTAGTCATTATCATAATAGCATCATTAACAATTCCTGGTCATTCACATCATTGTCCATTGTAAGTCTGAACTAAAGGAAGTAGGTAACATAGGGAACACATCCCTCATGGCTATCATCAATAATCATCAATGGAAACATACATATATTAAGCGCTATCAACATCGTAACATCGTAGAAATATACCTATCCATCAATTTATCATCATTATGCTTTTAGTAGAGCACATACATATTCTTTACTACCCTCATCATAAATTCAAATAGAGACCAACTTAACTATTTAATGTTGCAATCATCAGAATACTGATAGTAGATACGTACATAACCATTCATATCATAAATATCAATGGAAGTATTCATCATCAAACATGATATTCATATCGAAAATAAATGAATAGTTACCAGATGTCAATCTGAGGTTCAAAGATAAGTATCTAAGAGTCATTGTCAAGGGATGTGGGGTCAGGATGAGTTTATGTGGGCCATAGTTGGTTTTTTATTGTTTTATTTACTATTTTGTAATTATATTTTGTGTTACTATTTATTTATTCATTATAATTTTAGTTCATGATTATTATTTAATTTAATTGTTGTTGTTGATTTATTTTTACTGTGTTTTTTTTTTTTTTTTATTTTACTATTTACTACAACATTATTATTATTATAGTTTATCTTATCTTATACTATATAATTATAATTATGTTTTTATATTGTAATTTGTTGTAGTTTATGTTTTTATTTTTTAATGTATACTATATTTTTTTGTTATACTATATTAGTTCAATTCATTTTAATTCTGTTTTATTAAAATGTTTTTTTTTTTTTTGTTTTTTTTAAGTTTTACATTTTGTATTTTATTATATTATATATTAATCATTATCATTATCATGATTCATGTTATTTTTTTTTTTTTTTTTGTGTTGTTTTATTTTTTACTTATTTTATATACTATTATTGTAACTGTCATTTAATACTAATCAATTTTATTAATTTAAATTATTATTACTTATATAATTTTAATTATCTTTTTATTACTATATTGTTTGTTTGTTTTATGTTATATATTTACAATTGTAACACCATTTTGTCACAATATTATTGTGTATATATAACACATCATCATAATATTTAATTCATGTTATTAATTATAATTGTTTAATTATATGTTATTAATTATAATTTTTATTATATGTTATTTTATTGTTTTTTTTTTTAGTTATTAAGGCTATTTTGTTTACTATGTTAATATATATATTATTTATTTTAATCATGTTATTAATGTATTTTTTTTTTTTTTTTGTTTTATTGTTTTACTGTTTTTTTAAAAATTTATACTAACATTATCATTATAATACATTACATGTTACTATTATTTTTTATTTTTTTTTGTTTTTTTTATTTATTATGCTAAACTACATGTAACACTATTATTATAAATATTATTATAATCATTTATGTATATTACTAATTATAATTTTTATTAATTAATAATTATTTTTTTTAATATGTTTGTATTCCTTTATGTTTATGTTTTACTATAATGTCATCTATTATTTAATCAATATATTATTTAATTCATGTTATTCATGTTGTGTTATTTGTTTTTTTAATATTTTTGTATATTAATATTTATTAACATATTATATTAACCATTATCATTATTTATATAATTATTGTTATTACAAATATAATTTATTTATTTGTTTTATTTTTGTTTGTTATGTTTTACTATATTGTAACACTATTTTGCAGCACTATAATCATTATCATTATTTAACTATTTTTTTAATGTTATTACTATATTAATAATTTTAATTCATGTTATTACTATATTCCTTGTTTGTTTTATTCTTTTTCTAACAAAATTCTGTAACACTATTATACTAATCATTATCATTATTTAATTCATGTTATTATTATATTGTTTGTTTGTTTTATTTTATTTATTTTTTACTATTTTATAACACTATTTTATAACACTATTATACTAATCTTATCATTATTTAATTCATGTTATTACTATATTTTTTTTTTGTTTTATGTTTTATGTTTTACTATATTGTAACACTATTATAATAATAATTATAATTACTTAATTCATGTTACTAATATATTGTTTGTTTGTTTTATGTTTGATGTTTTACTATTTTGTAACACTATTATACTAATCATTATCATTATTTAGTTCAAGTTATTAGTATATTAATAATTTTAATTGATGTCGTTACTATATTGTTTGTTTGTTTTATGTTTTACTTTATACTATTTTGTAACACTATTATACTAAACATTATCATTCTTTAGTTCATGTTATTACTATATTGAATAATTATAATTCATGTTATTACTATATTGTAAGTTTGTTTTATGTTTTATGTTTTACTATTTTGTAATACTACTATACTAATCATTATCATTGTTTAATTCATGTTATTAGCATATTTTTTGTTTTTTTTTTTATGTTATACTATTTTGCAACAGTATTCTGTAACACTATTATACTAATCATTATCATTATTTAATTCATGTTATTACTATATTGTTTGTTTGTGTTATGTTTTATGTTTTACTATTTTATAACACTATTTTGTAACAGTATTATACTAATCATTTTAATTATTTAATTCATGTAATTACTATATTAATCATTTTAATTCATGTTATTACTATATTGTTTGTTTGCTTTATGTTTTATATTTTACAATTTTGTAACACCATTTATTAGCAGTATTTTGTAACACTATGATACTCATCATGATCACTATTTAATTCATGTTATTACTATATTAATAATTTTAATTTATGTTATTATCATATCAATAATTTTAATTCATGATATTACCATTTTTTTTAATGTTTTACAATTTAGTATATTGTAAGACTATTTTGTAACACTATTATACTAATCATTATCATTATTTAATTCATGTTAATAATGTATTTTTTGTTTGTTTGTTTTAAGAACATTTTAAATTGTTTTTAAAGCATTTTAAATTGTTTTTAAAGTGTTTTAAATCATTTTGAAAGCATTTTAAATTGTTTTGAAAGAATTTTAAAAACATTTTAAAGTACTTTAAAGCACTTAAACTTATTTTTAAAACATTTTAAAATGTTTTTGAAGCATTTTAAAACCATTTAAAATTGTTCTTAAATCGATTTAAATTATTTTTAAAGTATTTTATATTGTTTCTAAAGCATTGTAAACTATTTTTAAAGCATTTTAAAATCATTTAAAATTGTTCTTAAAGCAATTTAAATTATTTTTGAAGTATTTTAAATAGTTTTTAAAGCATTGTAAATGGTTTTTAAAGCATTTTAAATTCTTTCGAAAGCATTTTAAAAACATTTGAAGTACTTTAAAGATTTTTAAATTGTTGTTAAAGCATTTTAAAAGAATTTAAAATTGTTTTTAAAACATTTTAAAGTGTTTTTAAATTAATTTGAACTATTTTAAATTGTTTTTAAAACATTCTAAATGCTTCAAAAACATTTAAAATTGTTTTTAAAGCATTTTAAATTGTTTTTAAAGCGTTTAAAATTGTTTTTAAAACATTTTAAAGTACTTTAAAGCTTTTTAAATTGTTTATAAAATATTTTAAAACGGTTTTAAAGCATTTTCAATTGTTGTTAAAGCACTTACACATTTTTTTTTAAACATTTTAAAACGTTTTTGAAACATTTTAAAATGATTTAAAATTGTTCTTAAATCAATTTAAATTATTTTTAAAGTATTCTAAATTGTTCTTAAAGCATTTTAAAATATTTTTAAAGCATTTCAAAATCATTTAAAATTGTTCTTAAAGCAATTGAAATTATTTTTGAATTATTTTAAATAGTTTCTAAAGCATCGTAAACTGTTTTTAAACCAGTTTAAATTGTTTTGAAAGAATTTTAAAAACATTTTAAAATACTTTAAATCTTTTTAAATTGATGTTAAAACATTTTGAAAGAATTTAAAATTGTTTTTAAAATGTTCTAAATTGTTTCAAAAACATTTTAAATTGCTTTTGAAGCATTTTAAATTGTTTTTAAAGCGTTTAAATTTTTTTAAAAACATTTTAATGTACTTTAAAGATTTTTAAATTGTTTCTAAAACATTTTAAAACGGTTTTAAAGCATTTTCGATTGTTGTTAAAGCACTTAAACTTATTTTTGAAACATTTTAAAATGATTTAAAATTGTTCTTAAAATAATTTAAATTATTTTTTAAGTATTATATATTGTTTCTAAAGCATTGTAAACCATTTTTAAAGCATTTTAAAATCATTTAAAATTGTTCTTAAAGCAATTTAAATTATTTTTGATGTATTTTAAATAGTTTTTAAAGCATTATAAACGGTTTTTTAAAGCATTTTAAACTGTTTTTAAAGCATTTTAAAAACTTTTTAAAGTACTTTAAAGCTTTTTAAATTGTTGCTAAAGCGTTTTAAAAGAATTTAAAATTGTTTTTAAAACATTCTAAGGTGTTTTAAATTGTTTATAAATTATTTTGAACTATTTTAAATTGTTTTTGAAACGTTCTAAATTGTTTCAAAAACATTTTAAATTGTTTTTAAAGCATTTTAAGTTCTTTTTAAAGTGTTTAATTTTTTTTTTTTAACATTTTATAGTACTTTAAAGCTTTTTAAATTTCTTTTAAAATATTTTAAAACGATTTTAACGCATTTTCAATTGTTGTTAAACCACTTAAACTTATTCTTAAAACATTTTAAAATGTTTTTGAAACATTTTAAAATCATTTAAAATTGTTTTTAAATCAATTTAAATTGTTTTTAAAGTATTTTAAATTGTTTCTCAGGCATTGTAAACTCTTTTTAAAACATTTTAAAATTGTTCTTAAAGCAATTTAAATTATGTTTGGAGTATTTTAAATAGTTTTTAAAGCACTGTAAATGGTTTTTAAAGCATTTTAAATTGTTTTGAAAGCATTTTAAAGCACTTTAAAGCTTTTTATTTTTGTTAAATCCTTTTAAAAGAATTTAAAATTGTTTTTAAATTATTTTGAACTATTTTAAATTGTTTTTAAAATGTTCTAAATTGTTTCAAAAGCATTCTAAATTGTTTTTAAAGCATTTTAAATTGTTTTTAAAGCATTGTAAACTATTTTTAAAGCATTTTAAATTGTTTTGAAAGAATTTTAAGAACATTTTAGAGTAGTTTAAAGCTTCTTAAATTGTTGTTAAAGCTTTTTAATAAAATTTAAAATTGTTTTTAAAACATTTTAAAGTGCTTTAAATTGTTTTTAAATTATTTTGAACTAATTTAAATTGTTTTCAAAACGTTCCAACTTGTTTCAAAAACATTTTAAAATTTTTCTAAAGCATTTTAAGTTGTTTCTAAAGTGTTTAATATTGTTTTTAAAACATTTTAAAGTACTTTAAAGCTTTCTAAATTGTTTTTAAAACATTTTAAAATGGTTTTAAAGCATTTTCAATTGTTGTTAAACCACTCAGACTTATTTTTAAAACATTTTAAAATGTTTTTGAAACATTTTAAAATCATTTAAAATTGTTTTTAAATTAATTTAAATTATTTTTAAAGTATTTTAAATTGTTTTTAAAGCACTGTAAAATATTTTTAAATCATTTAAAATTGTACTTAAAGAAATTTAAATTACTTTTGAAGTATTTTAAATAGTTTTTAAAGCATTGTAAACGGTTTTTAAAGCATTTTAAATTGTTTTAAAAGCATTTTAAAGTACTTTAAAGCTTTTTAAATTGTTGTTAATGCATTTTAAAAGAATTTAAAATTGCTTTTAAAATGTTTTAGAGTGTTTTAATTTTTTTTAAAATAATTTTGAACTTTTTTAAAGTGTTTTTAAAACATTCTAAATTGTTTCAAAAACATTTTAAATTGTTTTTAAAGCATTTTAAATTGTTTTTAAATAATTTTGAACTATTTTAAAGTGTTTTTAAAACATTCTAAATTGTTTCAAAAACATTTTAAATTGTTTTTAAAGCATTTTAAATTGTTTTTAAAGCGTTTAAAATTGTTTCTAAAACATTTTAAGGTACCTTAAAGCTTTTAAAATTGTTTATAAAACATTTTAAAACGGGTTTAAAGCATTTTCAATTGTTGTTAAAGCACTTAATCTTATTTTAAAACATTTTAATTGTGTTTGAAATATTTTTAAACATTTTAAAATCATTTTAAATTGTTTTGAAAGCGTTTTAGATTATTTTTGAAGTATTTTAAATTGTTTTTAAAGCATTGCAAACTATTTTGAAAGAATTTTAAAATCATTTTAAATTGTTTTGAAAGCGTTTTAAATATTTTTGAAAGAATTTTAAAAGCATTTTTACTTTAAAGATTTTTAAATTGTTGTTAAAGCATTTTAAAAGAATTTAAAATTGTTTTTAAAATATTTTAAAGTGTTTTAAATTGTTTTTCAATTATTTTGAACTATTTTAAAGTGTTTTAAAAACTTTCTAAATTGTTTCAAAAACATTCTAATTTTTTTAAAGCATTTTGAATTACTTTTAAATCATTTAAATCGTTTTGAAAGCATTTTAGAAACATTTTAAAGTACTTTAAAGCTCTCTAAATTGTTTTTAAAACATTTTAAAACAGTTTTAAGCATTTTCAATTGTTGTTAAAGGACTTAAACTTATTTTTTAAAACATTTTGAAATGTTTTTGAAACATTTTAAAATCATTTAAAATTTTTCTTAAATCAATTTAAATTGTTTTTAAAGTATTTTATATTGATGTAAACTATTTTTAAAGCATTTCAAAATCATTTAAAATTGTTCTTAAAGCAATTTAGATTATTCTTGAATTATTTTAAATAGTTTTTAAAGCGTCGTAAACTGTTTTTAAAGCATTTTAAATTGTTTTGAAAGAATTTTAAAAACATTTTAAAGTACTTTAAAGATTTTTAAATTGTTGTTAAAGCATTTCGAAGGAATTTAAAATTGTTTTTAAAACATTTTAAAGTGATTTTAAATTATTTTGAACTATTTAAAGTTGTTTTTAAAATGTTCTAAATTGTTTCAAAAACATTTTAAATTGCTTTTGAAGCATTTTAAATTGTTTTTAAAGCGTTTAAAATTGTTTTAAAAACATTTTAAAGTACTTTAAAGCTTTTTAAATTATTTTTAAAACATTTTAAAACGGTTTTAAAGCATTTTCAATTGTCGTTAAAGCACTTAAACGTATTTTTGAAACATTTTAAAATGTATTTGAAACATTTTAAAATCATTTAAAATTGTTCTTAAAGCAATTTAAACTATTTTTGAAGTATTTTAAATAGTTTTTAAAGCACTGTAAAAGGTTTTTAAAGCATTTTAAATTGTTTTTAAAGCATTTTAAAACACTTTAAAGCTTTTTAATTGTTGTTAAAGCATTTTAAAAGAATTTAAAACTCTTTAAAACATTTTAAAGTGTTTTTAAATTATTTTGAACTATTTTAAATTGTTTTTAAAACGTTATAAATTGTTTCAAGAACATTTTAAATTGTTTCAAAAGCATTTCAAATTGTTTTTAAAGCATTTAAAATTGTTTTCAAAGCATTTTAAAGTACTTTAAAGCTTTTTAAATTGTTTATAAAACATTTTAAAACGGGTTTAAAGCATTTTCAATTGTTGTTAAAGCACTTAAGCTTATTTTTAAAACATTTTGAAATGTTTTTGAAACATTTTAAAATCATATAAAATTGTTTTTAAATCAATTTAAATTATTTTTAAAGTATTTTAAATTGTTTTTAAAGCATTGTAAACTATTTTTAAAGCATTTTAAATTGTTTTGAATGAATTTTAAGAACATTTTAGAGTACTTTAAAGCTTTTTAAATTGTTGTTAAAGCATTTTAGTAGAATTTAAAATTGTTTTTAAAACATTTTAAAGTGCTTTAAATTGTTTTTAAATTATTTTGAACTAATTTAAAGCATTTTTAAAACGTTCCAACTTGTTTCAAAAACATTTTAAATTGTCTTTATAGCATTTTAAGTTGTTTTTAAAGTGTTTAAAATTGTTTTTAAAACATTTTAAAGTACTTTAAAGCTTTTTAAATTGTTTTTAAAACATTTTAAAACGGTTTTAAAGCATTTTCAATTGTTTTTAAACCACTCAGACTTATTTTTAAAACATTTCAAAATGTTTTTGAAACATTTTAAAGTCATTTAAAATTGTTTTTAAATCAATTTAAATTATTTTTAAAGTATTTTAAATTGTTTTTAAAGCATTCAAAACTATTTTTAAATCATTTTTAAATCATTTAAAATTGTTTTTAAAGAAATTTAAATTACTTTTGAAGTATTTTAAATAGTTTTTAAAGCATTGTAAACGGTTTTTAAAGCATTTTAAATTGTTTTGAAAGAATTTTAAAGTACTTTAAAGCTTTTTAAATTGCTGTTAATACATTTTAAAATAATTTAAAATTGTTTTTAAAACATTTTAGAGTGTTTTAAATTGTTTTTAAATTCTTTTGAACTATTTTAAAGTGTTTTTAAAACATTCTAAATTGTTTCAAAAACATTTTAAATTGTTTTTAAAGCATTTAAAACTATTTTTAAAACATTTTAAAGTACTTTAAAGCTTTTTAAATTGTTTATAAAACATTTTTTAAAACGGGTTTAAAGCATTTTCAATTGTTCTTAAAGAACTTAATCTTATTTTTAAAACATTTTAAAATGTTTTTGAAATCTTTTAAAACATTTTAAAATCATTTAAAATTGTTCTTAAATCAATTTAAATTATTTTTGAAGTATTTTAAATTGTTTTTAAAGCATTGCAAACTATTTTTAAAGAATTTTAAAATCATTTTAAATTGTTTTTGAAAGCATTTTAAAGTACTTTAAAGATTTTTAAATTGTTGTTAATACATTTTAAAGAATTTAAAATTGTTTTTAAAACATTTTAAAGTGTTTTTAAAGTTTTTTTGAACTATTTTAAAGTGTTTTTAAAACTTTCTAAATTGTTTTTAAAAACATTTTAAATTGTTTTTAAAGAATTTTAAATTGTTTTTAAAGTGCTTAAATCTCATTTTGAAAGCATTTTAAATTGTTTGAAAGCATTTTAAAAACATTTTAAAGTACTTTAAATCTTTTTAAATTGATGTTAAAACATTCATGAAAGAATTTAAAATTATTTTTAAAATGTTCTAAATTGTTTCAAAAACATTTAAAATTGCTTTTGAAGCATTTTAAATTGTTTTTAAAGAATTTAAAATATGTTTTAAAAACATTTTAATATAATTTAAAGATTTTTAAATTGTTTCTAAAACATTTTAAAACGGTTTTAAAGCGTTTTCGATTGTTTTTTTCCCCTGGGAAAAAGTCGTAATTTCTATTATGTGTTAAGAAATTACATTTTGCAGATGCCGAAGCATATTCATATGGAGGCAACATTGCCTGTCGAGATCAAAATAACTGTAGTTCTAGTGAGAGTAGTCCAAGATGTCTCCACGCAGGGAGCATTTCCAAAAAAATAAAAAACTGTTATGTCTATCAGTGATCAAAATTTGCCTATGCTCTTCGCAGAGAGCAATATATATGCTTATATATAACAAAATAGAGTTGAGCTGAAACCATGTCTAGACAGTGTCTATGTACATACTATAAACAAAAAGCTAATCTGAAATAAAGTGTGGGCTTCATAGCCCCTCGTCCATGTGGTCGTCAAAAGGTCTGTGGTAGTGCTGGTAGTATAAGCCGTCTATTTCCTCCTGGATCAACCAGTCTTCTTCTTCTCTATGCGCGTCCTCTTTGGAGAGCTGGTCGGCGACGGTGTTTTGCTCCCTGTAAACATGTTGGCAAACAAAAGATTCAAAGGCAGCAGTCAATCTCTTTGCTTCATCAAGTATGTGCCTCAAAGAAAATGCATGACAATGGGATGCATCATTCAGCCAATTGCAAACAATTTTAGAGTCTCCAAATAGCTGTAGGTGTATGCATTGTTTATGGATAGCAAAGTGGATGATATGTTTGGCGGTGCACAGTTCAGCATAGTTATTTGTGCCTCTACCAAGATTGATTTGTAGCTTGAAGCAATGCCTCTCGTTGAGATGGAGGATAGCACCACCCCCACAGCCCGCTTCTTGGGCCGAGCCATCAAAAAAAGCCCATGGTTTTGATATGTCAATGGGTACAGGTATGATGATGTGAGGCGGGGCAGGGGGATCCTCTTCAGGTAGCATATTATAATCTGCAACCGTGTGGAGGATTATAGAAGGCCAGTGAGGGGCTTTAAGATTAAAGATTCACTGATTCCGCGCGATCCAAATGGCCCAGCAAGCCAGCAGAGGCATGTTAATAGCCTTCCCAGAGTGATTATGGCACCAGGCATTCCATGCTTCAGAGAGGTTGTTACCATACCATGAATGGGTGTCTATTTTAAATTGATGTTAAAACATTTTGAAAGAATTTAAAATTGTTTTTAAAATGTTCTAAATTGTTTCAAAAACATTTTAAATTGCTTTTGAAGCATTTTAAATGTTTTTAAAGCGTTTAAATTTTTTTAAGAACATTTTAATGTACTTTAAAGATTTTTAAATTGTTTCTAAAACATTTTAAAACGGTTTTAAAGCATTTTCGATTGTTGTTAAAGCACTTAAACTTATTTTTGAAACATTTTAAAATGATTTAAAATTGTTCTTAAAACAATTTAAATTATTTTTTAAGTATTTTATATTGTTTCTAAAGCGTTGTAAACCATTTTTAAAGCATTTTAAAATCATTTAAAATTGTTCTTAAAGCAATTTAAATTATTTTTGATGTATTTTAAACAGTTTTTAAAGCATTATAAACGGTTTTTAAAGCATTTTAAACTATTTTGAAAGCATTTTAAATTTTTTTTAAAGTACTTTAAAGCTTTTTAAATTGTTGCTAAAGCGTTTTAAAACAATTTAAAATGTGTTTTTAAAACATTCTAAAGTGTTTTAAATTGTTTATAAATTATTTTGAATTATATTAAATTGTTTTTGAAACGTTCTAAATTGTTTCAAAAACATTTTAAATTGTTTTTAAAGCAGTTTAAGTTGTTTTTAAAGTGTTTAATTTATTTATTTTTAACATTTTATAGTACTTTAAAGCTTTTTAAATTTCTTTTAAAACATTTTAAAACGGTTTTAACGCATTTTCAATTGTTGTTAAACCACTTAAACTTATTCTTAAAACATTTTAAAATGTTTTTGAAACATTTTAAAATCATTTAAAATTGTTTTTAAATCAATTTAAATGGTTTTTAAAGTATTTTAAATTGTTTCTAAGGCATTGTAAACTCTTTTTAAAGCATTTTAAAATCATTTAAAATTGTTCTTAAAGCAATTTAAATTATTTTTGGAGTATTTTAAATAGTTTTTAAAGCACTGTAAATGGTTTTTAAAGAATTTTAAATTGTTTTGAATGCATTTTAAAGAAGTTTAAAGCTTTTTAATTTTTGTTAAAGCCTTTTAAAAGAATTTAAAATTGTTTTTAGAACATTTTAAAGTGTTTTTAAATTATTTTGAACTATTTTAAATTGTTTTTAAAACGTTTTAAATTGTTTCAAAAGCATTCTAAATTGTTTTTAAAGCATTTTAAATTGTTTTTAAAGCATTGTAAACTATTTTTAAAGCATTTTAAATTGTATTGAAAGAATTTTAAGAACATTTTAGAGTAGTTTAAAGCTTTTTAAATTGTTGTTAAAGCTTTTTAATAGAATTTAAAATTGTTTTTAAAACATTTTAAAGTGCTTTAAATTGTTTTTATATTATTTTGAACTAATTTAAATTGTTTTCAAAACGTTCCAACTTGTTTCAAAAACATTTTAAATTGTTTCTGAAGCATTTTAAGTTGTTTTTAAAGTGTTTAAAATTGTTTTTTAAAACATTTTAAAGTACTTTAAAGCTTTCTAAATTATTTTTAAAACATTTTAAAATGGTTTTAAAGAATTTTCAATTGTTGTTAAACCACTCAGACTTATTTTTAAAACATTTTAAAATGTTTTTGAAACATTTTAAAATCATTTAAAATTGTTTTTAAATCAATTTAAATTATTTTTAAAGTATTTTAAATTGTTTTTAAAGCACTGTAAAATATTTTTAAATAATTTAAAATTGTACTTAAAGAAATTTAAATTACTTTTGAAGTATTTTAAATAGTTGTTAAAGCATTGTAAACGGTTTTTAAAGCATTTTAAATTGTTTTAAAAGCATTTTAAAGTACTTTAAAGCTTTTTAAATTGTTGTTAATGCATTTTAAAAGAATTTAAAATTGCTTTTAAAACGTTTTAGAGTGTTTTAAATTGTTTTTAAATAATTTTGAACTATTTTAAAGTGTTTTTAAAATATTCTAAATTGTTTCAAAAACATTTTAAATTGTTTTTAAAGCATTTTAAATTGTTTTTTAAAGCGTTTTAAAATTGTTTCTAAAACATTTTAAGGTACCTTAAAGCTTTTTAAATTGTTTATAAAACATTTTAAAACGGGTTTAAAGCATTTTCTATTGTTGTTAAAGCACTTAATCTTATTTTTAAAACATTTTAATTGTGTTTGAAATATTTTTAAACATTTTAAAATCATTTAAAATTGTTCTTAAATCAATTTAAATTATTTTTGAAGTATTTTAAATTGTTTTTAAAGCATTGCAAACTATTTTGAAAGAATTTTAAATTGTTTTGAAAGCGTTTTAAATATTTTTGAAAGAATTTTAAAAGCATTTTTACTTTAAAGATTTTTAAATTGTTGTTAAAGCATTTTAAAAGAATTTAAAATTGTTTTTAAAATATTTTTAAAGTGTTTTAAATTGTTTTTAAATTATTTTGAACTATTTTAAAGTGTTTTAAAAACTTTCTAAATTGTTTCAAAAACATTCTAATTTTTTTTTAAAGCATTTTAAATTATTTTTAAAGCATTTAAATCATTTTGAAAGCATTTTAGAAACATTTTAAAGTACTTTAAAGCTCTCTAAATTGTTTTTAAAACATTTTAAAACAATTTTAAAGCATTTTCAATTGTTGTTAAAGCACTTAAACTTATTTTTTAAAACATTTTAAAATGTTTTTGAAACATTTCAAAATCATTTAAAATTTTTCTTAAATCAATTTAAATTATTTTTAAAGTATTTTATATTGTTTCTAAAGCATGTAAACTATTTTTAAAGCATTTCAAAATCATTTAAAATTGTTCTTAAAGCAATCTAGATTATTCTTGAATTATTTTAAATAGTTTTTAAAGCGTCGTAAACTGTTTTTAAAGCATTTTAAATTGTTTTGAAAGAATTTTAAAAAGATTTTAAAGTACTTTAAAGCTTTTTAAATTGTTGTTCAAGAATTTCAAAGGAATTTAAAATTGTTTTTAAATTATTTTGAACTATTTAAAGTTGTTTTTAAAATGTTCTAAATTGTTTCAAAAACATTTTAAATTGCTTTTGAATCATTTTAAATTGTTTTTAAAGCGTTTAAAATTGGTTTAAAAACTTTGTAAAGGTCTTTAAAGATTTTTAAATTATTTTTAAAACATTTTAAAACGGTTTTAAAGCATTTTCAATTGTCGTTAAAGCACTTAAACTTATTTTTGAAACATTTTAAAATGTATTTGAAACATTTTAAAATCATTTAAAATTGTTCTTAAAGCAATTTAAATTATTTTTGAAGTATTTTAAATAGTTTTTAAAGCACTGTAAAAGGTTTTTAAAGCATTTTAAATTGTTTTAAAAGCATTTTAAAACACTTTAAAGCTTTTTAATTGTTGTTAAAGCATTTTAAAAGAATTTAAAATTCTTTAAAACATTTTAAAGTGTTTTTAAATTATTTTGAACTATTTTAAATTGTTTTTAAAACGTTCTAAATTGTTTCAAGAACATTTTAAATTGTTTCAAAAGAATTTCAAATTGTTTTTAAAGCATTTAAAATTGTTTTCAAAACATTTTAAAGTACTTTAAAGCTTTTTAAATTGTTTATAAAACATTTTAAAACGGGTTTAAAGCATTTTCAATTGTTGTTGAAGCACTTAAACTTAATTTTAAAACATTTTAAAATCATATAAAATTGTTTTTAAATCAATTTAAATTATTTTTAAAGTATTTTAAATTGTTTTTAAAGCATTGTAAACTATTTTTAAAGCATTTTAAATTGTTTTGAAAGAATGTTAAGAACATTTTAGAGTACTTTATAGATTTTTAAATTGTTGTTAAAGCATTTTAGTAGAATTTAAAATTGTTTTTAAAACATTTTAAAGTGTTTTAAATTGTTTTTAAATTATTTTGAACTAATTTAAAGCGTTTTTAAAACGTTCCAACTTGTTTCAAAAACATTTTAAATTGTCTTTATAGCATTTTAAGTTGTTTTTAAAGTGTTTAAAATTGTTTTTAAAACATTTTAAAGTACTTTAAAGCTTTTTAAATTGTTTTTAAAACATTTTAAAACGGTTTTAAAGCATTTTCAATTGTTTTTAAACCACTCAAACTTATTTTTAAAACATTTTAAAGTCATTTAAAATTGTTTTTAAATCAATTTAAATTGTTTTTAAATCAATTTAAATTATTTTTAAAGTATTTTAAATTGTTTTTAAAGCATTCGAAACTATTTTTAAATCATTTAAAATTGTTTTTAAATAAATTTAAATTACTTTTGAAGTATTTTAAATAGTTTTTAAAGCATTGTAAACGGTTTTTAAAGCATTTTAAATTGTTTTGAAAGAATTTTAAAGTACTTTAAAGCTTTTTAAATTACTGTTAATACATTTTAAATGAATTTAAAATTGTTTTTAAAACATTTTAGAGTGTTTTAAAGTGTTTTTAAATTATTTTGAACTATTTTAAAGTGTTTTTAAAACATTCTAAATTGTTTCAAAAACATTTTAAATTGTTTTTTAAAGCATTTTAAATTGTTTTTTAAAGCATTTTAAATTGTTTTTTAAAGCATTTTAAATTGTTTTGAAAGCATTTTAAAAACATTTTAAAGTACTTTAAAGCACTTAAACTTATTTTTAAAACATTTTAAAATGTTTTTGAAGCATTTTAAAACCATTTAAAACTGTTCTTATATCGATTTAAATTATTTTTAAGTATTTTATATTGTTTCTAAAGCATTGTAAATTATTTTTAAAGCATTTTAAAATCATTTAAAATTGTTCTTAAAGCAATTTAAATTATTTTTGAAGTATTTTAAATAGTTTTTAAAGCATTGTAAATGGTTTTTAAAGCATTTTAAATTGTTTTGAAAGAATTTCAAAAACATTTTAAAGTACTTTAAAGATTTTTAAATTGTGTTAAAGCATTTTAAAAGAATTTAAAATTGTTCTTAAAACATTTTAAAGTGTTTTTAAATTAATTTGAACTATTTTAAATTGTTTTTAAAACATTCTAAATCGCTTCAAAAACATTTAAAATTGTTTTTAAAGCATTTAAAATTGTTTTAAAAGCATTTTAAAGTACTTTAAAGCTTTTTAAATTGCTGTTAATGCATTTTAAAACGGTTTTAAAGCATTTTCAATTGTTGTTAAAGCACTTACATGTTTTTTTTAAAACATTTTAAAGCGTTTTTGAAACATTTTAAAATGATTTAAAATTGTTCTTAAACCAATTTAAATTATTTTTGAAGTATTTTAAATTGTTTTTCAAGCATTGTAAACTATTTTTAAAGCATTTTGAAATCATTTTAAATTGTTTTGAAACCATTTTGAAAACATTTTAGAGTACTTTAAAGCTTCTTAAATTGTTGTTAAAACATTTTAAAAGAATTTATAGTTGTTTTTAAAACATTTTACAGTGTTTTAAATTGTTTTTAAATTATTTTTGAAGTATTTTAAATTGTTTCAGAAACATTTTAAATTGTTTTTAAAGCTTTTAAAATTGTTTTTAAAACATTTTAAAGTACTTTAAAGCTTTTTAAATTGTTTTTAAAACATTTTAAAATGGTTTTAAAGCATTTTCAATTGTTGTTAAAGCACATAAACTTATTTTAAAAACATTTTAAAATGTTTTTGAAACACTTTAAAACATTTTAAAATTATTTAAAATTGTTATTAAATCAATTTAAATTATTTTTTAAGTATTTTAAATTGTTTTTAAAGCATTGTAAAATATTTTTAAAGCATTTCAAAATCATTGAAAATTGTTATTAAAGCAATTTAAATTATTTTTGAATTATTTTAAATAGTTTTTAAAGCGCCGTAAACTGTTTTTAAAGAATTTTAAATTGTTTTGAAAGAATTTTAAAAACATTTTAAAGTACTTTAAAGTTTTTTAAATTGTTGTTAAAGCATTTTGAAAGAATTTAAAATTGTTTTTAAAACATTTTAGAGTGTTTTTAAATTATTTTGAACTATTTAAAATCGTTTTTAAAATGTTCTAAATTGTTTAGAAAACATTTTAAATTGCTTTTGAAGCATTTTAAATTGTTTTCAAAGCGTTTAAAATTGTTTTAAAAACATTTTAAAGTACTTTAAAGCCTTATAAATTGTTTTTGAAACATTTTAAAACGGTTTTAAAGCATTTTCAATTGTTGTTAAAGCACTTAAACCTATTTTTGAAACATTTAAAAATGTTTTTGTAGCATTTTAAAATCATTTAAAAATGTTCTTAAATCAATTTAAATTATTTTTAAAGTATTTTATATTGTTTCTAAAGGATTGTAAACTATTTTTAAAGCATTTTAAAATCATTTAAAATTGTTCTTAAAGCAATTTAAATTATTTTTGATGTATTTTAAATAGTTTTTAAAGCATTGTAAACGGTTTTTAAAGCATTTTAAATTGTTTTGAAAGCATTTTAAAGTACTTTAAAGCTTTTTAAATTGTTGCTAAAGCGTTTTAAAAGAATTTAAAATTGTTTTTCAAACGTTCTAAAGTGTTTTAAATTGTTTATAAATGACTTTGAACTATTTTAAATTGTTTTTAAAATGTTCTAAATTGTTTCAAAAACATTTTAAATTGTTTTTATAGCATTTTAAGTTGTTTTTAAAGTGTTTAATTTATTTATTTTTAAACATTTTAAAGTACTTTAAAGCTTTTTAAATTGCTTTTAAAAAAATTTAAAACAGTTTTAAAGCATTTTCAATTACTGTTAAACCACTTAAACCTATTCTTAAAACATTTTAAAATGTTTTTGAAACATTTTAAAATCATTTAAAATTGTTTTTAAATCAATTTAAATTATTTTTAAAGTATTTTAAATTGATTCTAATGCATTGTAAACTACTTTTAAAGCATTTTAAATTGATTCTAAAGCATTGTAAACTATTTTTAAAGCATTTCAAAATCATTTAAAATTGTTCTTAAAGCAATTTAAAATATTTTTGAAGTATTTTAAATAGTTTCTAAAGCACTGGAAACAGTTTTTAAAGCATTTTAAATTGTTTTGAAAGCATTTTAAAGCACTTTAATGCTTTTTAATTGTTGTTAAAGCATTTTAAAAGAATTTAAAATTGTTTTTAAAACATTTTCAAGTGTTTCTAAATTATTTTGAACTATTTTAAATTGTTTTTAAAATTTTCTAAATTGTTTCAAAAACATTTTAAATTGTTTTTAAAGCATTTTAAATTGTTTTTAAAGCGTCTAAAATTGTTTTCAAAACATTTTAAAGTACTTTAAAGCTTTTTAAATTGTTTATAAAACATTTTAAGACGGGTTTAAAGCATTCTCAATTGTTGTTAAAGCACTTAAACTTATTTTTAAAACATTTTAAAATGTTTTTGAAACATTTTAAAATAATTTAAAATTGTTCTTCTATCAATTTAAATTATTTTTAAAGTATTTTAAATTGTTTTTAAAAGCATTGTAAACTATTTTTAAAGCATTTTAAATTGTTTTGAAAGAATTTTAATAGAATTTAAAGTTGTTTTTAAAACATTTTAAAGTGCTTTAAATTGTTTTTAAATTATTTTGAACTAATTTAAATTGTTTTTAAAACGTTCCAACTTGTTTCAAAACATTTTAAATTGTTTTTAAAGCATTTTAAGTTGTTTTTAAAGTGTTTAAAATTGTTTTTAAAACATTTTAAAGTACTTTAAAGCTTTTAAAATTGTTTTTAAAACATTTTAAAACGGTTTTAAAGCATTTTCAATTGTTTTTAAACCACTTAGAATTATTTTTAAAACATTTTAAAATGTTTTTGAAACATTTTAAATTGTTTTTAAAATGTTCTAAATTGTTTCAAAAACATTTTAAATTGTTTTTAAAGCATTTTAAATTGTTTTTAAATCGTTTAAAATTGTTTTCAAAACATTTTAAAGTACTTTAAAGCTTTTTCAAATGTTTATAAAACATTTTAGGAAGGGTTTAAATCATTCTCAATTGTTGTTAAAGCACTTAAACTTATTTTTGAAACCTTTTAAAATAATTTAAAATTGTTCTTAAAGCAATTTAAATTATTTTTGATGTATTTTAAACAGTTATTAAAGCATTGTAAACGGTTTTTAATGCATTTTAAACTGTTTTGAAAGCATTTTAAAAACATTTTAAAGTACTTTAAAGCTTTTTAAATTGTTGCTAAAGCGTTTTAAAACAATTTAAAATTGTTTTTAAAAAAGTTCTGAAGTGTTTTAAATTGTTTATAAATTATTTTGAACTATTTTAAATTGTTTTTAAAACATTCTAAATTGTTTCAAAAACATTTTAAATTGTTTTTAAAGCATTTTAAGTTGTTTTTAAAGTGTTTAATTTATTTATTTTTAAACATTTTAAAGTACTTTAAATCTTTTTAAATTGCTTTTAAAACATTTTAAAATGGTTTTAAAGCATTTTCAATTATTGTTAAACCACTTAAACTTATTCTTAAAACATTTTAAAATGTTTTTGAAACATTTTAAAATCATTTAAAATGTTTTTGAAACATTTTAAAATCATTTAAAATTGTTTTTAAATCAATTTAAATTATTTTAAAAGTATTTTAAATTGATTCTAATGCATTGTAAACTATTTTTAAAGCATTTTAAATTGATTCTAAAGCATTGTAAACTATTTTTAAAGCATTTCAAAATCATTTAAAATTGTTCTTAAAGCAATTTAAATTATTTTTGAAGTACTTTAAATAGTTTTTAAAGCACTGTAAACGGTTTTTAAAGCATTTTAAATTGTTTTGAAAGCATTTTAAAATAATTTAAAGCTTTTTAAATTGTTGTTAAAGAATTCTAAAAGAATTTAAAATTGTTTTTAAAACATTTTAAAGTGTTTTTAAATTATTTTGAACTATTTTAAATTGTTTTTAAAATGTTCTAAATTGCTTCAAAAACATTTCAAATTGTTTTTAAAGCATTTTAGATTGTTTTTAAAGAGTTTTAAATTGTTTTAAAAACGTTTTAAAGTACTTTAAAGCTTTTTAAATTGTTTATAAAACATTTTAAAACGGTTTTAAAGCATTTTCAATTGTTTTTAAAGCACTTATACTTATTTTTAAAACATTTTAAACATTTTTGAAACATTTTAAAATGATTTTAAATTTTCCTTAAATCAATTTAAATTATTTTTGAAGTATTTTAAATTGTTTTTAAAGCATTGTAAACTATTTTTAAAGCATTTTAAATCATTTTGAATTGTTTTCAAAGCATTTTAAAAACATTTTAGAGTACTTTAAAGCTTCTTAAATTTTTGTTAAGAGATTTTAAAAGAATTTATAATTGTTTTTAAAACATTTTATAGTGTTTTAAATTGTTTTTAAATTGTTTTGAACTATTTTAAATTGTTTTTAAAACGTTCTAAATTGTTTCAAAAACATTTTAAATTGTTTCAGAAACATTTTAAATTGTTTTAAAGCATTTTACATTGTTTTTAAAGCGTTTAAAATTGTTTTTAAAACATTTTAAAGTACTTTAAAGCTTTTTAAATTGTTTTTAAAATATTTTAAAATGGTTTTAAAGCATTTTCAATTGTTGTTAAAGCACTTAAACTTATTTTTTTCCCCTAGGAAAAAGTCGTAATTTTATTCATATTGATAAAATTACATTTTGTAGATGCCATAAGGCATATTCAGATGGTTGTACCTGTGGTAACAGGCAGCAAACAAAAAGGACACAAAATATCATATGACTGTTCCTGTAATAACCGGAAACTACTGCAATAGAAATAAAAAATTAAAATGTATCAGCTAAGCTAAACTTTTCTACCCTTCTTCTTCTCAACCCGTCTCCAACCACCAGTGTCAGGACTGGGTGTAATAATAGCTAGCTGGTTTTCCATTGGGATCAGTTGAAGTTCCTTGTCAGATTCTGAGCCCTCAGATTCGTGTGCTCGCTTGATGCCACTTGTTTCCATTTGCGGCTCTTGTTGCAGATCTGTAATGAGTGGCCCCAAGTATGAACTTTGGGCATTCTCTTCCTGAGTATGTGTCTGTTTCATTTGGGGTTCAGGTTCTGGTTGTTCCTCTATAGGCTCCACATTTATGTCCTCTTCTTCCAATGGTTCAGTGTGCTGCCATCCTTTAGGCTTTTTCTGTTGTTTCTTGGTTCCCCTGGTGTCCTTTCGAGCAAAAGGGCAGTTATACTGTAGGTGCCCTGTTTGCGTGCATCCCCTGCACCGGAACGCTGTGTTCTCATAGTCGAGCTGTTGTATCCATTGAGAGTTATTGAAGTTCAGCGTGATGTGGTCGGGTAGCCCCTGACTCAAATCCACTTCTACACATATTCTGGCAAATGTAAAAATGCCCCTGATAGCTCCGTCTTCATCCATTTTTAGGAATTTACCCAGGGAATTCCCAATGGCCGCTAATACTTTATGATGCCAGAAGTGTAGAGGGAGACCATGTAGCCTTACCCAAACCGGCATCGTTGAGACTTTCATTGTGTTGGCGTCGAAATCAGGAAACCAGGGGGTGAGGAAGAGGCCAGCACTACCCCAGAACCAAGGACCCTGATTAATAATGCTATCACGTTCTTGTTCAGAGTTGAATCTAACTATGAAGTACCCTTTAGGGCAGAGGTAAATTTCATAGTTTGTTGTCCATGTTGTAGAGATCCATTGATGCAGGGCATCTGATTTTGGCCAGAAACCATTAAATCTAAAAATAACTGCGTTTTGAGATAAATCGGTGTGAAGGCTAATTACCTCTAGCATAATTACTTGTAACGTTGGTGATTCTGGCTTTTGTTCCACAATGTAGGGTCCTGGTAACTCTGTTGGTGGTGCTGTTTTATTTTCCATTTTTTTCCCCTTCACTGCATCCCGAAAAGAGCTGTTGTTTTTTGAGCTGGTACCAGTGCTTCCACCACACAGTCGAAGATTAAGAATGATGGTTGAATCATTGGTAATGTCTTAGTGCTGGAGTGTTTGGTTGTCCTGCAAACTGAACCCAGAATATATAAGGTTTTGATATTGAGCTGGGGTTCCAAGATGACCCTGGATCTTCTTTTTTAAATCGTGGATGCTCATCCCCTTACTGAATCTCATGCAGATATGTTTGCCTTCAATCGATTTAATGAAGATCTGGATCAGATCTGTGTTCATGAGGAGTAGGCCCTGATTCACTGGTTTATGAGCCATATCTGGCGAAAAAATGGCAGATCTGGGGTTCAAATATCTTCTCACTGTAGGAGAGAAAGGTCCGCCTCCACACAGTGATTCACCCGATGCTGCTGTAGCGGATTCTATGTGAACTTCGACAGATCCAGCATTATTAGCAGTGATATCCATGGGAACGCCCCAGATCTGGTCACCCTTACTCTGTTTGGCTCCCGCACACACGGCCATCTCCAGCCGTTCTGCTTCGCCCTTGCCCATATACGCACATAATGCCTTTGTTCCAAGATGGTGTTCTGAGTACGTTTGCGGATCTGGTCGTTTGCTGGCCATGTCATCCTTGCCTCGACCTGATTCAATAGAAGTAAACAGTTTATAAAAAACACCCTTAGACAGGTAATAAGATCTTGTCCATGACCTGTGTGCAGTCAAATCAGCCTTCGGGAACCGATTTAGCGCAGAAAAATTGTGTTTTGTTCCGCTGTTGTGCCAAATCCCTGTCGGCGTGTACAGATCCGTTACTCCTGCGATCGATTTCCCACAGGGTCTCTCCGTTTTCTCTGTTCCATCGCAGTGCTGCAGTGTGTTGGCGGCACAAGAAACCCTAGCCATCTTCGCCGATCCCTCCGTCTGTTCTCGCAAGAGCCTTTCTGATTTGAATCTCTGCAAGTTCGTATTATAATCAAACGGACACAAATTTATGCCCACTTAAACTTATTTTAAAAACATTTTAAAATGTTTTTGAAACATTCTAAAACATTTTAAAATCATTTAAAACTGTTATTAAATCAATTTAAATTATTTTTAAAGTATTTTAAATTGTTTTTAAAGCATTGTAAACTATTTTTAAAGCATTTCAAAATCATTTAAAATTGTTCTTAAAGCAATTGAGATTATTTTTGAATTATTTTAAATATTTTTTAAAGCGTCATAAACTGTTTTTAAAGCATTTTAAATTGTTTTGAAAGAATTTTAAAAACATTTTAAAGTACTTTAAAGCTTTTTAATTTTGTTGTTAAAGCATTTTGAAAGAATTTAAAATTGTTTTTAAAACATTTTAAAGTGTTCTTAAATTATTTTGAACTATTTAAAATTGTTTTTAAAATGTTCTAAATTGTTTCAAAAAACATTTGAAATTGCTTTTCAAGCATTTTAAAATGTTTTCAAAGCATCTAAAATTGTTCTAAAAACATTTTAAAGTACTCTAAAGCTTTATAAATTGTTTTTAAAACATTTTAAAACGGTTTTAAAGCATTTTCAATTGTTGTTAAAGCACTTAAACTTATTTTTGAAACATTTTAAAATGATTTAAAATTGTTCTAAAATCAATTTATTTTTTTTTTAAAGTATTTTATATTGTTTCTAAAGCATTCTAAACTATTTTTAAAGCATTTTAAAATCATTTAAAATTTATCTTAAAGCAATTTAAATTATTTTTGATGTATTTTAAACAGTTTTTAAAGCATTGTAAACGGTTTTTAAAGCATTTTAAACTGTTTTGAAAGCATTTTAAAAACATTTTAAAGTACTTTAAAGCTTTTTAAATTGTTGCTAAAGAGTTTTAAAAGAATTTAATTTTTTTTTTAAAACATTCTAAAGTGTTTTAAATTGTTTATAAACTATTTTGAACTATTTTAAATTGTTTTTCAAACGTTCTCAATTGTTTCAAAAATATTTTAAATTGTTTTTAAAGCACTTTAAGTTGTTTTTGAAGTGTTTAATTTATTTATTTTTAATATTTTAAAGTACTTTAAAGCTTTTTAAATTGCTTTTAAAAAATTTTAAAACGGTTTTAAGGCATTTTCAATTGTTGTTAAACCACTTAAACTTATTCTTAAAACATTTTAAAATCATTTAAAATTGTTTTTAAATCAATTTAAATTATTTTTAAAGTATTTTAAATTGATTCTAAAGCATTGTAAGCTATTTTTAAAGCATTTTAAAATGATTTAAAATTGTACTTAAAGCAATCTAAACTATTTTTGAAGTATTTTAAATAGTTTTTAAAGCACTATAAATGGTTTTTAAAGCATTTTAAATTGTTTTGAAAGCATTTTAAAGCACTTTAAAGCTTTTTAATTGTTGTTAAAGCATATTAAATGAATTTAAAATTGTTTTTGAAACATTTTAAAGTGTTTCTAAATTATTTTGAACTATTTTAAGTTGTTTTTAAAACGTTCTAAATTGTTTAAAAAAAAATTTAAATTGTTTCAAAAGCATTTTAAATTGTTTTTAAAGCGTTTTAAAACGGATTAAAAGCATTTTCAATTGTTGTTAAAGCACTTAAACTTATTTTTAAAACATTTTAAAATGTTTTTGAAACATTTTAAAACATTTTAAAATAATTTGAAATTGTTCTTAAATCAATTTAAATTATTTTAAAGTATTTTAAATTGTTTTTAAAGCATTGCAAACTATTTTTAAAGCATTTTAAATTTTGTTGAAAGACTTGTAAGAACATTTTAGAGTACTTTAAAACTTTTTAAATTGTTGTTAAAGAGTTTTAATATAATTTAAAATTGTTTTTAAAACATTTTAAAGTGCTTTAAATTGTTTTTAAATTATTTTGAACTAATTTAAATTGTTTTTAAAATGTTCCAGCTTGTTTCAAAAACATTTAAATTGTTTTTAAAGCATTTTAAGTTGTTTTTAATGTGTTTAAAATTGTTTTTAAAATTTTTTAACGTACTTTAAAGCTTTTTAAATTGTTTTTAAAACATTTTAAAACGGTTTTAAAGCATTTGCAGTTGTTGTCAAACCACTCAGACTTATTTTTAAAACATTTTAAAATGTTTTTGAAACATTTTAAATTATTTTTAAAATGTTCTAAATTGTTTCAAATACATTTTAAATTGTTTTTAAAGCATTTTAAATTGTTTTTAAAGCGTTTAAAATTGTGTTCAAAACATTTTAAAGTACTTTAAAGCTTTTTAAATTGTTTATAAAACATTTTAAGACGGTTTTAAGGCATTCTAACTTGTTGTTAAAGCACTTAAAATTATTTTTAAAACATTTTAAAGTTCTTTTGAAACATTTTAAAATAATTTAAAATTGTTCTTAAAGCAATTTAAATTATTTTTGATGTATTTTAAACAGTTTTTAAAGCATTGTAAAAGGTTTTAAGCATTTTAAACTGTTTTGAAATCATTTTAAAAACATTTTAAAGAACTTTAAAGCTTTTTAAATTGTTGCTAAAGCATTTTAAAAGAATTTAAAATTGTTTTTAAAACATTCTAAAGTGTATTATATTGTTTATAAATTATTTTGAACTATTTAAAATTGTTTTTAAAATGTTCTAAATTGTTTCAAAAAACATTTGAAATTGCTTTTCAAGCATTTTAAAATGTTTTCAAAGCATCTAAAATTGTTTTAAAAACATTTTAAAGTACTCTAAAGCTTTATAAATTGTTTTTAAAACGTTTTAAAATGGTTTTAAAGCATTTTCAATTGTTGTTAAAGCACTTAAACTTATTTTTGAAACATTTTAAAATGATTTAAAATTGTTCTTAAATCAATTTATTTTTTTTAAAGTATTTTATATTGTTTCTAAAGCATTCTAAACTATTTTTAAAGCATTTTAAAATCATTTAAAATTTATCTTAAAGCAATTTAAATTATTTTTGATGTATTTTAAACAGTTTTTAAAGCATTGTAAACGGTTTTTAAAGCATTTTAAACTGTTTTGAAAGCATTTTAAAAACATTTTAAAGTACTTTAAAGCTTTTTAAATTGTTGCTAAAGAGTTTTAAAAGAATTTAAAATTGTTTTTAAAACATTCTAAAGTGTTTTAAATTGTTTATAAACTATTTTGAACTATTTTAAATTGTTTTTCAAACGTTCTCAATTGTTTCAAAAATATTTTAAATTGTTTTTAAAGCACTTTAAGTTGTTTTTGAAGTGTTTAATTTATTTATTTTTAATATTTTAAAGTACTTTAAAGCTTTTTAAATTGCTTTTAAAAAATTTTAAAACGGTTTTAAGGCATTTTCAATTGTTGTTAAACCACTTAAACTTATTCTTAAAACATTTTAAGATGTTTTTGAAACATTTTAAAATCATTTAAAAATTTTTTTAAATCAATTTAAATTATTTTTAAAGTATTTTAAATTGATTCTAAAGCATTGTAAACTATTTTTAAAGCATTTTAAAATGATTTAAAATTGTACTTAAAGCAATCTCAACTATTTTTGAAGTATTTTAAATAGTTTTTAAAGCACTGTAAATGGTTTTTAAAGCATTTTAAATTGTTTTGAAAGCATTTTAAAGCACTTTAAAGCTTTTTAATTGTTGTTAAAGCATATTAAATGAATTTAAAATTGTTTTTGAAACATTTTAAAGTGTTTCTAAATTATTTTGAACTATTTTAAGTTGTTTTTAAAATGTTCTAAATTGTTTCAAAAAAAAATTAAATTGTTTCAAAAGCATTTTAAATTGTTTTTAAAGCGTTTTAAAACGGGTTAAAATCATTTTCAATTGTTGTTAAAGCACTTAAACTTATTTTTAAAACATTTTAAAATGTTTTTGAAACATTTTAAAACATTTTAAAATAATTTGAAATTGTTCTTAAATCAATTTAAATTATTTTAAAGTATTTTAAATTGTTTTTAAAGCATTGTAAACTATTTTTAAAGCATTTTAAATTTTTTTGAAAGACTTGTAAGAACCTTTTAGAGTACTTTAAAGCTTTTTAAATTGTTGTTAAAGAGTTTTAATAGAATTTAAAATTGTTTTTAAAACATTTTAAAGTGCTTTAAATTGTTTTTAAATTATTTTGAACTAATTTAAATTGTTTTTAAAATGTTCCAGCTTGTTTCAAAAACATTTAAATTGTTTTTAAAGCATTTTAAGTTGTTTTTAATGTGTTTAAAATTGTTTTTAAAATTTTTTAACGTACTTTAAAGCTTTTTAAATTGTTTTTAAAACATTTTAAAACGGTTTTAAAGCATTTTAAATTGTTTTTAAAACATTTTAAAACTGTTTTAAAGCATTTTCAGTTGTTGTCAAACCACTCAGACTTATTTTTAAAACATTTTAAAATGTTTTTGAAACATTTTAAATTATTTTTAAAATGTTCTAAATTGTTTCAAATACATTTTAAATTATTTTTAAAGCATTTTAAATTGTTTTTAAAGCGTTTAAAATTGTTTTCAAAACATTTTAAAGTACTTTAAAGCTTTTTAAATTGTTTATAAAACATTTTAAGACGGTTTTAAGGCATTCTAACTTGTTGTTAAAGCACTTAAAATTATTTTTAAAACATTTTAAAATGCTTTTGAAACATTTTAAAATAATTTAAAATTGTTCTTAAAGCAATTTAAATTATTTTTGATGTATTTTAAATAGTTTTTAAAGCATTGTAAATGGTTTTAAGCATTTTAAACTGTTTTGAAATCATTTTAAAAACATTTTAAAGAACTTTAAAGCTTTTTAAATTGTTGCTAAAGCATTTTAAAAGAATTTAAAATTGTTTTTAAAACATTCTAAAGTGTATTATATTGTTTATAAATTATTTTGAACTATTTTAAATTGTTTTTAAAACGTTCTAAATTGTTTCAAAAACATTTTAAATTGTTTTTAAAGCATTTTAATTTGTTTTTAAAGTTTTTAATTTATTTATTTTTAAACATTTTAAAGTACTTTAAAGCTTTTTAAATTTCTTTTAAAACATTTTAAAACGGTTTTAAAGAATTTTCAATTATTGTTAAACCACTTAAACTTATTCTTAAAAAAATTTAAAATGTTTTTGAAACATTTTAAAATCATTTAAAATTGCTTTTAAATCAATTTAAATTATTTTTAAAGTATTTTAAATTGATTCTAATGCATTGTAAACTATTTTTAAAGCATTTTAAATTGATTCTAAAGCATTGTAAACTATTTTTAAAGCATTTCAAAATCATTTAAATTGTTCTTAAAGCAATTTAAATTATTTTGAAGTATTTTAAATAGTTTTTAAAGCACTGTAAATGGTTTTTAAAGCATTTTAAATTGTTTTGAAAGCATTTTAAAGTACTTTAAACCTTTTTAAATTGTTGTTAAAAAATTTTAAAATAATTTAAAATTGTTTTTAAAACATTTTAAAGTGTCTTTAAATTATTTTGAACTATTTTGAATTGTTTTTAAAACGTTCTAAATTGCTTCAAAAACATTTCAAATTGTTTTTAAAACATTTTAAATTGTTTTTAAAGCGTTTAAAATTGTTTTTAAAACATTTTAAAGTACTTTAAAGCTTTTTAAATTGTTTATAAAACATTTTAAAATGGTTTTAAAGCATTTTCAATTGTCGTTAAAGCTCTTACACTTATTTTTAAAACAGTTTAAAACGTTTTTGAAACATTTTAAAATGATTTAAAATTGTCCTTAAATCAATTTAAATTACTTTTGAAGTATTTTAAATTGTTTTTAAAGCATTGTAAACTATTTTTAAAGCATTTTAAAATCATTTTGAATTGTTTTCAAAGCATTTTAAAAACATTTTAGAGTACTTTAAAGCTTCTTAAATTGTTGTTAAAACATTTTAAAAGAATTTATAATTGTTTTTAAAACATTTTACAGTGTTTTAGATTGTTTTTAAAACATTTTAAAATGGTTTTAAAGCATTTTCAATTGTTGTTAAAGTGCTTAAACTTATTTTAAAAACATTTTAAAATGTTTTTGAAACATTTTAAAATCATTTAAAATTGTTACTAAATAAATTTAAATTATTTTTAAAGTATTTTAAATTGGTTTTAAAGCATTGTAAAATATTTTCAAAGCATTTGAAAATCATTTAAAATTGTTCGTAAAGCAATTTGTATTATTTTTGAATTATTTTAAATATTTTTTAAAGCGTAGTACACTGTTTTTAAAGCATTTTAAATTGTTTTGAAAGAATTTTAAAAACATTTTAAAGTACTTTAAAGCTTTTTAAATTGCTGTTAAAGCATTTTGAAAGAATTTAATTTTTTTTTTAAAACATTTTAAAGTGTTTTAAAATTATTTTGAACTATTTAAAATTGTTTTTAAAATGTTCTAAGTGGTTTCGAAAACATTTTAAATTGATTTTGAAGCATTTTAAATTGTTTTCAAAGCATTTAAAATTGTTTTAAAAACATTTTAAAGTACTCTAAAGCTTTATAAATTGTTTTTAAAACATTTTAAAATGGTTTTAAAGCATTTTCAATTGTTGTTAAAGCACTTAAACTTATTTTTGAAACATTTTAAAATTTTTCTTAAATCAATTTAATTTATTTTTAAAGTATTTTATATTGTTTCTAAAGCATTCTAAACTATTTTTAAAGCATTTTAAAATCATTTAAAAATTTTATTAAAGCAATTTAAATTATTTTTGATGTATTTTAAACAGTTTTTAAAGCATTGTAAATGGTTTTTAAAGCATTTTACACTATTTTGAAAGCATTTTAAAAACATTTTAAAGTACTTTAAAGCTTTTTAAATTGTTTCTAAAGAATTTTAAAAGAATTTAAAATTGTTTTTAAAACATTATAAAGTGTTTTAAATTGTTTATAAATTATTTTGAACTATTTTAAATTGTTTTTAAAACGTTCTGAATTGTTTCAAAAATATTTTAAATTGTTTTTAAAGCATTTGAAGTTGTTTTTGAAGTGTTTAATTTATATTTTTTTAATATTTTAAAGTACTTTAAAGCTTTTCAAATTGCTTTTAAAAAAATTTAAAACGGTTTTAAAGCATTTTCAATTGTTGTTAAAGCACTTAAACTTATTTTAAAAACATTTTAAAATGTTTTTGAAACATTTTGAAACATTTTAAAATGATTTAAAATTGTTCTTAAATCAATTTAAATTATTTTTAAAGTATTCTAAATTGTTCTTAAAGCATTTTAAAATATTTTTAAAGCATTTCAAAATCATTTAAAATTGTTCTTAAAGCAATTGAAATTATTTTTGAATTATTTTAAATAGTTTCTAAAGCATCGTAAACTGTTTTTAAACCATTTTAAATTGTTTTGAAAGAATTTTAAAAACATTTTAAAGTACTTTAAATCTTTTGAAATTGATGTTAAAACATTTTGAAAGAATTTAAAATTATTTTTAAAATGTTCTAAATTGTTTCAAAAACATTTTAAATTGCTTTTGAAGCATTTTAAATTGTTTTTAAAGCATTTAATTTTTTTTTTAAAACATTTTAATGTACTTTAAAGATTTTTAAATTGTTTCTAAAACATTTTAAAACGGTTTTAAAGCATTTTCGATTGTTGTTAAAGAACATAAACTTATTTTTGAAACATTTTAAAATGATTTAAAATTGTTCTTAAAACAATTTAAATTATTTTTTAAGTATTTTATATTGTTTCTAAAGCATTGTAAACTATTTTTAAAGCATTTTAAAATCATTTAAAATTGTTCTTAAAGCAATTTAAATTATTTTTGATGTATTTTAAACAGTTTTTAAAGCATTATAAACGGTTTTTAAAGCATTTTAAACTGTTTTGAAAGCATTTTGAAAACTTTTTAAAGTACTTTAAAGCTTTTTAAATTGTTGCTAAAGCATTTTAAAAGAATTTAAAATTGATTTTAAAACATTCTAAAGTGTTTTAAATGTTTATAAATTATTTTGAACTATTTTAAATTGTTTTTGAAATGTTCTAAATTGTTTCAAAAACATTTTAAATTGTTTTTAAAGCATTTTAAGTTGTTTTTAAAGTGTTTAATTTATTTATTTTAACATTTTATAGTACTTTAAAGCTTTTTAAATTTCTTTTAAAACATTTTAAAACGGTTTTAACGCATTTTCAATTGTTGTTAAACCACTTAAACTTATTCTTAAAACATTTTAAAATGTTTTTGAAACATTTTAAAATCATTTAAAATTGTTTTTAAATCAATTTAAATTGTTTTTAAAGTATTTTAAATTGTTTCTAAGGCATTTTAAACTCTTTTTAAAGCATTTTAAAATCATTTAAAATTGTTCTTAAAGCAATTTAAATTATGTTTGGAGTATTTTAAATAGTTTTTAAAGCACTGTAAATGGTTTTTAAAGCATTTTAAATTGTTTTGAAAGCATTTTAAAGCACTTTAAAGCTTTTTAATTTTTGTTAAAGCCTTTTAAAAGAATTTAAAAGTGTTTTTAGAACATTTTAAAGTGTTTTTAAATTATTTTGAACTATTTTAAATTGTTTTTAAAAAGTTCTAAATTGTTTCAAAAGCATTCTAAATTGTTTTTAAAGCATTTTAAATTGTTTTTAAAGCATTTTAAATTGTTTTGAAAGAATTTTAAGAATATTTTAGAGTAGTTAAAGCTTTTTAAATTGTTGTTAAAACTTTTTAATAAAATTTAAAATTGTTTTTAAAACATTTTAAAGTGCTTTAAATTGTTTTTAAATTATTTTGAACTAATTTAAATTGTTTTCAAAACGTTCCAACTTGTTTCAAAAACATTTTAAATTGTTTCTAAAGCATTCTAAGTTGTTTTTAAAGTGTTTAAAATTGTTTTTAAAACATTTTAAAGTACTTTAAAGCTTTCTAAATTGTTTTTAAAACATTTTAAAATGGCTTTAAAGCATTTTCAATTGTTGTTAAACCACTCAGACTTATTTTTAAAACATTTTAAAATGTTTTTGAAACATTTTAAAATCATTTAAAATTGTTTTTAAATCAATTTAAATTATTTTTAAAGTATTTTAAATTGTTTTTAAAGCACTGTAAAATATTTTTAAATCATTTAAAATTGTACTTAAAGAAATTTAAATTACTTTTGAAGTATTTTAAATAGTTTTTAAAGCATTGTAAACGGTTTTTAAAGCATTTTAAATTGTTTTAAAAGCATTTAAAAGTACTTTAAAGCTTTTTAAATTGTTGTTAATGCATTTTAAAAGAATTTAAAATTGCTTTTAAAACGTTTTAGAGTGTTTTAAATTGTTTTTAAATAATTTTGAACTATTTTAAAGTGTTTTTAAAACATTCTAAATTGTTTCAAAAACATTTTAAATTGTTTTTAAAGCATTTTAAATTGTTTTTAAAGCGTTTAAAATTGTTTCTAAAACATTTTAAGGTACCTTAAAGCTTTTTAAATTGTTTATAAAACATTTTCAAACGGGTTTAAAGCATTTTCAATTGTTGTTAAATCACTTAATCTTATTTTTAAAACATTTTAATTGTGTTTGAAATATTTTTAAACATTTTAAAATCATTTAAAATTGTTCTTAAATCAATTTAAATTATTTTTGAAGTATTTTAAATTGTTTTTAAAGCATTGCAAACTATTTTGAAAGAATTTTAAAATCATTTTAAATTGATTTGAAAGCGTTTTAAATATTTTTGAAAGAATTTTAAAAGCATTTTTACTTTACAGATTTTTAAATTGTTGTTAAAGGATTTTAAAAGAATTTAAAATTGTTTTTAAAATATTTTAAAGTGTTTTAAATTGTTTTTAAAATATTTTGAACTATTTTAAAGTGTTTTAAAAACTTTCTAAATTGTTTCAAAAACATTCTAATTTTTTTTAAAGCATTTTTAATTATTTTTAAAGCATTTAAATCATTTTGAAAGCATTTTAGAAACATTTTAAAGTACTTTAAAGCTCTCTAAATTGTTTTTAAAACATTTTAAAATAGTTTTACAGCATTTTCAATTGTTGTTAAAGCACTTAAACTTATTTTTTAAAACATTTTAAAATGTTTTTGAAACATTTCAAAATCATTTAAAATTTTTCTTAAATCAATTTAAATTATTTTTGAAGTATTTTATATTGTTTCTAAAGTATGTAAACTATTTTTAAAGCATTTCAAAATCATTTAAAATTGTTCTTAAAGCAATTTAGATTATTCTTGAATTATTTCAAATAGTTTTTAAAGCGTCGTAGACTGTTTTTAAAGCATTTTAAATTGTTTTGAAAGAATTTTAAAAACATTTTAAAGTACTTTAAAGATTTTTAAATTGTTGTTAAAGCATTTCGAAGGAATTTAAAATTGTTTTTAAAACATTTTAAAGTGTTTTTAAATTATTTTGAACTATTTAAAGTTGTTTTTAAAATGTTCTAAATTGTTTCAAAAACATTTTAAATTGCTTTTGAAGCATTTTAAATTGTTTTTAAAACATTTAAAATTGCTTTAAAAACATTTTAAAGTACTTTAAAGCTTTTTAAATTATTTTTAAAACATTTTAAAACGGTTTTAAAGCATTTTCAATTGTCGTTAAAGCACTTAAACTTATTTTTAAAACATTTTAAATGTATTTGAAACATTTTAAAATCATTTAAAATTGTTCTTAAAACAATTTAAATTATTTTTGAAGTATTTTAAATAGTTTTTAAAGCACTGTAAAAGGTTTTTAAAGCATTTTAAATTGTTTTAAAAGCATTTTAAAACACGTTAAAGCTTTTTAATTGTAGTTAAAGCATTTTAAAAAAATTTAAAATTCTTTAAAACATTTTAAAGTGCTTTTAAATTATTTTGAACTATTTTAAATTGTTTTTAAAACGTTCTAAATTGTTTCAAGAACATTTTAAATTGTTTCAAAAGCATTTCAAATTGTTTTTAAAGCATTTAAAATTGTTTTCAAAACATTTTAAAGTACTTTAAAGCTTTTTAAATTGTTTATAAAACATTTTAAAACGGGTTTAAAGCATTTTCAATTGTTGTTAAAGCACTTAAACTTATTTTTAAAACATTTTAAAATGTTTTTGAAACATTTTAAAATCATATAAAATTGTTTTAAATCATTTTAAATTATTTTTAAAGTATTTTAAATTGTTTTTAAAGCATTGTAAACTATTTTTAAAGCATTTTAAATTGTTTTGAAAGAATTTTAAGAACACTTTAGAGTACTTTAAAGCTTTTTAAATTGTTGTTAAAGCATTTTAGTAGAATTTAAAATTGTTTTTAAAACATTTTAAAGTGCTTTAAATTGTTTTTAAATTATTTTGAACTAATTTAAAGCGTTTTTAAAATGTTCCAACTTGTTTCAAAAACATTTTAAATTGTCTTTATAGCATTTTAAGTTGTTTTTAAAGTGTTTAAAATTGTTTTTAAAACATTTTAAAGTACTTTAAAGCTTTTTAAATTGTTTCTAAAACATTTTAAAACGGTTTCAAAGCATTTTCAATTGTTTTTAAACCACTCAGACTTATTTTTAAAACATTTCAAAATGTTTTTGAAACATTTTAAGGTCATTTAAAATTGTTTTTAAATCAATTTAAATTATTTTTAAAGTATTTTAAATTGTTTTTAAAGCATTCGAAACTATTTTTAAATCATTTTTAAATCATTTAAAATTGTTTTTAAAGAAATTTAAATTACTTTTGAAGTATTTTAAATAGTTTTTAAAGCATTGTAAATGGTCTTTAAAGCCTTTTAAATTGTTTTGAAAGAATTTTAAAGTACTTTAAAGCTTTTTAAATTGCTGTTAATACATTTTAAAAGAATTTAAAATTGTTTTTAAAACATTTTAGAGTGTTTTAAATTGTTTTTAAATTATTTTGAACTATTTTAAAGTGTTTTTAAAACATTCTAAATTGTTTTAAAAACATTTTAAATTGTTTTTAAAGCATTTAAAATTGTTTTTAAAGCATTTAAAATTGTTTTTAAAACATTTTAAAGTACTTTAAAGTTTTTAAATTGTTTATAAAACAATTTTTAAAACGAGTTTAAAGCATTTTCAATTGTTGTTAAAGAACTTAATATTATTTTTAAAACATTTTAAAATGTTTTTGAAATCTTTTAAAACATTTTAAAATCATTTAAAATTGTTCTTAAATCAATTTAAATTATTTTTGAAGTATTTTAAATTGTTTTTAAAGCATTGCAAACTATTTTTAAAGAATTTTAAAATCATTTTAAATTGTTTTGAAAGCGTTTTAAATTGTTTTGAAAGCATTTTAAAGTACTTTAAAGATTTTTAAATTGTTGTTAAAACATTTTAAAAGAATTTAAAATTGTTTTTAAAACATTTTAAAGTGTTTTTAAGTTATTTTGAACTATTTTAAAGTGTTTTTAAAACTTTCTAAATTGTTTTAAAAACATTTTAAATTGTTTTTAAAGCATTTTAAATGGTTTTTAAAGTGTTTAAATCATTTTGAAAGCATTTTAAATTGTTTTGAAAGCATTTTAAAAACATTTTAAAGTACTTTAAAGCACTTAAACTTATTTTTAAAGCATTTTAAAATGTTTTTGAAGCATTTTAAAACCATTTAAAATTGTTCTTAAGTTGATTTAAATTATTTTTAAAGTATTTTATATTGTTTCTAAAGCCTTGTAAACTATTTTTAAAGCATTTTAAAATCATTTAAAATTGTTCTTAAAGCAATTTAAATTATTTTTGAAGTATTTTAAATAGTTTTTAAAGCATTGTAAATGGTTTTTAAAGCATTTTAAATTCTTTTGAAAGCATTTTAAAAACATTTTAAAGTACTTTAAAGCTTTTTAAATTGTTGTTAAAGCATTTTAAAGGAATTTAAAATTGTTTTTAAAACATTTTAAAGTGTTTTTAAATTAATTTGAACTATTTTAAATTGTTTTTAAAACATTCTAAATTGCTTCAAAAACATTTAAAATTGTTTTTAAAGCATTTTAATTTTTTTTTAAAGCGTTTAAAATTGTTTTTAAAACATTTTAAAGTACTTTAAAGCTTTTTAAATTGTTTATAAAATATTTTAAAACGGTTTTAAAGCATTTTCAATTGTTGTTAAAGCACTTACACGTTTTTTTAAAACATTTTAAAACGTTTTTGAAACATTTTAAAATGATTTAAAATTGTTCTTAAATCAATTTAAATTATTTTTAAAGTATTCTAAATTGTTCTTAAAGCATTCTAAAATATTTTTAAAGCATTTCAAAATCATATAAAATTGTTCTTAAAGCAATTCAAATTATTTTTGAATTATTTTAAATAGTTTCTAAAGCATCGTAAACTGTTTTTAAACCATTTTAAATTGGTTTGAAAGAATTTTAAAAACATTTTAAAGTACTTTAAATCTTTTTAAATTGATGTTAAAACATGTTGAAAGAATTTAAAATTGTTTTTAAAATGTTCTAAATTGTTTCAAAAACATTTTAAATTGATTTTGAAGCATTTTAAATTGTTTTTAAAGCATTTAATTTTTTTTTTAAAAACATTTTAATGTACTTTAAAGATTTTTAAATTGTTTCTAAAACATTTTAAAACGGTTTTAAAGCATTTTCAATTGTTGTTAAAGCACTTAAACTTATTTTTGAAACATTTTAAAATGATTTAAAATTGTTCTTAAAACAATTTAAATTATTTTTTAAGTATTTTATATTGTTTCTAAAGCATTGTAAACCATTTTTAAAGCATTTTAAAATCATTTAAAATTGTTCTTAAAGCAATTTAAATTATTTTTGATGTATTTTAAACAGTTTTTAAAGCATTATAAACGGTTTCTAAAGCATTTTAAACTGTTTTGAAAGCATTTTAAAAACTTTTTAAAGTACTTTAAAGCTTTTTCAATTGTTGCTAAAGCGTTTTAAAAGAATTTAAAATTGTTTTTAAAACATTCTAAAGTGTTTTAAATTGTTTATAAATTATTTTGAACTATTTTAAATTGTTTTCGAAACGTTCTAAATTGTTTCAAAAACATTTTAAATTGTTTTTAAAGCATTTTAAGTTGTTTTTAAAGTGTTTAATTTTATTTTTTTTAACATTCTATAGTACTTTAAAGCTTTTTAAATTTCTTTTAAAACATTTTAAAACGGTTTTAACGCATTTTCAATTGTTGTTAAACCACTTAAACTTATTCTTAACACATTTTGAAATATTTTTGAAACATTTTAAAATCATTTAAAATTGTTTTTAAATCAATTTAAATTGTTTTTAAAGTATTTTAAATTGTTTCTAAGGCATTGTAAACTCTTTTTAAAGCATTTTAAAATCATTTAAAATTGTTCTTAAAGCAATTTAAATTATTTTTGGAGTATTTTAAATAGTTTTTAAAGCACTGTAAATGGTTTTTAAAGCATTTTAAATTGTTTTGAAATCATTTTAAAGCACTTTAAAGCTTTTTAATTTTTGTTAAAGCCTTTTAAAAGAATTTAAAATTGTTTTTAGAACATTTTAAAGTGTTTTTAAAGCATTTTAAATTGTTTTGAAAGCATTTTAAAGCACTTTAAAGCTTTTTAATTTTTGTTAAAGCCTTTTAAAAGAATTTAAAATTGTTTTTAGAACATTTTAAAGTGTTTTTAAATTATTTTGAACTATTTTAAATTGTTTTTAAAACGTTCTAAATTTTTTCAAAAGCATTCTAAATTGTTTTTAAAGCATTTTAAATTGTTTTTAAAGCATTGTAAACTATTTTTAAAGCATTTTAAATTGTTTTGAAAGAATTTTAAGAACATTTTAGAGTAGTTTAAAGCTTTTTAAATTGTTGTTAAAGCTTTTTAATAGAATTTAAAATTGTTTTTAAAACATTTTAAAGTGCTTTAAATTGTTTTTAAATTATTTTGAACTAATTTAAATTGTTTTCAAAACGTTCCAACTTGTTTCAAAAACATTTTAAATTGTTTCTAAAGCATTTTAAGTTGTTTTTAAAGTGTTTAAAATTGTTTTTAAAACATTTTAAAGTACTTTAAAGCTTTCTAAATTGTTTTTAAAACATTTTAAAATGGTTTTAAAGCATTTTCAATTGTTGTTAAACCACTCAGACTTATTTTTAAAACATTTTAAAATGTTTTTGAAACATTTTAAAATCGTTTAAAATTGTTTTTAAATCAATTTAAATTATTTTTAAAGTATTTTAAATTGTTTTTAAAGCACTGTAAAATATTTTTAAATCATTTAAAATTGTACTTAAAGAAATTTAAATTACTTTTGAAGTATTTTAAATAGTTTTTAAAGCATTGTAAACGGTTTTTAAAGCATTTTAAATTGTTTTAAACGCATGTTAAAGTACTTTAAAGCTTTTTAAATCACTGTTAATCATTTTAAAAGAATTTAAAATTGCTTTTAAAGCGTTTTAGAGTGTTTTAAATTGTTTTTAAATAATTTTAAACTATTTTAAAGTGTTTTTAAAACATTCTAAATTGTTTCAAAAACATTTTAAATTGTTTTTAAAGCATTTTAAATTGTTTTTAAAGCGTTTAAAATTGTTTCTAAAACATTTTAAGGTACCTTAAATCTTTTAAAATTGTTTATAAAACATTTTAAAATGGGTTTAAAGCATTTTCAATTGTTGTTAAAACACTTAGTCTTTTCTTTTCACGTAGAAAAAAGTCGTAATTTCCATTAATTTTGAAAATTACATTTTGTAGATGCCGAAGCATTGCAAAGTCAGGGCTGTGAAGCCTGGCAAAAAATAGTTGACACAAGTGTCAAGTACAGAGATAAATAAAACTGCTATGTAAAATAACCGTGCTTGGAGCACTGAGGAGCCTGGTGGGGGGGAAGATCAAGTTTTCCTCCCCTTTTTCTTCTCTACCTTGCGCCACTCGCCTTGAGCTAGTTGCATGGGAACGAGTTGAAAAAAAATTCCTCTCCAGGTCGTGGGTTTTCCTTGTCTGAGTCCGAGGTGTCCGATTTATGCTGCCTTTTGGTTCCACTTTGCTCCGTTGTGTCTGGGATCTTTTCCGGTTGCGATTCCATTGGCACTTGTGTGTTTTGTTCCTGTTGTTCTGTTTGACTGTTCTCATTTGTGGTGGGCAGTTCCTCTTCTCCTTCTTCCTCTTCTGGGTCTGGTGTGGGAAATGTCCACCCTTTTTTTTTCCCGGATTTCCTCCGTTTTTGGCTGTCTTTTTTGGATTCTGGGCAGGCATTTTGTAGGTGCCCTGTCTGCCTACATATTCTGCAACGGAAAGCTGTGTTTTCATAGTCTATTGTTTGTATCCAGCAGTGATCTTTGTGCTTCAGTACTATGCGGTCCGGTAATCCTTTGCTGAGATCAACTTCCACACAGATTCGTGCGAAAGTGTAGATTCCTTCTTCCAATCGCTGGGTATCCAATTTAATGTATCTGCCCAATGAGTTTCTGATGCATGCTAGTGTCTTTTGGTCCCAAAAATGTGCTGGGAGGTTATGTAATCTTACCCACACTGGCACCTTTGAGACTATATAGGTATTTGCATCAAAATCTGGGGTCCAAGGAGTAATGAAGAGTCCTGAAGATCCCCAAAACCATGGTCCCATCTGTATAACTGCTTCCCTAACATCTTCTGAAGGAAATTTAACAATAAAGAAACCTTTGGAGCAGAGCCTGATTTCACTATTTAGAGACCATCTTGAGAAAATCCACTGAAAGAGGTCCATAGGTTTTGGCCAGAAACCATTGAAACGACAGATAAGGGCTTGTCTTTCAAAAATGTTACGTACCTCCTCTACTTCTGCTGTATCTATTATTAATTCTGGTGTGTGGTTCAGCTGCTCCACAATGTATGGGCTGGGTTCTGTTCCGGCCTGCTGTGGGGCTGTAGAGGAAGTTTTTCTTCCTTGCAGAATATGCTTGTAAGATAGTCCTTCGCTTTTGTGCTTCTGGTGTTGATCTGGGCTGTTTTTTGCTTGAGATCCGCTGCCCCCTTCCGATTGTTTACGTGAGCCACTAGCTACTGTTCCTCCCCGTAGCCGCATATTCGCAATAATATTGGATCCTGGCTTGATGTTGTAGGATCCAATTGCTCTGTGATCTTGTAGTGCTCTGCCCTCGAAGAGCAGGTGTTAATATTCTTCCGGGAGGCCAATGTGATTGGCTATTTTTTCCTTCAGATCTGAAACATTTACTAATGCTTGCACCCAGATTAGGGTCGACTTTCCAGAGGGGGGTTTTATACAGATTTGAAAGCGTAGTTCTGGTGACGGTGCCGCCACAGTGGCTATGGGAGCTGTGCTCCTCTGAATTATGTGTTGGTTTGCCTCATTCTGTAAAACCCCTTCTGAGATCTGAGGGATCAGGTCATTGATGAATGCCTGTGGGGATCCCTTTCTCACTACCGAAGCGGGGTTCTTGAAGGCGTATTGAGTTGGGTAGCTGAATGTTTGTGCGTCCCCATTCGGATGGTCTTTTGCTGTCCATAGTTCCAGGATCTTTGAGGCGTTACTTCCCCTTTGTTTGTTGACCGGATCTGGTAGATCCAGTCTTGATCTGAAGATTTTGTCACTGATCGCTACAGGCTGGAGCAGATCTCCTTCATGCAGTCGGTCTCTATTATTTTTTGCAATTGTTCCGCTTGTGTGTCCCCTCCTGGGTTCATCTTTCTGAGAAAAATCCCCTCTATCATGAGCCAAGCATAACCCTGACGGTTTTTCTTCTTCAACAAGGGTTCTGTATGCGGAGGTTGTTGTCTTCTGCGGATCCCTGAGCGCGTACCGCATCGTGCCCTTCGCCTTCAGATCGGCCTGAGATGCTGTTGTCCCGTGGAAATCCCTCCCTTCATTGGTTCCGCGGAGGTGAATGGAGGCGGCATACGGGGGGTCTGCAACCAGAGAAAATTGAAGAGAGTTGTATATGGCCATTGTAGAGCAGGTGCCGCACCTCTGTTTTCCTTTCATAATAACCTTAAAACACTTAGTCTTATTTTTGAAACATTTTAATTGTGTTTGAAATATTTTTAAACATTTTAAAATCATTTAAAATTGTTCTTAAATCAATTTAAATTATTTTTGAAGTATTTTAAATTGTTTTTAAAGCATTGCAAACTATTTTGAAAGAATTTTAAAATCATTTTAAATTGTTTTGAAAGCGTTTTAAATATTTTTGAAAGAATTTTAAAAGCATTGTTACTTTAAAGATTTTTAAATTGTTGTTAAAGCATTTTAAAAGAATTTAAAATTGTTTTTAAAATATTTTAAAGTGTTTTAAATTGTTTTTAAATTATTTTGAACTATTTTAAAGTGTTTTAAAAACTTTCTAAATTGTTTCAAAAACATTCTTATTTTTTTTAAAGCATTTTAAATTATTTTTAAAGCATTTAAATCATTTTGAAAGCATTTTAGAAACATTTTAAAGTACTTTAAAGCTCTCTAAATTGTTTTTAAAACATTTTAAAACAGTTTTAAAGCATTTGCAGTTGTTGTTAAAGCACTTAAACTTATTTTTTAAAACATTTTAAAATGTTTTTGAAACATTTCAAAATCATTTAAATTTTTTCTTAAATCAATTTAAATTATTTTTAAAGTATTTTATATTGTTTCTAAAGCATGTAAACTATTTTTAAAGCATTTCAAAATCATTTAAAATTGTTCTTAAAGCAATTTAGATTATTTTTGAATTATTTTAAATAGTTTTTGAAGCATCGTAAACTGTTTTTAAAGCAATTTAAATTGTTTTGAAAGAATTTTAAAAACATTTTAAAGTACTTTAAAGCTTTTTAAATTGTTGTTAAAGCATTTCGAAGGAATTTAAAAATGTTTTTAAAACATTTTAAAGTGTTTTTAAATTATTCTGAACTATTTAAAGTTGTTTTTACAATGTTCTAAATTGTTTCAAAAACATTTTAAATTGCTTTTGAAGCATTTTAAATTGTTTTTAAAGCGTTTAAAATTGTTTTAAAAACATTTTAAAGTACTTTAAAGCTTTTTAAATTATTTTTAAAACATTTTAAAATGGTTTTAAAGCATTTTCAATTGTCATTAAAGCACTTAAACTTATTTTTGAAACATTTTAAAATGTATTTGAAACATTTTAAAATCATTTAAAATTGTTCTTAAAGCAATTTAAATTATTTTTGAAGTATTTTAAATAGTTTTTAAAGCACTGTAAAAGGTTTTTAAAGCATTTTAAATTGTTTTAAAAGCATTTTAAAACACGTTAAAGCTTTTTAATTGTTGTTAAAGCATTTTAAAAGAATTTAAGATTCTTTAAAACATTTTAAAGTGCTTTTAAATTACTTTGAACTATTTTAAATTGTTTTTAAAACGTTCTAAATTGTTTCAAGAACATTTTAAATTGTTTCAAAAGCATTTCAAATTGTTTTTAAAGCATTTAAAATTGTTTTCAAAACATTTTAAAGTACTTTAAAGCTTTTTAAATTGTTTATAAAACATTTTAAAACGGGTTTAAAGCATTTTCAATTGTCGTTAAAGCACTTAAACTTATTTTTGAAACATTTTAAAATCATATAAAATTGTTTTTAAATCAATTTAAATTATTTTTAAAGTATTTTAAATTGTTTTTAAAGCATTGTAAACTATTTTTAAAGCATTTTAAATTGTTTTGAAAGAATTTTAAGAACATTTTAGAGTACTTTAAAGCTTTTTAAATTGTTGTTAAAGCATTTTAGTAGAATTTAAAATAGTTTTTAAAACATTTTAAAGTACTTTAAATTGTTTTTAAATTATTTTGAACTAATTTAAAGCGTTTTTAAAACGTTCCAACTTGTTTCAAAAACATTTTAAATTGTCTTTATAGCATTTTAAGTTGTTTTTAAAGTGTTTAAAATTGTTTTTAAAACATTTTAAAGTACTTTAAAGCTTTTTAAATTGTTTTTAAAACATTTTAAAACGGTTTTAAAGCATTTTCAATTGTTTTTAAACCACTCAGAATTATTTTTAAAACATTTCAAAATGTTTTTGAAACATTTTAAAGTCATTTAAAATTGTTTTTAAATCAATTTAAATTATTTTTAAAGTATTTAAAATTGTTTTTAAAGCATTTGAAACTATTTTTAAATCATTTAAAATTGTTTTTAAAGAAATTTAAATTACTTTTGAAGTATTTTAAATAGTTTTTAAAGCATTGTAAACAGTTTTTAAAGCATTTTAAATTGTTTTGAAAGAATTTTAAAGTACTTTAAAGCTTTTTAAATTGGTGTTAATACATTTTAAAAGAATTTAAAATTGTTTTTAAAACATTTTTGAGTGTTTTAAATTGTTTTTAAATTATTTTGAACTATTTTAACGTGTTTTTAAAACATTCTAAATTGTTTCAAAAACATTTTAAATTGTTTTTAAAGCATTTTAAATTGTTTTTAAAACATTTTAAAGTACTTTAAAGTTTTTAAATTGTTTATAAAACAATTTTTAAAATGGGTTTAAAGCATTTTCAATTGTTGTTAAAGAAGTTAATCTTATTTTTAAAACATTTTAAAATGTTTTTGAAATCTTTTAAAACATTTTAAAATCACTTAAAATTGTTCTTAAATCAATTTATATTATTTTTGAAGTATTTTAAATTGTTTTTAATGCATTGCAAACTATTTTTAAGGAATTTTAAAATCATTTTAAATTGTTTTGAAAGTGTTTTAAATTGTTTTGAAAGCATTTTAAAGTACTTTAAAGATTTTTAAATTGTTGTTAAAACATTTTAAAAGAATTTAAAATTGTTTTTAAAACATTTTAAAGTGTTTTTAAGTTATTTTGAACTATTTTAAAATAGAAAGTTTTAAAAACACTTTAAATTGTTTTTAAAGCATTTTAAATTGTTTTAAAGTGTTTAAATCATTTTGAAAGCATTTTAAATTGTTTTGAAAGCATTTTAAAAACATTTTAAAGTACTTTAAAGCACTTAAACTTATTTTTAAAACATTTTAAAATGTTTTTGAAGCATTTTAAAACCATTTAAAATTGTTCTTAAATCGATTTAAATTATTTTTAAAGTATTTTATATTGTTTCTAAAGCATTGTAAATTATTTTTAAAGCATTTTAAAATCATTTAAAATTGTTCTTAAAGCAATTTAAATTATTTTTGAAGTATTTTAAATAGTTTTTAAAGCATTGTAAATGGTTTTTAAAGCATTTTAAATTCTTTTGAAAGCATTTTAAAAACATTTTAAAGTACTTTAAAGATTTTTAAATTGTTGTTAAAGCATTTTAAAAGAATTTAAAATTGTTTTTAAAACATTTTAAAGTGTTTTTAAATTAATTTGAAGTATTTTAAATAGTTTTTAAAACATTCTAATTTGCTTCAAAAACATTTAAAATTGTTTTTAAAGCATTTTAAATTGTTTTTAAATAGTTTAAAATTGTTTTTAAAACATTTTAAAGTACTTTAAAGCTTTTTAAATTGTTTATAAAATATTTTAAAACGGTTTTAAAGCATTTTCATTTGTTGTTAAGGCACTTACACGTTTTTTTAAAACATTTTAAAATGTTTTTGAAACATTTTAAAATGATTTAAAATTGTTCTTAAATCAATTTAAATTATTTTTGAAGTATTTTAAATTGTTTTTCAAGCATTTTAAACTATTTTTAAAGCATTTTAAAATCATTTTAAATTGTTTTGAAAGCATTTTAAAAACATTTTAGAGTACTTTAAAGCTTCTTAAATTGTTGTTAAAACATTTTAAAAGAATTTATAATTGTTTTTAAAACATTTTACAGTGTTTTAAATTGTTTTTAAATTATTTTTGAAGTATTTTAAATTGTTTCAGAAACATTTTAAATTGTTTTTAAAGCTTTTAAAATTGTTTTTAAAGCTTTTAAAATTGTTTTTAAAACATTTTAAAGTACTTTAAAGCTTTTTAAATTGTTTTTAAAACATTTTAAAATGGTTTTAAAGCATTTTCAATTGTTGTTAAAGCACTTAAACTTATTTTAAAAACATTTTAAAATGTTTTTGAAACACTTTAAAACATTTTGAAATCATTTAAAATTGTTATTAAATCAATTTAAATTATTTTTTAAGTATTTTAAATTGTTTTTAAAGCATTGTAAAATATTTTTAAAGCATTTCAAAATCATTTAAAATTGTTATTAAAGCAATTTAAATTATTTTTGAATTATTTTAAATAGTTTTTAAAGCGTCGTAAACATGTTTTAAAGCATTTTAAATTGTTTTGAAAGAATTTTAAAAACATTTTAAAGTACTTTAAAGCTTTTTAAATTGTTGTTAAAGCATTTTGAAAGAATTTAAAATTGTTTTTAAAACATTTTAAAGTGTTTTTAAATTATTTTGAACTATTTAAAATCGTTTTTAAAATGTTCTAAATTGTTTAGAAAACATTTTAAATTGCTTTTGAAGCATTTTAAATTGTTTTCAAAGCGTTTAAAATTGTTTTAAGAACATTTTAAAGTACTTTAAAGCCTTATAAATTGTTTTTGAAATATTTTAAAACGGTTTTAAAGCATTTTCAATTGTTGTTAAAGCACTTAAACCTATTTTTGAAACATTTTAAAATGTTTTTGAAGCATTTTAAAATCATTTAAAAATGTTCTTAAATCAATTTAAATTATTTTTAAAGTATTTTATATTGTTTCTAAAGAATTGTAAACTATTTTTAAAGCATTTTAAAATCATTTAAAATTGTCCTTAAAGCAATTTAAATTATTTTTGATGTATTTTAAATAGTTTTTAAAGCATTGTAAACGGTTTTTAAAGCACTTTAATTTGTTTTGAAAGCATTTTAAAAACATTTTAAAGTACTTTAAAGCTTTTTAAATTGTTGCTAAAGCGTTTTAAAAGAATTTAAATTTTTTTTTCAAACGTTCTTAAGTGTTTTAAATTGTTTATAAATGACTTTGAACTATTTTAAATTGTTTTTAAAACGTTCTAAATTGTTTCAAAAACATTTTAAATTGTTTTTAAAGCATTTTAAGTTGTTTTTAAAGTGTTTAATTTATTTATTTTTAAACATTTTAAAGTACTTTAAAGCTTTTTAAATTGCTTTTAAAACATTTTAAAACAGTTTTAAAGCATTTTCAATTATTTTTAAACCACTTAAACTTATTCTTAAAACATTTTAAAATGTTTTTGAAACATTTTAAAATCATTTAAAATTGTTTTTAAAAGCTTGTTGGGCATTAGGTTGTCCTTGTACAACCGAGGGTTGTCCTTGAGGAACAGATGGCTGAGCGGACTGGACGGCCGGTTGACCAACTTGTCCAGATGGATGACTAGGCTGGGCAGTGGGTTGGCCTTGCTGCACGTAAGGCTGACCGCCCTGCCTAGAAGGGTACCCTTGCTGGATTCCAGGTTGTCCTTGTTGCATATAAGGTTGTCCTGCTTGTCCAGATGGATAACCTTGCTGGACACCAGGTTGACCTTGTTGGATGTAAGGTTGTCCAGGTTGCCCAAATGGGTAACCTTGCGGAATACCAGGCTGCCCCGGATTGCCAGAAGGTTGAGTAAGATAAGTGAAAGATGGACCACCAGAGGCCGAAGGTTGTCCCTGAAAGGGTTGTCCTTGTGGGCCCCCAGGTTGCCCTGGGTAAGACTGGTCGTAATATTGCTGCCCTTTGGGGGTTGCACGTAAGACGGTTGGCCTTGGTTAAGTGGTCCCTGAAGCTGTGCAGGCATTGCTTGGCCACCATGGTAAGTGGTGGTACCCCAAGCAACGGATAATCGTACCGAGACCTCAACAACAGGCTGAGTAGGCAAGGGTCTGGAAAGATAAAGGTACTGACCAGTGGAATTGTAGTAATAGAACGGACCTTGCGAGCTCGGATCCTGGACAGCTTGCAAATATTGATCATATGCCCCCGCTCCTGGAGTGGGACCAGAAGAGGGCGGTGCACTTTGTGCAGGATGAACAACTCTGGGTGTATCTGCCAGCTGGCCACTACTTACTAGGCCGTGAGACGGACTAGTCACAACTGAAGATGCCGTAACGGCACTAACAACCGATGTTGAATACGCTACACAAACAGTCGGAACAGTTGGAACTGAAGTGACAGGTGTACTGTGAACTTGTGAAACAAAAGATCCCGTAGTGGGAGTGATGTGGTGATCCCACATGATACTTGAAGAAGGGATCCTAGTACCCATATTATCCCTCAAAGACTTATAGTGTGAGGGTACCGGAGATGTTGCCGGGATAGGAGTTTCGATACTTGAAAAAACAGGTGTCTCACTCACTCTAGGAGATGTATCATCCATGTCAGAGGAAGACATTGGGGTCGAAACACCAGGAGGGGTGAAAGGAATATCGTCTTTGTAAGGCTCCCAAATGGGGTTCGAGTGAAATTCGTAAGCCTCGTCGTCTGGGGCGTGAGAGTTAATTGGTTGGATACTTGGGATAACAGGGAGAGTATCACTCACAACCGGTACCTTAGGAGCAACAGAAGACGGAGACTCTTGATCACTTGGAACGAGAGACGGGATCGATGATTCCACCAGGATGACAAACTTCAAAAAATCCTAGAGAAACTAATGAGAAAGGACCCTACTCAAACTAACACAAACAAGATCTAACCGGGGAAATGTTAATCGCGGCCGAATAAATTTTAAGACGCAAGGACATAACTTGACCTTTTCATTTTTTAAGAGTCGAGAAAAGAACAAAAAGATGACTCTAGTCACCTTCGAGTGTTTAATGAGCCTGAAGTGATAAGTGCTCAGATGGACCTTTTCTTTTAGAGAGTCCAAAAAGGAATGAAAGTGACTACTCTGGAGAGCTAGGCAAAAAGGTTTATCAAACAAATCTGTAAAACTGCATATACACCTTGGCAGTCATATGAAAACCAAGGACTTTCCGTATGGTAGTCAATCTTCCTGAATGTTGTGTTCGGTGTGTTACGGCTTGTAAGGCGGCAAACACGGCTTCCTATGGATAAAGGATGATAACCTAGTGGGGTCTCCCCATATACTCGACGGTACGTGGGAGCTCAAATCCGTGCTAGACCACTGTTGTGTCACGGAAGGAGGAACCACCCAACCTTACGTGAAACAAAAGTGACTAGGTTTAACGACGCTGGAGCACGTCTCTAGCCTAGACCTCTAAATAGTAAGCATTATTTTCCAATGTGTTTTTAGGTTCATTCAGTTCATTTTAAGGTTGATCTTGTATTAGGTTTCGGTTTTCAGGCCTTACCATATGAAATCTCTCAAAATTGTATAAATGCAAACTATATGCCAAAATATGTCATTCCATTCGATGAATGCTAGTTACAAGAGGGTTGGAGGGCTTTCACGCAAACGAAATGATCATAAAACAACAAATAGCTTCCCTAATGCAGCTAATGGAAATTCACAAACTTTTCTTCAAGATCACTAATCACTAATCAAAACGTAAAGCTTCTAATTCTCATTAACTAATACAAAGCAAAAGAGATTTTTTCTTTTTGTTGATGGAAAAGTGCATTAAACAAACTTTGAGAAATAATAACAAACAAATGTGAAAATAACCGGTTGACCCCAAACAACTGTGATCCGTGTCCAGGTAGTGAAAAGAAATCGAAACAATGTCAAGATTGGTTCAACAACAGTCACTTAAACAACCAAGCAAAAAGCAATCAAAGAGGAAGGCTTCACCGAACCAATAGCAAGCAGTAAACGAGCCTTTGCAAACGAGTAACCAAGCAAAGCTGATCCAACAAACTTGGAATGACAAAACTAGGTCACAAGACAAAAAAGGCAAGATCCGCTCAACAAAACTCACAAGAGAGTTATAAACCAAGTGAGAACTGCAAGGGATAGCAAGACCAACAGGTTCAGGAGGCAGAATTGAAAAATTCAATTCTACAGGAATCAGCGCGAGTGATACACAACAGCAATGCGCTGATAAAGAACTACGTGTAGCAACAATGGGATGTCAGTGCGGAAGTACATGCCTTACCCGCGATGGTCCGATTTACAGAACCGTCGCGACTGTTTGGTGTATTAACGCGATGATCAGGAGGTCACAGAAAGGGCTGTGCGATGACAGCGCAACTGTTTAATTATAAACCACGATGATGTTCAAAAACGGCCACAATCAAGCCAAAAACTCACAAACCAAGGCAATCAATCTTTAAACAAATAAGGCATCTCCCAGACCGAACCAGGAAACCAAGAAACAGAGAACTAATCCCCAAACTTTGAAAAGAGAGCAAAAACGAACTCAAGGAAACAATTAACAAAAAAGGACAAAAGCCAGCTCCAAGCTGTTTAGTTCGTAAACCAAACCAGAGATTAACTGAAGTGGCATTGATCTACTTCGCTAATGCAGAGCAATAGCGTTTCGAAGGCTATCTGGCCGTGCTTCAGGCTCCATCTAAAGTTTAAAAATCAAACAACAAGGTAAACTCCCCAGCGGAGTCGCCAAATTGTTGTGGAGGTAAATCCCCTCTGCGGACAGAGGCGATCCCTACTAGTCCAAATAGGGTCTAGCAACAATCAAACAATGGTAACACGCAGGTTCCTAATTGCAAATTAAAGACAGATGATGAAGGCCTACCTGGATTCCAACGCTAGTACTTGTAGAAGAGTCGACACTCCCGTTCATTTGCTCCGGCTGGTCACATTCCCCACGATCCTCGTGCATGGACACCTGTACATGCAAAGAACGATACAAACACAAGCATAAAATCCAATAGATGCAACTATATATCAGTCAGAAAGGATATAACTCAAACACCATCATAAAGACAATAAGAGTGGAACCATAATGACAGTTGTCTACTATTGATAAACAAATAAGAATACAACCATAGTTTTGACGTCAAATCCTTCTCAAGAGGGTCCAGCCAGCAAGTTCCTCAAGCATTCACCCTTGAAGGTAGATCTCCCAAGACAAAACTCTCTCTCTCACAAGTTTACACAAGATCAAAACACTTCACAACCTTCCTTAAGCTCTCTAACAATCCCACACTTGTCACACCAGCTACCTATCATCTCACACGCTATCAACAACACTCCAAACACAATGAATTCCAAACTAGCAGCTCATAACAATGGTGGAGGCTTAAATAGGAGGAGTCTCCATGAATGGTGGGAGGATGAGCTTATCTCCAAGGAAGGTGGCTCAAATGATGAAACAGACATGCCAGAGAAGGGAGGGCGACATATACAAGGCCAACAACCAGGTCTGGAGTCATCTAGAAGGCCGACTGTTAGAACAAACTCGCCCAAACTGGATCATCGCGGGTGGATAACTGTACTGGAGCGCTGACATCGCTACTACATAACGGAGAAAGTCATTTCAGCGCGATCAAATATAAGCAACAGTCGCGTTGTCTCATGAAATTCGACCATCGCAGGAATCACGTGTACTTCCGCGATGGCAGTGCATTCGGTCTATTTTGGAGCACTCATCAGCGCGTTTAGTTTTTCAACAGTCGCGATGATGGAAAAACTTTGGCGAAGTGGGTCATTTGGAAACATCAGAGAGCATGAGCATGATTGATTTGGACTCATGACACAGTAGGAAGACTGGTAGGAAGACAGTGACAAATTACTGTGTAACAATGTTTTTGAAACATTTTAAAATCATTTAAAATTGTTCTTAAATCAATTTAAATTGTTTTTGATGTATTTTATATTGTTTCTAAAGCATTATAAACTATTTTTAAAGCATTTTAAAATCATTTAAAATTGTTCTTAAAGCAATTTAAATTATTTTTGATGTATTTTAAATAGTTTTTAAAGCATTGTAAACGGTTTTTATAGCATTTTAAATTGTTTTGAAAACATTTTAAAAACATTTTAAAGTACTTTAAAGCTTTTTAAATTGTTGCTAAAGCGTTTTAAAAGAATTTAAAATTGTTTTTAAAACATTATAAAGTGTGTTAAATTGTTTATAAATTATTTTGAACTATTTTAAATTGTTTTAAAACGTTCTAAATTGTTTCAAAAACATTTTAAATTGTTTTTAAAGCATTTTAAGTTGTTTTTAAAGTGTTTAATTTATTTTTTATTAAACATTTTAAAGTACTTTAAAGATTTTTAAATTGTTTTTAAAACATTTTAAAACGGTTTTAAAGCATTTTCAATTGTTGTTAAACCACTTAAACTTATTCCCAAAACGTTTTAAAATGTTTTTGAAACATTTTAAAATCATTTAAAATTGCTTTTAAATCAAATTAAATTATTTTTGAAGTATTTTAAATTGTTTCTAAAGCATTGTAAACTATTTTTAAAGCATTTTAAAATCATTTAAAATTGTTCTTAAAGCAATTTAAATTCTTTTTGAAGTATTTTAAATAGTTTTTAAAGCACTGTAAACGGTCTTTAAAGCATTTTAAATTGTTTATAAAACATTTTAAAACGGGTTTAAAGCATTCTCAATTGTTGTTAAAGCACTTAAAATTATTTTTAAAACATTTTAAAATAATTTAAAATTGTTCTTAAATCAATTTAAATTATTTTTAAAGTATTTTAATTGTTTTTTAAAGCATTGTAAACTATTTTTAAAGCATTTTAAATCATTTAAAATTGTTCTTAAAGCAATTTAAATTATTTTTGATGTATTTTAAATAGTTTTTAAAGCATTGTAAACGGTTTTTATAGCATTTTAAATTGTTTTGAAAACATTTTAAAAAACATTTTAAAGTACTTTAAAGCTTTTTAAATTGTTGCTAAAGCGTTTTAAAAGAATTTAAAATTGTTTTTAAAACATTATAAAGTGTGTTAAATTGTTTATAAATTATTTTGAACTATTTTAAATTGTTTTAAAACGTTCTAAATTGTTTCAAAAACATTTTAAATTGTTTTTTAAAGCATTTTAAGTTGTTTTTAAAGTGTTTAATTTATTTTTTATTAACATTTTAAAGTACTTTAAAGATTTTTAAATTGTTTTTAAAACATTTTAAAACGGTTTTAAAGCATTTTCAATTGTTGTTAAACCACTTAAACTTATTCCCAAAACATTTTAAAATGTTTTTGAAACATTTTAAAATCATTTAAAATTGCTTTTAAATCAAATTAAATTATTTTTGAAGTATTTTAAATTGTTTCTAAAGCATTGTAAACTATTTTTAAAGCATTTTAAAATCATTTAAAATTGTTCTTAAAGCAATTTAAATTATTTTTGAAGTATTTTAAATAGTTTTTAAAGCACTGTAAACGGTCTTTAAAGCATTTTAAATTGTTTATAAAACATTTTAAAACGGGTTTAAAGCATTCTCAATTGTTGTTAAAGCACTTAAAATTATTTTTAAAACATTTTAAAATAATTTAAAATTGTTCTTAAATCAATTTAAATTATTTTTAAAGTATTTTAAATTGTTTTTAAAGCATTGTAAACTATTTTTAAAGCATTTTAAATTGTTTTGAAAGAATTTTAAGAACATTTTAGAGTACTTTAAAGCTTTTTAAATTGTTGTTAAAGCATTTTAATAGAATTTAAAATTGTTTTTAAAACATTTTAAAGTGCTTTAAATTGTTTTTAAATTATTTTGAACTAATTTAAATTGTTTTTAAAATGTTCCAAATTGTTTCAAAAACATTTTAAATTGTTTTTAAAGCATTTTAAGTTGTTTTTAAAGTGTTTATAATTGTTTTTAAAACATTTTAAAGTACTTTAAAGCTTTTTAAATTGTTTTTAAAATATTTTAAAACGGTTTTAAAGCATTTTCAATTGTTGTTAAAGCACTTAAACTTATTTTTGAAACATTTTAAAATGTTTTTTAAACATTTTAAAATCATTTAAATTGTTCATAAATCAATTTAAATTATTTTTTATGTAATTTATATTGTTTCTAAAGCATTGTAAACTATTTTTAAAGCATTTTAAAATCATTTAAAATTGTTCTTAGAGCAATTTAAATTATTTTGATGTATTTTTTATAGTTTTTAAAGCATTGTAAACGGTTTTTAAAGCATTTTAAACTGTTTTGAAACATTTTAAAGTACTTTAAAGCTTTTTAAATTGTTTCTAAAGCGTTGTAAAAGAATTTAAAATTGTTTTTAAAACATTATAAAGTGTTTTAAATTGTTTATAAATTATTTTGAACTATTTTAAATTGTTTTTAAAACGTTCTAAATTGTTTCAAAAACATTTTAAATTGTTTTTAAATGTTTTTGAAACATTTTAAAATCATTTAAAATTGCTTTTAAATCAATTTAAATTATTTTTGAAGTATTTTAAATTGTTTCTAAAGCATTGTAAACTATTTTTAAAGCATTTAAAAATCATTTAAAATTGTTCTTAAAGCAATTTAAATTCTTTTTGAAGTAATTTTAAATAGTTTTTAAAGCACTGTAAACAGTCTTTAAAGCATTTTAAATTGTTTATAAAACGTTTTAAAACGGGTTTAAAGCATTCTCAATTGTTGTTAAAGCACTTAAAATTATTTTTAAAACATTTTAAAATAATTTAAAATTGTTCTTAAATCAATTTAAATTATTTTTAAAGTATTTTAAATTGTTTTTAAAGCATTGTAAACTATTTTTAAAGCATTTTAAATTGTTTTGAAAGAATTTTAAGAACATCTTAGAGTACTTTAAAGCTTTTTAAATTGTTGTTAAAGCATTTTAATAGAATTTAAAATTGTTTTTAAAACATTTTAAAATGCTTTAAATTGTTTTTAAATTATTTTGAACTAATTTAAATTGTTTTTAAAATGTTCCAAATTGTTTCAAAAACATTTTAAATTGTTTTTAAAGCATTTTAAGTTGTTTTTAAAGTGTTTAAAATTGTTTTTAAAACATTTTAAAGTACTTTAAAGCTTTTTAAATTGTTTTTAAAATATTTTAAAACGGTTTTAAAGCATTTTCAATTGTTTGTAAAGTGTTTAAATTGCTTTTGAAGCATTTTAAATTGTTTGTAAAGTGTTTAAAATTGTTTTAAAAACATTTTAAAGTACTTTAAATATTTTTAAATTGTTTTAAAAACATTTTAAAACGGTTTTAAAGCATTGTCAATTGTCGTTAAAGCACTTAAACTTATTTTTGAAACATTTTAAAATGTTTTTGAAACATTGTAAAATCATTTAAAATTGTTCTTAAAGCAATTTAAATTATTTTTGAAGTATTTTAAATAGTTTTTAAAGCACTGTAAACGGTTTTTAAAGCATTTTAAATTGTTTTAAAAGCATTTTAAAACACTTTAAAGCTTTTTAATTGTTGTTAAAGCATTTTAAAAGAATTTAAAATTCTTTAAAATTTTAAAGTGTTTTTAAATTATTTTGAACTATTTTAAGTTTTTTTTAAAACGTTCTAAATTGTTTCAAAAACATTTTAAATTGTTTTAAAGCGTTTAAAATTGTTTTTAAAACATTTTAAAGTACTTTAAAGCTTTTTAAATTGTTTATAAAACATTTTAAAATGGGTTTAAAGCATTTTCAATTGTTGTTAAAGCACTTAAACTTATTTTTAAAATGTTTTTGAAACATTTTAAAACATTTTAAAATAATTTAAAATTGTTCTTAAATCAATTTAAATTATTTTTAAAGTATTTTAAATTGTTTTTAAAGCATTGTAAACTATTTTTAAAGCATTTTAAATTGTTTTGAAAGAATTTTAAAAACATTTTAGAGTACTTTAAAGCTTTTTAAATTGTTGTTAAAGCATTTTATAGAATATAAAATTGTTTTTAAAACATTTTAAGGTGCTTTAAATTGTTTTTAAATTATTTTTAACTAATTTAATATTTTTTTAAACGTTCCAGCTTGTTTCAAAAAACATTTTAAATTGTTTTTAAAGCATTTTAAGTTGTTTTTAAAGTGTTTAAAATTGTTTTTAAAACATTTTAAAGTACTTTAAAGCTTTTTAAATTGTTTTTAAAACATTTTAAAATGGTTTTAAAGCATTTTCAATTGTTGTTAAACCACTCAGACTTATTTTTAAAACATTTTAAAACATTTTAAAATGTTTTTGAAACATTTTAAAACCATTTAAATTGTTTTTAAATCAATTTAAATTATTTTTAAAGTATTTTAATTGTTTTTAAAGCATTGTAAACTATTTTAAAATCATTTTACAATCATTTAAAATTGTTTTTAAAGCAATTTAAATTACTTTTGAAGTATTTTAAATAGTTTTTAAAGCATTGTAAACGGTTTTTAAAGCATTTTAAATTGTTTTGAAAGAATTTTAAAGTACTTTAAAGCCTTTTAATTGCTATTAATTCATTTTAAAAGAATTTAAAATTGTTTTCAAAACATTTTAGAGTGTTTTAAATTGTTTTAAAATTATTTTGAACTATTTTAAAGTGTTTTTAAAACATTCTAAATTGTTTCAAAAACATTTTAAATTGTTTTTAAAGCATTTTAAATTGTTTTTAAAGCATTTAAAATTGTTTTTAAAACATTTTAAAGTACTTTAAAGCTTTTTAAATTGTTTATAAAACAATTTTTAAAACGGGTTTAAAGCATTTTCAATTGTTGTTAAAGAACTTAATCTTATTTTAAAACATTTTAAAATGTTTTTGAAATATTTTAAAACATTTTAAAATCATTTAAATTTATTCTTAAATTTAAAATACTTCGATACCACTGGAAGGATCCCTCTTTGGTTGATAGGTACTGTAACTGGTATTATCGTGATTGGTCTACTGGGTGTCTTTTTCTATGGTTCATATTCTGAATTAGGGTCATCCTATAGTAGGGGAAATGCACTTGCTGTGGGAAATAGTATACATGCGAAAGTCAAAAATTGATAAGGCCTTACCCTTCTTTGAAGGGTAAGGCGTTATCGAAATCTCTTTTTGAGATTCTTTCTATATTAATCTGAATTAGAAGAGAAGATCCATACAAATAAAATGACTCTGTCAGTTACTTCATTCAATGCCTTTCAGTCAAGTGATGAGCCAATCTATTCTTCCACTATATGATCGGAAAAAATTAGGGATCCTTCCAATGGTATCGAAGTATTTTAAATTATTTTTGAAGTATTTTAAATTGTTTTTAAAGCATTGAAAACTATTTTTAAAGAATTTTAAAATCATTTTAAACTGTTTTGAAAGCATTTTAAATTATTTTGAAAGCATTTTAAAGTACTTTAAAGATTTTTAAATTGTTGTTAAAGCATTTTAAAAGAATTTAAAGTTGTTTTTAAAACATTTCAAAGTGTTTTTAAGTTATTTTGAACTATTTTAAAGAGTTTTAAAAACTTTCTAAATTGTTTCAAAAACATTTTAAATTGTTTCAAAAACATTTTAAATTATTTTTAAAGCATTTTAAATTGTTTTTAAAGCGTTTAAATCATTTTGAAAGCATTTTAAATTGTTTTGAAAGCATTTTAAAAACATTTTAAAGTACTTTAAAGCTCTTTAAATTGTTTTTAAACATTTTAAAACGGTTTTAAAACATTTTCAATTGTTGTTAAAGCACTTAAACTTATTTTTAAAACATTTTAAAATGTTTTTGAAGCATTTTAAAATCATTTAAAATTGTTCTTAAATCAATTTAAATTATTTTTAAAGTATTTTATATTGTCTCTAAAGCATTGTAAACTATTTTTAAAGCATTTTAAAATCATTTAAAATTGTTCTTAAAGCAATTTAAACTATTTTTGAAGTATTTTAAATAGTTTTTAAAGCATTGTAAATGGTTTTTAAAGCATTTTAAATTGTCGAAAGCATTTTAAAAAGATTTTAAAGTACTTTAAAGCTTTTTAAATTGTTGTTAAAGCATTTTAAAAGAATTTAAAATTGTTTTTAAAACATTTTAAAGTGTTTTTAAATTAATTTGAACTATTTTAAATTGTTTTTAAAACATTCTAAATTGCTTCAAAAACATTTCAAATTATTTTTAAAGCATTTTAAATTGTTTTTAAAGCACTTAAAATTGTTTTTAAAACATTTTAAAGTACTTTAAAGCTTTTTAAATTGTTTATAAAACATTTTAAAATGGTTTTAAAGCATTTTCAATTGTTGTTAAAGCACTTACACTTATTTTTTAAAAAATTTAAAACGTTTTTGAAACATTTTAAAATGATTTAAAATTGTTCTTAAATCAATTTAAATTATTTTTGAAGTATTTTAAATTGTTTTTAAAGCATTGTAAACTATTTTTAAAGCATTTTAAAATCATTTTAAAATCATTTTAAATTGTTTTGAAAGCATTTTAAAAACATTTTAGAGTACTTTAAAGCTTCTTAAATTGTTGTTTAAACATTTTAAAAGAATTTATAATTGTTTAAAAAAAAAAATTACAGTGCTTTAAATTGTTTTTAAATTATTTTGAACTATTTTTAAATTGTTTTTAAAATGTTCTAAATTGTTTCAAAAACATTTTAAATTGTTTCATAATCATTTTAAATTGTTTTTAAATCATTTTATATTGTTTTTAAAGCGTTTAAAATTGTTTTTAAAACATTTTAAAGTACTTTAAAGCTTTTTAAATTGTTTTTAAAACATTTTAAAATGGTTTTAAAGCATTTTCAATTGTTGTTAAAGAACTTAAACTTATTTTAAAAACATTTTAAAATGTTTTTGAAACACTTTAAAACATTTTAAAATCATTTAAAATTGTTATTAAATCAATTTAAATTATTTTTAAAGTATTTTTATAGCATTTTAAATTGTTTTTAAGACATTATAAACTATTTTTAAAGTATTTCAAAATCATTTAAAATTGTTCTTAAAGATATTTAAATTATTTTTGAATTATTTTAAATAGTTTTTAAAGTGTCGTAAACTATTTTTAAAGCATTTTAAAGTGTTTTGAGAGAATTTTAAAAAAAACTTTAAAGTAGTTTAAAGCTTTTTAATTTGTTGTTAAAGCATTTTGAAAGAATTTAAAATTGTTTTTAAAACATTTTAAAGTGTTTTTAAATTATTTTGAACTATTTAAAATTGTTTTTAAAATGTTCTAAATTGTTTCAAAAACATTTTAAATTGCTTCTGAAACATTTTAAATTGTTTTGAAAGCGTTTAAAATTGTTTTAAAAACATTTTAAAGTAATTTAAAGCTTTTTAAATTGTTTTTAAAACATTTTAAAACGGTTTTAAAGCATTTTCAATTGTTGTTAAAGCACTTAAACGTATTTTTGAAACATTTTAAAACGTTTTTGAAACATTTTAAAATCATTAAAAATTGTTCTTAAATCAATTAAAATTATTTTTAAAGTATTTTATATTGTTTCTAAAGCATTGTAAACTATTTTTAAAGCATTTTAAAATCATTTAAAATTGTTCTTAAAGCAATTTAAATTATTTTTGATGTATTTTAAATAGTTTTTAAAGCATTGTAAACGGTTTTTAAAGCATTTTAAACTATTTTGAAAGCATTTTAAAAACATTTTAAAGTACTTTAAAGCTTTTTAAATTGTTGCTAAAGCGTTTTAAAAGAATTTAAAATTGTTTTTAAAACATTCTAAAGTGTTTTAAATTGTTTATAAATTATTTTGAACTATTTTAAATTGTTTTTAAAACGTTCTAAATTGTTTCAAAAACATTTTAAATTGTTTTTAAAGCATTTTAAGTTGTTTAAGTGTTTAATTTATTTATTTTTAAACATTTTAAAGTACTTTAAAGCGTTTTAAATTGCTTTTAAAACATTTTAAAACAGTTTTAAAGCATTTTCAATTATTGTTAAACCACTTAAACTTATTCTTAAAACATTTTAAATGTTTTTGAAACATTTTAAAATGTTTTTGAAACATTTTAAAATCATTTAAAATTGTTTTTAAATCAATTTAAATTATTTAAAGTATTTTAAATTGATTCTAATGCATTGTAAACTATTTTTAAAGCATTTTAAATTGATTCTAAAGCATTGTAATCTATTTTTAAAGCATTTCAAAATCATTTAAAATTGTTCTTAAAGCAATTTAAATTATTTTTGAAGTATTTTAAATAGTTTTTAATGCACTGTAAACAATTTTTAAAGCATTTTAAATTGTTTTGAAAGCATTTTAAAGCACTTTAAAGCTTTTTAATTGTTGTTAAAGAATTTTAAAATGTTTTTTAAAACATTTTAAAGTGTTTCTAAATTATTTTGAACTATTTTAATTTGTTTTTAAATTTTTCTAAATTGTTTTAAAGACATTTTAAATTTGTTTTTAAAGCATTTTAAATTGTTTTTAAAGCATTTTAAATTGTTTTTAAAGTGTTTAAAATTGTTTTCAAAACATTTTAAAGTACTTTAAAGCTTTTTAAATTGTTTATAGAACATTTTAAAATGGGTTTAAATCATTCTCAATTGTTGTTAAAGCACTTAAACTTATTTTTAAAACATTTTAAAATGTTTTTCAAACATTTTAAAATAATTTAAATTGTTCTTAAATCAATTTAAATTATTTTTAAAGTATTTTAAATTGTTTTTAAAGCATTATAAACTATTTTTAAAGCATTTTAAATTGTTTTGAAAGAATTTAAGAACATTTTAGAGTACTTTAAAGCTTTTTAAATTGTTGTTAAAGCATTTTAATAGAATTTAAAATTGTTTTTAAAAAATTTTAAAGTGCTTTAAATTGTTTTTAAATTATTTTGAACTAATTTAAATTGTTTTTAAAACGTTCCAACTTGTTTCAAAAACATTTTAAATTGTTTTTAAAGCATTTTAAGTTGTTTAAAATTGTTTTTAAAACATTTTAAAGTACTTTAAAGCTTTTTAAATTGTTTATAAAACATTTTAAAATGGTTTTAAAGCATTTTCAATTGTTGTAAAACCACTCAGACTTATTTTTAAAACATTTTAAAATGTTTTTGAAACATTTTAAGATGTTTTTGAAACATTTTAAGATGTTTTTGAAACATTTTAAAATCGTTTAAAATTGTTTTTAAATCAATTTAAATTATTTTTAAAGTATTTTAAATTGTTTTTAAAGCATTGTAAACAGTTTTTAAATCATTTTAAAATCATTTAAAATTGTTTTTAAAGCAATTTAAATTACTTTTGAAGAATTTTAAATAGCTTTTAAAGGATTGTAAATGGTTTTTAAAGCATTTTAAATTGTTTTGAAAGCATTTTAATGTACGTTAAAGCTTTTTAAATTGTTGTTGATGCATTTTAAAAGAATTTAAAATTTCTTTTAAAACATTTTAGAGTATTTTAAAGTGATTCTAAATTATTTTGAACTATTTTAAATTGTTTTTAAAACGTTGTAAATTGTTTCAAAAACATTTTAAATTGTTTTTAAAGCATTTTAAATTGTTTTTAAAGAGTTTAATTTTTTTTTTAACATTTTAAAGTACTTTAAAGCTTTTTAAATTGTTTATAAAACAATTTTAGAATGGGTTTAAATGATTTTCAATTGTTGTTAAAGAAATTAATCTTATTTTTAAAACATTTTAAAATGTTTTTGAAATATTTTAAAACATTTTAAAATCATTTAAAATTGTTCTCAAGTCAATTTAAATTATTTTTGAAGTATTTTAAATTGTTTTTAAAGCATTGCAAACTATTTTTAAAGAATTTTAAAATCATTTTAAATTCTTTTGAAAGCGTTTTAAATTGTTTTGAAAGCATTTTAAAGTGCTTTAAAGATTTTTAAATTGTTGTTGAAGAATTTTAAAAGAATTTAAAATTGTTTTTAAAACATTTTAAAGAGTTTTAAATTGTTTTTAAATTATTTTGAACTATTTTAAAGTGTTTTTAAAACTTTCTAAATTGTTTCAAAAACATTTTAAATTGTTCTTAAAGCATTTTAAATTATTTTTAAAGCGTTTAAATCGTTTTGAAAGCATTTTAAATTGTTTTGAAAGCATCTTAAAAACATTTTAATGTACTTTAAAGTTCTTTAAATTGTTTTAAAAACATTTTAAAATGGTTTTAAAACATTTTCAATTGTTGTTAAAGCACTTAAATTTATTTTTAAATCAGTTTGAAATGTTTTTGAAGCATTTTAAAATCATTTAAAATTGTTCTTAAATCAATTTAAATTATTTTTAAAGTATTTTATATTGTCTCTAAAGCATTGTAAACATATTTTTAAAGCATTTTAAAATCATTTAAAATTGTTCTTAAAGAAATTTAAATTATTTTTCAAGTATTTTAAATAGTTTTTAGAGCATTGTAAATGGTTTTTAAATCATTTTAAATTGTTTTGAAAGCATTCTAAAAACATTTTAAAGTACTTTAAAGCTTTTTAAATTGTTGTTAAAGCATTTTGAAAGAATTTAAAATTGTTTTTAAAACATTTTAAAGTGTTTTTCAATTAATTTGAACTATTTTAAATTGTTTTTAAAATGTTCTAAATTGCTTCAAAAACATTTCAAATTGTTTTTAAAGCATTTTAAATTGTTTTAAAAGCGTTTAAAATTGTTTTTAAAACATTTTAAAGTACTTTAAAACTTTTTAAATTGTTTATAAAATATTTTAAAATGGGTTTAAAGCATTTTCAATTGTTGTTAAAGCACTTACACTTATTTCTAAAGCATTCTAAAACGTTTTTGAAACATTTTAAAATGATTTAAAATTGCTCTTAAATCAATTTAAATTATTTTTGAAGTATTTTAAATTGTTTTTAAAGCATTGTAAACTATTTTTAAAGCATTTTAAAATCATTTTAAATTGTTTTGAAAGAATTTTAAAAACATTTTAGAGTACTTTAAAGCTTCTTAAATTGTTGTTAAAACATTTTGAAAGAATTTATAATTGTTTTTAAAACATTTTACAGTGTTTTAAATTGTTTTTAAATTATTTTGAACTATTTTAAATTGTTTTTAAAACGTTCCAAATTGTTTCAGAAACATTTTAAATTGTTTTTAAAGCACTTTATATTGTTTTTAAAGTGTTTAAAATTGTTTTTAAAACATTTTAAAGTAATTTAAGGCTTTTTAAATTGTTTTTAAAACATTTTAAAATGGTTTTAAAGCATTTTCAATTGTTGTGAAAGCACTTAAACTTATTTTAAAAACATTTAAAAATGTTTTTGAAACATTTTAAAAACATTTAAAAATGTTTTTGAAACATTTTAAAACATTTTAAAATCATTTAAAATTATTATTATATCAATTTAAATTATTTTTAAAGTATTTTAAATTGTTTTTAAACCATTGTAAAATATTTTTAAAGCAATTCAAAATCATTTAAAATTGTTATTAAAGCAATAAAAAATATTTTTGAATTATTTTAAATAGTTTTTAAAGCGTCATAAACTGTTTTTAAAGCATTTTAAATTGTTTTGAAAGAATTTTAAAAACATTTTAAAGTACTTTAAAGCTTTTTAAATTGTTGTTAAAGCATTTTGAAAGAATTTAAATTTGTTTTTAAAACATTTGAAAGTGTTTTTAAATTATTTTGAACTATTTAAAATCGTTTTTAAAATGTTCTAAATTGTTTCAAAAACATTTTAAATTGCTTTTGAAGCATTTTAAATTATTTTCAAAGCATTTAAAATTGTTTTTAAAACATTTTAAAGTACTTTAAAGCTATATAGATTATTTTTGAAACATTTTAAAACGGTTTTAAAGCATTTTCAATTGTTGTTAAGGCACTTAAACCTATTTTTGAAACATTTTAAAATGTTTTTGAAACATTTTAAAATCATTTAAAATTGTTCTTAAATCAATTTAAATTATTTTTAAAGTATTGTATATTGTTTCTAAAGCATTGTAGACTATTTTTAAAGCATTTTAAAATCATTTAAAATTGTTCTTAAAGCAATTTAAATTATTTTTGATGTATTTTAAACAGTTTTTAAAGCATTGTAAATGGTTTTTAAAGCATTTTAAATTGTTTTGAAAGCATTTTAAAAACATTTTAAAGTACTTTAAAGCTTTTTAAATTGTTGCTAAAGCGTTTTAAAAGAATTTAAAATTGTTTTTAAAACATTCTAAAGTGTTTTAAATTGTTTATAAATTATTTTGAACTATTTTAAATTGCTTTTAAAATGTTCTAAATTGTTTCAAAAACATTTTAAATTGTTTTTAAAGCATTTTAAGTTGTTTTTAAAGTGTTTAATTTATTTTTTTTAAACATTTTAAAGTACTTTAAACCTTTTAAATCGCTGTTAAAACATTTTAAAACGGTTTTAAAGCATTTTCAATTATTGTTAAATCACTTAAACTTATTCTTAAAACATTTTAAAATGTTTTTGAAACATTTTAAAAACATTTAAAATTGTTTTTAAATAAATTTAAATTATTTTTAAAGTATTTTAAATTGATTCTAAAGCATTGTAAACTATTTGTAAAGCATTTTAAATTGATTCTAAAGCATTGTAAACTATTTTTAAAGCATTTCAAAATCATTTAAAATTGTTCTTAAAGTAATTTAAATTATTTTTGAAGTATTTTAAATAATTTTTTAAAGTACTGTAAATGGTATTTAAAGCATTTTTAATTGTTTTGAAAGCATTTTAAAGCACTTTAAAGTTTTTTAATTGTTGTTAAAGCATTTTAAAAGAATTTAAAATTGTTTTTAAAACATTTTAAAGTGTTTCTAAATTATTTTGAACTATTTTAAATTGTTTTTAAAATGTTCTAAATTGTTTCAAAAACAATTTAAATTGTTTTTAAAGCATTTTAAATTGTTTTTAAAGCGTTTAAAATTGTTTTCAAAACATTTTAAAGTACTTTAAAGCTTTTTAAATTGTTTATAAAACATTTTAAAACGGGTCTAAAGCATTCTCAATTGTTGTTAAAGCACTTGAACTTATTTTTAAAACATTTTAAAATGTTTTTGAAACATTTTAAAATAATTTAAAATTGTTCTTAAATCAATTTAAATTATTTTTAAAGTATTTCAAGTTGTTTTTAAATCATTGTAAACTATTTTTAAAGCATTTTAAATTGTTTTGAAAGAATTTTAAGAACATTTTAGACTACTTTAAAGCTTTTTAAATTGTTGTTAAAGTGTTTTAACATAATTTAAAATTGTTTTTAAAACATTTTAAAGTGCTTTAAATTGTTTTTAAATTATTTTGAACTAATTTAAATTGTTTTTAAAACGTTCAATTTGTTTCAAAAACATTTTAAATTTTAAGTTGTTTTTAAAAAATTTTAAAGTACTTTAAACCTTTTTAAATTGTTTTTAAAACATTTTAAAACGGTTTTAAAGCATTTTCAATTGTTGTTAAACCACTCAGACTTTTTTTAAAACATTTTAAAATGTTTTTGAAACATTTTAAAATCATTTAAAATTGTTTTTAAATCAATTTAAATTATTTTAAATTGTTTTTAAAGCATTGTAAACCATTTTTAAATCATTTTTAAATCATTTAAAATTGTTTTTAAAGCAATTTAAATTATTTTTGAAGTATTTTAAATAGTTTTGAAGTTCAGCGTGATGTGGTCGGGTAGCCCCTGACTCAAATCCACTTCTACACATATTCTGGCAAATGTAAAAATGCCCCTGATAGCTCCGTCTTCATCCATTTTTAGGAATTTACCCAGGGAATTCCCAATGGCCGCTAATACTTTATGATGCCAGAAGTGTAGAGGGAGACCATGTAGCCTTACCCAAACCGGCATCGTTGAGACTTTCATTGTGTTGGCGTCGAAATCAGGAAACCAGGGGGTGAGGAAGAGGCCAGCACTGCCCCAGAACCAAGGACCCTGATTAATAATGCTGTCACGTTCTTGTTCAAAGTTGAATCTAACTATGAAGTACCCTTTAGGGCAGAGGTAAATTTCATAGTTTGTTGTCCATGTTGTAGAGATCCATTGATGCAGGGCATCTGATTTTGGCCAAAAACCATTAAATCTACAAATAACTGCGTTTTGAGATAAATCGGTGTGAAGGCTAATTACCTCTAGCATAGTTACTTGTAAAGTTGGTGATTCTGGCTTTTGTTCCACAATGTAGGGTCCTGGTAACTCTATTGGTGGTGCTGTTTTATTTTCCATTTTTTTCCCCTTCACTGCATCCCGAAAAGAGCTGTTGTTTTTTGAGCTGGTACCAGTGCTTCCACCACACAGTCGAAGATTAAGAATGATGGTTGAATCATTGGTAATGCCGTAGTGCTGGAGTGTTTGGTTGTCCTGCAAACTGAACCCAGAATATATAAGGTTTTGATATTGAGCTGGGGTTCCAAGATGACCCTGGATCTTCTTTTTTAAATCGTGGATGCTCATCCCCATACTGAATCTCATGCAGATATGTTTGCCTTCAATCGATTTAATGAAGATCTGGATCAGATATGTGTTCATGAGGAGTAGGCCCTGATTCACTGGTTTACGAGCCATATCTGGCGAAAAAATGGCAGATCTGGGGTTCAAATATCTTCTCACTGTAGGAGAGAAAGGTCCGCCTCCACACAGCGATTCACCCGATGCTGCTGTAGCGGATTCTATGTGAACTTCGACAGATCCAGCATTATTAGCAGTGATATCCATGGGAACGCCCCAGATCTGGTCACCCTTACTCTGTTTGGCTCCCGCACACACAGCCATCTCCAGCCGTTCTGCTTCGCCCTTGCCCATATACGCACATAATGCCTTTGTTCCAAGATGGTGTTCTGAGTACGTTTGCGGATCTGGTCGTTTGCTAGCCATGTCATCCTTGCCGTGACCTGATTCAATAGAAGTAAACAGTTTATAAAAAACACCCTTAGACAGGTAATAAGATCTTGTCCATGACCTGTGTGCAGTCAAATCAGCCTTCGAGAACCGATTTAGTGCAGAAAAATTGTGTTTTGTTCCGCTGCTGTGCCAAATCCCTGTCGGCGTGTACAGATCCGTTACTCCTGCGATCTCCGTCTTTTTCTCTGTTCCATCGCAGTGTTGCAGTGTGTTGGCGGCACAAGAAACCCTAGCCATCTTCGCCGATCCCTCCGTCTGTTCTCGCAAGAGCCTTTCTGATTTGAATCTCTGCAAGTTCGTATTATAATCAAAGGGACACAAATTTATGCCCACTTAAACTTATTTTAAAAACATTTTAAAATGTTTTTGAAACATTCTAAAACATTTTAAAATCATTTAAAACTGTTATTAAATCAATTTAAAGTATTTTTAAAGTATTTTAAATTGTTTTTAAAGCATTGTAAACTATTTTTAAAGCATTTCAAAATCATTTAAAATTGTTCTTAAAGCAATTTAGATTATTTTTGAATTATTTTAAATATTTTTAAAAGTGTCATAAACTATTTTTAAAGCATTTTAAATTGTTTTGAAAGAATTTTAAAAACATTTTAAAGTACTTTAAAGCTTTTTAAATTGTTGTTAAAGCATTTTGAAAGAATTTAAAATTGTTTTTAAAACATTTTAAAGTGTTCTTAAATTATTTTGAACTATTTAAAATTGTTTTTAAAATGTTCTAAATTGGTTCAAAAAACATTTGAAATTGCTTTTCAAGCATTTTAAAATGTTTTCAAAGCATCTAAAATTGTTTTAAAAACATTTTAAAGTACTCTAAAACTTTATAAATTGTTTTTAAAACATTTTAAAACGGTTTTAAAGCATTTTCAATTGTTGTTAAAGCACTTAAACTTATTTTTGAAACATTTTAAAATGATTTAAAATTGTTCTTAAATCAATTTATTTTTTTTTTTAAGTATTTTATATTGTTTCTAAAGCGTTCTAAACTATTTTTAAAGCATTTTAAAATCATTTAAAATTTATCTTAAAGCAATTTAAATTATTTTTGATGTATTTTAAACAGTTTTTAAAGCATTGTAAACGGTTTTTAAGCATTTTAAACTGTTTTGAAAGCATTTTAAAAACATTTTAAAGTACTTTAAAGCTTTTTAAATTGTTGCTAAAGAGTTTTAAAAGAATTTAAAATTGTTTTTAAAACATTCTAAAGTGTTTTAAATTGTTTATAAACTATTTTGAACTATTTTAAATTGTTTTTCAAACGTTCTCAATTGTTTCAAAAATATTTTAAATTGTTTTTAAAGCACTTTAAGTTGTTTTTGAAGTGTTTAATTTATTTATTTTTAATATTTTAAAGTACTTTAAAGCTTTTTAAATTGCTCTTAAAAAATTTTAAAACAGTTTTAAGGCATTTTCAATTGTTGTTAAACCACTTAAACTTATTCTTAAAACATTTTAAAATGTTTTTGAAACATTTTAAAATCATTTAAAATTGTTTTTAAATCAATTTAAATTATTTTTAAAGTATTTTAAATTGATTCCAAAGCATTGTAAACTATTTTTAAAGCATTTTAAAATGATTTAAAATTGTACTTAAAGCAATTGAAACTATTTTTGAAGTATTTTAAATAGTTTTTAAAGCACTGTAAATGGTTTTTAAAGCATTTTAAATTGTTTTGAAAGCATTTTAAAGCACTTTAAAGCTTTTTAATTGTTGTTAAAGCATATTAAATGAATTTAAAATTGTTTTTGAAACATTTTAAAGTGTTTCTAAATTATTTTGAACTATTTTAAGTTGTTTTTAAAACGTTCTAAATTGTTTCAAAAAAAATTTAAATTGTTTCAAAAGCATTTTAAATTGTTTTTAAAGCGTTTTAAAACGGGTTAAAAGCATTTTCAATTGTTGTTAAAGCACTTAAACTTATTTTTAAAACATTTTAAATTGTTTTCGAAACATTTTAAAATAATTTGAAATTGTTCTTAAATCAATTTAAATTATTTTAAAATATTTTAAATTGTTTTTAAAGCATTGTAAACTATTTTTAAAGCATTTTAAATTTTTTTGAAAGACTTGTAAGAACATTTTAGAGTACTTTAAAGCTTTTTAAATTGTTGTTAAAGAGTTTTAATAGAATTTAAAATTGTTTTTAAAACATTTTAAAGTGCTTTAAATTGTTTTTAAATTATTTTGAACTAATTTAAATTGTTTTTAAAACGTTCCAACTTGTTTCAAAAACATTTAAATTGTTTTTAAAGCATTTTAAGTTGTTTTTAAAGTGTTTAAAATTGTTTTTAAAAAATTTTAACGTACTTTAAAGCTTTTTAAATTGTTTTTAAAACATTTTAAAACGGTTTTAAAGAATTTTCAGTTGTTGTCAAACCACTCAGACTTATTTTTAAAACATTTTAAAATGTTTTTGAAACATTTTAAATTATTTTTAAAATGTTCTAAATTGTTTCAAATACATTTTAAATTGTTTTTAAAGCATTTTAAATTGTTTTTAAAGCGTTTAAAATTGTTTTCAAAACATTTTAAAGTACTTTAAAGCTTTTTAAATAGTTTATAAAACATTTTAAGACGGTTTTAAGGCATTCTAACTTGTTGTTAAAGCACTTAAAATTATTTTTAAAACATTTTAAAATGCTTTTGAAACATTTTAAAATAATTTAAAATTGTTCTTAAAGCAATTTAAATTATTTTTGATGTATTTTAAACAGTTTTTAAAGCATTGTAAATGGTTTTAGTCATTTTAAACTGTTTTGAAATCATTTTAAAAACATTTTAAAGAACTTTAAAGATTTTTAAATTGTTGCTAAAGCATTTTAAAAGAATTTAAAATTGTTTTTAAAACATTCTAAAGTGTATTATATTGTTTCTAAATTATTTTGAACTATTTTAAATTGTTTTTAAAACGTTCTAAATTGTTTCAAAAACATTTTAAATTGTTTTTAAAGCATTTTAATTTGTTTTTAAAGTTTTTAATTTATTTATTTTTAAACATTTTAAAGTACTTTAAAGCTTTTTAAATTGCTTTTAAAACGGTTTTAAATAATTTTCAATTATTGTTAAACCACTTAAACTTATTCTTAAAAAAATTTAAAATGTTTTTGAAACATTTTAAAATCATTTAAAATTGCTTTTAAATCAATTTAAATTATTTTTAAAGTATTTTAAATTGATTCCAATGCATTGTAAACTATTTTTAAAGCATTTTAAATTGATTCTAAAGCATTGTAAACTTTTTTAAAGCATTTCAAAATCATTTAAATTGTTCTTAAAGCAATTTAAATTATTTTTGAAGTATTTTAAATAGTTTTTAAAGCACTGTAAATGGTTTTTAAAGCATTTTAAATTGTTTTGAAAGCATTTTAAAGTACTTTAAACCTTTTAAAATTGTTGTTAAAGAATTTTAAAATAATTTAAAATTGTTTTTAAAACATTTTAAAGTGTCTTTAAATTATTTTGAACTATTTTGAATTGTTTTTAAAACGTTCTAAATTGCTTCAAAAACATTTCAAATTGTTTTTAAAGCATTTTAAATTGTTTTTAAAGCGTTTAAAATTGTTTTTAAAACATTTTAAAGTACTTTAAAGCTTTTTAAATTGTTTATAAAACATTTTAAAATGGTTTTAAAGCATTTTCAATTGCTGTTAAAGCTCTTACACTTATTTTTAAAACAGTTTAAAATGTTTTTGAAACATTTTAAAATGATTTAAAATTGTCCTTAAATCAATTTAAATTACTTTTGAAGTATTTTAAATTGTTTTTAAAGCATTGTAAACTATTTTTAAAGCATTTTAAAATCATTTTGAATTGTTTTCAAAGCATTTTAAAAACATTTTAGAGTACTTTAAAGCTTCTTAAATTGTTGTTAAAACATTTTAAAAGAATTTATAATTGTTTTTAAAACATTTTACAGTGTTTTAAATTGTTTTTAAAACATTTTAAAATGATTTTAAAGCATTTTCAATTGTTGTTAAAGTGCTTAAACTTATTTTAAAAACATTTTAAAATGTTTTTGAAACATTTTAAAACATTTTAAAATCATTTAAAACTGTTACTAAATAAATTTAAATTATTTTTAAAGTATTTTAAATTGGTTTTAAAGCATTGTAAAATATTTTCAAAGCATTTCAAAATCATTTAAAATTGTTCGTAAAGCAATTTAGATTATTTTTTAATTATTTTAAATATTTTTTAAAGCGTCGTAAACTGTTTTTAAAGCATTTTAAATTGTTTTGAAAGAATTTTAAAAACATTTTAAAGTACTTTAAAGCTTTTTAAATTGCTGTTAAAGCATTTTGAAAGAATTTAAATTTTTTTTTAAAACATTTTAAAGTGTTTTAAAATTATTTTGAACTATTTAAAATTGTTTTTAAAATGTTCTAAGTGGTTTCAAAAACATTTTAAATTGATTTTGAAGCATTTTAAATTGTTTTCAAAGCGTTTAAAATTGTTTTAAAAACATTTTAAAGTACTCTAAAGCTTTATAAATTGTTTTTAAAACATTTTAAAATGGTTTTAAAGCATTTTCAATTGTTGTTAAAGCACTTAAACTTATTTTTGAAACATTTTAAAATTTTTCTTAAATCAATTTAATTTATTTTTAAAGTATTTTATATTGTTTCTAAATCATTCTAAACTATTTTTAAAGCATTTTAAAATCATTTAAAAATTTTATTAAAGCAATTTAAATTATTTTTGATGTATTTTAAACAGTTTTTAAAGCATTGTAAATGGTTTTTAAAGCATTTTACACTATTTTGAAAGCATTTTAAAAACATTTTAAAGTACTTTAAAGCTTTTTAAATTGTTTCTAAAGAATTTTAAAAGAATTTAAAATTGTTTTTAAAACATTATAAAGTGTTTTAAATTGTTTATAAATTATTTTGAACTATTTTAAATTGTTTTTAAAACGTTCTGAATTGTTTCAAAAATATTTTAAATTGTTTTTAAAGCATTTGAAGTTGTTTTTGAAGTGTTTAATTTATATTTTTTTAATATTTTAAAGTACTTTAAAGCTTTTTAAATTGCTTTAAAAAAAAATTTAAAACGGTTTTAAAGCATTTTCAATTGTTGTTAAAGCACTTAAAATTATTTTAAAAACATTTTAAAATGTTTTTGAAACATTTTAAAATGATTTAAAATTGTTCTTAAATCAATTTAATTTTTTTTAAAGTATTCTAAATTGTTCTTAAAGCATTTTAAAATATTTTTAAAGCATTTCAAAATCATTTAAAATTGTTCTTAAAGCAATTGAAATTATTTTTGAATTATTTTAAATAGTTTCTAAAGCATCGTAAACCGTTTTTAAACCATTTTAAATTGTTTTGAAAGAATTTTAAAAACATTTTAAAGTACTTTAAATCTTTTTAAATTGATGTTAAAACATTTTGAAAGAATTTAAAATTATTTTTAAAATGTTCTAAATTGTTTCAAAAACATTTTAAATTGCTTTTGAAGCATTTTAAATTGTTTTTAAAGTGTTTAAATTTTTTTTTTAAACATTTTAATGTACTTTAAAGATTTTTAAATTGTTTCTAAAACATTTTAAAACGGTTTTAAAGCATTTTCGATTGTTGTTAAAGCACATAAACTTATTTTTGAAACATTTTAAAATGATTTAAAATTGTTCTTAAAACAATTTAAATTATTTTTTAAGTATTTTATATTGTTTCTAAAGCATTGTAAACCATTTTTAAAGCATTTTAAAATCATTTAAAATTGTTCTTAAAGCAATTTAAATTATTTTTGATGTATTTTAAACAGTTTTTAAAGCATTATAAACGGTTTTTAAAGCATTTTAAACTGTTTTGAAAGCATTTTGAAAACTTTTTAAAGTACTTTAAAGCTTTTTAAATTGTTGCTAAAGCGTTTTAAAAGAATTTAAAATTGTTTTTAAAACATTCTAAAGTGTTTTAAATTGTTTATAAATTATTTTGAACTATTTTAAATTGTTTTTGAAACGTTCTAAATTGTTTCAAAAACATTTTAAATTGTTTTTAAAGCATTTTAAGTTGTTTTTAAAGTATTTAATTTATTTTTTTTAACATTTTATAGTACTTTAAAGCTTTTTAAATTTCTTTTAAAACATTTTAAAACGGTTTTAAAGCATTTTCAATTGTTGTTAAACCACTTAAACTTATTCTTAAAACATTTTAAAATGTTTTTGAAACATTTTAAAATCATTTAAAATTGTTTTTAAATCAATTTAAATTGTTTTTAAAGTATTTTAAATTGTTTCTAAGGCATTTTAAACTCTTTTTAAAGCATTTTAAAATCATTTAAAATTGTTCTTAAAGCAATTTAAATTATGTTTGGAGTATTTTAAATAGTTTTTAAAGCACTGTAAATGGGTTTTAAAGCATTTTAAATTGTTTTGAAACCATTTTAAAGCACTTTAAAGCTTTTTAATTTTTGTTAAAGCCTTTTAAAAGAATTTAAAAGTGTTTTTAGAACATTTTAAAGTGTTTTTAAATTATTTTGAACTATTTTAAATTGTTTTTAAAAAGTTCTAAATTGTTTCAAAAGCATTCTAAATTGTTTTTAAAGCATTTTAAATTGTTTTTAAAGCATTTTAAATTGTTTTTAAATTATTTTGAACTAATTTAAATTGTTTTCAAAACATTCCAACTTGTTTCAAAAACATTTTAAATTGTTTCTAAAGCATTCTAAGTTGTTTTTAAAGTGTTTAAAATTGTTTTTAAAACATTTTAAAGTACTTTAAAGCTTTCTAAATTGTTTTTAAAACATTTTAAAATGGCTTTAAAGCATTTTCAATTGTTGTTAAACCACTCAGACTTATTTTTAAAACATTTTAAAATGTTTTTGAAACATTTTAAAATCATTTAAAATTGTTTTTAAATCAATTTAAATTATTTTTAAAGTATTTTAAATTGTTTTTAAAGCACTGTAAAATATTTTTAAATAATTTAAAATTGTACTTAAAGAAATTTAAATTACTTTTGAAGTATTTTAAATAGTTTTTAAAGCATTGTAAACGGTTTTTAAAGCATTTTAAATTGTTTTAAAAGCATTTAAAAGTACTTTAAAGCTTTTTAAATTGTTGTTAATGCATTTTAAAAGAATTTAAAATTGCTTTTAAAATGTTTTAGAGTGTTTTAAATTGTTTTTAAATAATTTTGAACTATTTTAAAGTGTTTTTAAAACATTCTAAATTGTTTCAAAAACATTTTAAATTGTTTTTAAAGCATTTTAAATTGTTTTTAAAGCGTTTAAAATTGTTTCTAAAACATTTTAAGGTACCTTAAAGCTTTTTAAATTGTTTATAAAACATTTTCAAACGGGTTTAAAGCATTTTCAATTGTTGTTAAATCACTTAATCTTATTTTTAAAACATTTTAATTGTGTTTGAAATATTTTTAAACATTTTAAAATCATTTAAAATTGTTCTTAAATCAATTTAAATTATTTTTGAAGTATTTTAAATTGTTTTTAAAGCATTGCAAACTATTTTGAAAGAATTTTAAAATCATTTTAAATTGATTTGAAAGCGTTTTAAATATTTTTGAAAGAATTTTAAAAGCATTTTTACTTTAAAGATTCTTAAATGGTTGTTAAAGCATTTTAAAAGAATTTAAAATTGTTTTTAAAATATTTTAAAGTGTTTTAAATTGTTTTTAAAATATTTTGAACTATTTTAAAGTGTTTTAAAAACTTTCTAAATTGTTTCAAAAACATTCTAATTTTTTTTAAAGCATTTTTAATTATTTTTAAAGCATTTAAATCGTTTTGAAAGCATTTTAGAAACATTTTAAAGTACTTTAAAGCTCTCTAAATTGTTTTTAAAACATTTTAAAATAGTTTTAAAGCATTTTCAATTGTTGTTAAAGAAACGTTTTAAAGTACTTTAAATATTTTGAAGCATTTTAAAATTGTTTTAAAAACATTTTAAAGTACTTTAAATATTTTTAAATTGTTTTTAAAACATTTTAAAACGGTTTTAAAGCATTGTCAATTGTCGTTAAAGCACTTAAACTTATTTTTGAAACATTTTAAAATGTTTTTGAAACATTGTAAAATCATTTAAAATTGTTCTTAAAGCAATCTAAATTATTTTTGAAGTATTTTAAATAGTTTTTAAAGCACTGTAAACGGTTTTTAAAGCATTTTAAATTGTTTTAAAAGCATTTTAAAACACTTTAAAGCTTTTTAATTGTTGTTAAAGCATTTTAAAAGAATTTAAAATTCTTTAAAACATTTTAAAGTGTTTTTAAATTATTTTGAACTATTTTAAGTTGTTTTTAAAACGTTCTAAATTGTTTCAAAAACATTTTAAATTGTTTCAAAAGCATTTCAATTTTTTTTAAAGCGTTTAAAATTGTTTTCAAAACATTTTAAAGTACTTTAAAGCTTTTTAAATTGTTTATAAAACATTTTAAAATGGGTTTAAAGCATTTTCAATTGTTGTTAAAGCACTTAAACTTATTTTTAAAATGTTTTTGAAACATTTTAAAATAATTTAAAATTGTTCTTAAATCAATTTAAATTATTTTTAAAGTATTTTAAATTGTTTTTAAAGCATTGTAAACTATTTTTAAAGCATTTTAAATTGTTTTGAAAGAATTTTAAGAACATTTTAGAGTACTTTAATGCTTTCTAAATTGTTGTTAAAGCATTTTATAGAATATAAAATTGTTTTTAAAACATTTTAAGGTGCTTTAAATTGTTTTTAAATTATTTTTAACTAATTTAATTGTTTTTAAAACGTTCCAGCTTGTTTCAAAAACATTTTAAATTGTTTTTAAAGCATTTTAAGTTGTTTTTAAAGTGTTTAAAATTGTTTTTAAAACATTTTAAAGTACTTTAAAGCTTTTTAAATTGTTTTTAAAACATTTTAAAATGGTTTTAAAGCATTTTCAATTGTTGTTAAACCACTCAGACTTATTTTTAAAACATTTTAAAATGTTTTTGAAACATTTTAAAACCATTTAAAATTGTTTTTAAATCAATTTAAATTATTTTTAAAGTATTTTAAATTGTTTTTAAAGCATTGTAAACTATTTTAAAATCATTTTACAATCATTTAAAATTGTTTTTAAAGCAATTTAAATTACTTTTGAAGTATTTTAAATAGTTTTTAAAGCATTGTAAACGGTTTTTAAAGCATTTTAAATTGTTTTGAAAGAATTTTAAAGTACTTTAAAGCCTTTTAAATTGCTATTAATTCATTTTAAAAGAATTTAAAATTGCTTTCAAAACATTTTAGAGTGTTTTAAATTGTTTTAAAATTATTTTGAACTATTTTAAAGTGTTTTTAAAACATTCTAAATTGTTTCAAAAACATTTTAAATTGTTTTTAAAGCATTTTAAATTGTTTTTAAAGCATTTAAAATTGTTTTTAAAACATTTTAAAGTACTTTAAAGCTTTTTAAATTGTTTATAAAACAATTTTTAAAACGGGTTTAAAGCATTTTCAATTGTTGTTAAAGAACTTAATCTTATTTTTAAAACATTTTAAAATGTTTTTGAAATATTTTAAAACATTTTAAAATCATTTAAATTTATTCTTAAATTTAAAATACTTCGATACCACTGGAAGGATCCCTCTTTGGTTGATAGGTACTGTAACTAGTATTATCGTGATTGGTCTACTGGGTGTCTTTTTCTATGCTTCATATTCCGAATTAGGGTCATCCCTATAGTAGGGGAAATGCACTTGCTGTGGGAAATAGTATACATGCGAAAGTCAAAAATTGATAAGGCCTTACCCTTCTTTGAAGGGTAAGGCCTTATCGAAATCTCTTTTTGAGATTCTTTCTATATTAATCTGAATTAGAAGAGAAGATCCATACAAATAAAATGACTCTGTCAGTTACTTCATTCAATGCCTTTCAGTCAAGTGATGAGCCAATCTATTCTTCCACTATATGATCAGAAAAAATTAGGGATCCTTCCAATAGTATCGAAGTATTTTAAATTATTTTTGAAGTATTTTAAATTGTTTTTAAAGCATTGAAAACTATTTTTAAATAATTTTAAAATCATTTTAAACTGTTTTGAAAGCATTTTAAATTATTTTGAAAGCATTTTAAAGTACTTTAAAGATTTTTAAATTGTTGTTAAAGCATTTTAAAAGAATTTAAAGTTGTTTTTAAAACATTTCAAAGTGTTTTTAAGTTATTTTGAACTATTTTAAAGTGTTTTAAAAACTTTCTAAATTGTTTCAAAAACATTTTAAATTGTTTCAAAAACATTTTAAATTGTTTTTAAAGCATTTTAAATTGTTTTTAAAGCGTTTAAATCATTTTGAAAGCATTTTAAATTGTTTTGAAAGCATTTTAAAAACATTTTAAAGTGCGAATATAGGAGTTGAAGTCGAACATGCAAGAACATCATCTGATTACCAGTCAATGATGAAAACCATTAACAAACGCGAGAGGTACCACCAATAATGACAATGGTCCTCAAGGTACTATAGGTACAATCTACAGCGTGCGAATAAGTGAGATGGCATCGAACGCCCGCAGAATCATTCTATCAGAGGTCAATGATGAAAACCTCGCGTCGAACATGAAGAACCTACCATTGAGGCATGTAGGCTCCAAGGCACTTGAAGGGAGTCTCTAGATCAACTTCCTGGATAATGAGCTGAAGTCGACAGGAAGTGGCCTTGATCGAAGGTGGGCCATAATGTTTCCCACGTCATCGACATAAGATAGAGAAGGATAAGATATTTTTCATGAGGTATCAGAGGGAGGTTGAGTATTCTGCAGAGGTCAAATTCTCTTGAACATATCAGTGGTACAATAGTGGACTTGGCAGTATTTGACATTAAATGATCAGGGGTCATGGTGACAAGGCAATGAGCAGATGAGAGGTCAAACAGGATAACCCAAACCCATGGAAGCAAGTGTGAAAAAATAAGATGAGATATCCCCATCCAGACACGAATGCAGTCAAGTGCCATGTTCAAGAGCGACATATTGCTGACACGACAACGATTGTGGTTCCATTTTCCCCACCATTGCTGGCGAGTACCCCGGTTATTTTTTATGACAAGCTTGACGGGGATAGCATATGCTTGAAAGGCGTCATCCGATGTCATTAAGTTTTAACGAGTCTGACAAAGGAAGAACTCGGCGTCTTTTCCTGTTTAGAGAGTCTGAAAAGACAACAGAAAAGTGAACTCCAGGGGGGTCCTTTTTCGTAAAGTTGTGTCTCTCGAGCCCGAAAAAGTATAAAATGATGCTCGAAAGAACCGCCCGACCAGTATGATCGAGGAGTACTTTTCGTAAGTAGTGACTTCGACCTGAAAAAGTAGAAAAGAGGTTAGAAGCACGTCATTTTGTATCCAATAACGAGCTCGAAACGACAAAAACCCGGCGATCTTTTTAAGTTTAAACGGTCAGAAAAAGAGCTTAAAGGCGACTGCCTCTCACTTCTTTTAACGAGTTGAGAGGGATACTCGGCTATATTTTCTTGTTTCACATTGAAAAAGAGCTTAAAGATGACGTTTCGGGACCAAGTGCATATAGAACTGTCGTAATTCCACCAGCTGGGATCCTGCACAAAGAACACTGCACATGTAAACCCGTTTGAGATAATATAACAATGCACGTAAAAACATAGTAAAAAACCATATGGGAACCAAGCATATAGTAAGAACCATAATACAAACCCATATTTATGGAAAATAATATTTAATTTTTAAAAATTACCATAAATAGGGGGTAAACAAATTTTTTTACCATTGAAGCTTTGTGGAGCGACTTGGAGCATTGAGGTTGGCGAGCGAAATTCCACCCCGTACATGCATCAGCCATCCTGAAATCAGTTCCAAGTAGATACATCTTGCCCTATGCTCCATTTTGAAGTCTTTTTTCTACATTTTAATGGTGGGAAGTGGTTGTTTGAGCGGATTTTTTGAAACGCATTCCGCTCTCGGTCAGCGAGGATTTCCCTATTGGGTCCGTGCTAACCCATAAAAACTTCCACAGGCCACTCTCGGATCAGCGCAGAAGAGTGATATACTTCCACGCTGACCCAGAAAAAATAACAAAGGCGCCCATTATTAGCGCTGCTGTTTTAAAAACAGTCGCACTGACACCGCGCAACAAGTTTTTTAATAAAATCAACGTATGAAACTTTGTAAGCAGGGACCTAATGAAATTTTTTGATTATGCAGGGTATAATGGCGTTCGTTTCGCAGGAACATGCTCACGATAACGATGAAATAATGGCTTTTGCTGATGCCGGGTGCCGAAATGCATTGCGGGGGTGCGGGTTGCTTAAATTTTTCTTAACTCCATGCTTGCGGGCACAACCTAACCTTCTGGAACTCTTGATCAGGGCCTGGAATCCCACTGATGGGAAGTTCATTATCTGAGGCTGAGACATTGAGTTTGATTACACAGACATCTATTTTTTGACCGGGTTGTCACGTCGAGGTGAGAGGCCTATTCTGGAGGGGCAGCGACCCTGTGGTGATACTTTAGACATGCTGATGGCTCTGGTGTGCCCACGGGCATGCAAGTCGCAGAGCGGAAAGGTGGCAATTCCTACGGTGGAGGACATCATCCTTCGAACTATGCTCTTCATGGTGACACGGGTAGTGGGTTCCCAGGCCCAACACGAGGCCTCGAAGACCCATCTTCGACTGGCTCTCGAATGCTTGAATCCTACCATATTTAACTGGGTAGAGGCAGTAGCGGCAAACATGAAGAGGAAACTGACCAATTTTCGTCGCGGAGAGACGAAACAGTTCGGCTACGGATCGATTTTACTCCCACTCATGCTGGAGTGGGTGTTGGCATTGCAACTGCAGGATATGGTTTTGGACCCACCTAGGCCATGCGAGACGAGGGCCACACGATGGGCCCATGTCATGCCACGAGGAGGTGGCGACCGACCAGTGGCATGGGGGGTATACTTCCGAGAGTGGTTGGAGCGTCAGACTATCTTTATGGAGGACTGGCCGTATGCCGGCCTAAACTTCCGTGGAGACCCTAACATGCTGTTTCCTACTGGAGAGCAGTGGGATGATGGTGGTAAGACACTTGATCTCATTTTTTGATTTTTTATTTTTATGATGTTTTTTATTTTTTCATGTACATGTCTTAATGACGAATGCTATGGTATGCAGATGTAGGACCGGTGAGACCCCTTGGCCTGGCTCCAGAGGCGCGATGGGACACGCAGGGCATTGGAGCTCTAGCCCTGGCTCCTCCGGGAGATGACATGATGGAGACAGTGATACAGAACCTTGAGGGCTTGCTGACAGGGATTCCAGATTACCTGGGGATAGAGGAGGTCCCCATAGCGTCCCAGATCCATACAGTGGGAGTAGAACCTAGGATGCACCGCCTTTGAGGCGGGTGGCATGAGCGGCTATGCAGTATAGGGAGCAAAACCCGCCACAACACATATCTAGGTCTTTATTTCCTACTGGTGATTTTTTGAGAGACATGTGTCTCAGTTGTACAGAGAACACAGGCCCTATTTAGACATGTACACTTATTTTTGAGCGCCTTGGTGCACCACACGATATATATATATATATATATATATATATATATATATATATATATATATATATATATATATATATATATATATATATATATATATACATACATACATATTCCTATGGTCTATTATCGTGCTTTTATGTGCTTGCTTGTATAATGTTTTGATTATATGTTACGCAAATGTCTGTCCAATACATGATTAGCCAATGCATCAGATAATGTGTTTAATCATTGTGGAATATGCTGATATATGAAATCAAAATTCCTCTCTAACAACTTAACACGTAAATACAACCTTAAAATGTGACGGTCTCTGACGGAATATCGCCCATTGAGTTGATGGATGACAAGTTGAGAGTCCAAGTTGACAACCAATGTATGAATATTGAGATCAATTTCCTCGGCCAATAATTCAATCACAACACTATATTCAGCGACATTGTTTGTGGTACAGCCTAAACACACACCTTGAAGATCTATCAACCCACCGTGAGGATCGTAGATCACCCACGTCACATAAGACAAATTGCGAGTGCTGTGGCAGGCACCGTCAGTGAAACCAACATAAGGTGCACCAGACATCTGCACAAGAAGCAAAAGACACAATAAGCGGCAATCACACCTTCACACCAAGCCAAAAACATGAAAACACACACACACAACACACCTCCTAAAACACACACATGTACAAACCAAAGTGCATGGAATTATGCATAGTACTTTTTCAAGTACAGCCCATTGCAGAGCTTATAGAGAGGATTACCTTCGTAGTCAACTAGCTCATATGCCCCTTTCTGCAAAACTCTCTTTACAATATAAAGGCCCAGCCACATGGCCTCGAGTTTGCTTGCCCCCAGCTTATCATTCGCTTGATTTTATAGCAGGACTAAATCTCCCTCAACAAAGGAACGAGGATGGATGGTATGGTCGAAGTGAGTTTTAACTCTCTTCTTCTATGCTTCGATAACTAGAGAGGCTATCCGACGGGTCTCGTCCAGCTGTTCTAGGTAAAGAAGACGTTCCTCTACTAGAGTAGTGTTGGGAAGTAACTCGATGGCCAATTTTAACGAAGGGATTTCGCATTCGATAGGAAGGGTAGCCTCCAGTCCGTAAACTAATTGAAATGGAGTGAAACTAGTGGCATCCTTCACAGAGGTTCGGTAGGCCCACAAGGCTGGAAACAACATCAAATGCCAATTAGACTTATGCATGCCAACGGTACGTTGAAGCATCGTAACCAAAATCTTGTTAACGGCTTCAACCTGGCCATTGGACTGAGGATAGTATGGGGTCGAACTATCATGTCGTAAGCCTAGTTGGGTTGTCAGTTCGGTCATCATGTGATTACAGAAATGCTTCCCGTGATCCATGACGATGGCCTGAGGGACTCCGAACCGTGAAATAACATGGTTGAACAAAAGTTGCGCCACTGTGTGACCATCTTCAGTTAATGTGGGCATCGCCTCAGCCCATTTTGTAAAGTAATTGACGGCAACGATAATATACCCATGCCCCCCGGCCGAGTGAGGGTTACAGGTCGTATAATCAATGCCCCATTTTGCAAAAGGGCCAACGGTGAAAACAGGGTGCAACAGAGCTAGTGGCGCACGCATATTCCACTGGTATATCTGGCATGCGTGACATGAACGGACGACAAGAATCCAATCCTTAAAAATGGATGGCCAGAAATAACGGTGTGGAGGATTTTTTGAGTTGTGGCATATCCGAACATGTGACCACCATAGGCACCAGAGTGGCAGTCATTTAGGACTCGCTCAGCTTCCTCAAGAGTTAGACATCGGCGGAGGATGGAGTCAACACCAAGACGGTACAAGGTGTCCTTGATAATATGGTAGGGTTGAGACTGATGACGGATCCGTCGCCGAGCACCTTTGGACACAGCGGGATAGAAAGAGGATGTCTGCAGATATACAATGATATCCCCGTACCAGGGATCGAGGGTGCTGATAAGGAATAGAGTTTCGTCCGGGATATGGTCCTCTGAGTGAGAGGGTGCAGAAGGAGATGGCAAAGAGCAAAGTAACTCAGCAAAGACCAGGGACTTCTTAGACTTGGCAGCAGTAAATTCCAAGTCAAACCCTTGGAGGATGATGATCCACTTTGAGTATTTTCCCCCAAGCAACTGATGTGACAAAATGTATGTCATCGGGTTGCAATCAGAAATCACGGTCGTGGTACGCAACAAGATATAGTGTCGAAAACATTGGACAGCACAAACGGTGGCCAATGCCAACTTCTCGACGTAAGCGTAGTGAGTTTCCGTGTCTAAAAGGTTGTGGCTGAGGTAATATATGACATGCTCAGTGTCATTATCGTCGTCTTGCATGAGAACCATGCCGATAGTGGTATCGGCGGCCGCCAAATACAGAGTATAATAGCGATGGTAATTCGGATGTCGCAATAATGGAGCAGAAACAAGGAGACCCTTAAGATGCTCGAAAGACTCCTGAGTGATAGGATCCCAATGAAAAGGGGTATCTCGCTTCAATAACCGTGTAAAGCCTTTAGCCACTTCGACATAGTTCGGAACGAATCGTCTTAAGAAATTTGCTTTGCCCTGCAAGCTCTGCAACTACTGCAAAGAATCAGGGGGAGGAAGATTCAGAATAGCTTCGACTTTGAGGGGATCCAGACGGATGCCCTCTGGGAGACGATAAACTCGAGCAGTCTGCCTGATTCAACGCAGAAGACACATTTATGAGGATTAAGCCTGATGCAGTAGTGTCGACAGTGGAGAAATATTTCACGAAGATGGGAAGGGTGGTCCTGGCATTTGACTGAATGAGCTGGTAGATCATCCAGGTACGGTTGTACAATGTGACGGATGTCATGAAAAGCATAGGACATTGCACATTGGAAGGTAGCACCAGCATTCTTCAAACCGAAAGGGAGCTTTTTGTAAGCAAAAGTGCCCCAAGGACAGATAAAGGTAGTCTTATGCTGATCAGTGGGCGCAATATTGATCTGGTTATACCCAGAAAAACCGTCCATAAATGAATAAATTTCGCTCCCTGCACACTCATCAATGAGCTGATCGATGAAGGGTGTGGGGAAATTATCCTTGGGACAGGCCCGATTGATGTCACGGTAATCAACACAGACTCGAATAGTACCCTGTTTTTTGTTCACAGGGACAATGTTGGAAACCCAATCTATAAGTGGAATGGGGTAAATAAAACCAGCCTTGCTGGAAGCTTTTCAACTTCTGCTTTAATGGCTGCAGCCTTTCGGGGGTGCATGGGGCGTAGACGTTGGCGAACAGGTTTAGCACCTAGATACGTAGGTATCTCATGAACCACTATGCTAGGGTCAATGTCGGGCATTTCTTCGTAGGACCAAGTGAAGACATCACGAAATTCGCGAAAAAGATCGGTGTAAAGCTAAATTTCCTCCGGAGTATAAGTGACTCCAATGTGAATGTGCTCGACAATCCCTGGTTTCGCAGAGATGTCGATGGGTTGGGTCTGCGTGATGTTTCCCATATTTCCTTCAGAGGACACTTGATAAACTTGAATAGGTGTTTGAAGGGGCTGAGATGGGAGACAAGGAGCAAACCGCTCGAGATAGGTGATCATTTCCTGATGGGCAGCGAGAAACGAGGAATGGTGGTGATGATTAGACCAAGGAGGTTCCTTGAGAGACATGGTCTCGATAATGGCTTCATCGGAAGGAAATGTTTCCTTTAACGGATCTGAAGTAGCGTCATCTCCAAGCCAAGGGGAATGAATATACGAGTTGGGAGCACTGCTCGAAGGACCAGGTTCAGGAGGGGGAGCCGTTGCAACAACGATTTCAATGTAGTTGAGCTCGACAGGACTCAACGGCATCATATTGCCCCAAGATTCTATTGGATTAGTGGGAGGAAGGACCCACGGATCAGAGCGCACGGAAATCATATTAATAGGAGCGAGATTAGGAGGTGGGAGGGAAAAGACACCCATCAGGGCAGGATCTTTAAAAAGTCCAGCTCCCACACTCTCACATGATTTGGAGGTATGCTCCACGAAAGGCACGTTGCCTTCAGAAGAGGAGGCGAAGAAGGAGAGCTGGTCCACGATGACAATCTTCCCCTGATGAGGGAAACGAATGACACGGAAAAGAGACGAAGCCACTACCTGCATGGCGTATGTCCAGCTACGTCCAAGGAGGAGGTTGTAGGTAAGATTAGCATCGACAACTTTAACCTCCACTTCGACTGTCTTCCCTTCCAAAGAGATGGGCAACCGTTGGAGTATACCATAAGGACGAGACTCTCTTTCGTCAAAGGCTTCCAATGTTGTAGGAGACTGGCTTAGCGTCGGAGAACCAATAGCTTTCCAAAAGGCAACAGACATGATGCAAGTCGAAGCACCTTCATCAATGATTGTACGATGAATCGTTTTAGTGTTGATAATGACCTGTATGAGGAAGGCGATTTGGTGAGGCAGTCTCGGTGTATGGCCTACGAGGTCAAAAGAAATCAGATCCGAGTCAGCCAGGTCTATGCCACCGATGGTCGATAGCAAGGACTTCCTCAGGGAGGGGCAGCTCTGGAGCACTTCTAAGGCGGACATAGCAGATGGAGACTGAGCTAAGTCCTCAATGATGTTGTAGTGCTGGGCAGCACGAGCATTAGGGTTGTAAGAAGACTTCCGGAGTACACCTTTTCGACTGGGTCAGATGGGAATCTCAATGTTAGGTCTCTCGATATGGAGCGGACCAGAACTAGACGGAGGAGTGCTGGAGGGGACCTCAGGCTCTTTCCTGGCATGCGACGGATATTCTTTTGCCCGAGTACTGATGTGGATGGGAATCGTCCTAGCCATAAATACTTGAGAGCCAAATGAAGAAGAGGGTTGTGATGGATTAGCCACCATTTGAGTTTGCTATGAGGGGAAAGGTTCTTTGAGCACAGCAGGAGTCTCGGGAGCACCTTTCAACAATCGACTAACTTTGAACCACCTGGGGTAGTCTTTCGTATAGTGATCCTCGTCACAGATAAGACAAGGATACTTAGGTTTACGTTTGGCTCCTTCCTCACGTGGAGGTTTAGGGGAGTCCTGTCTGGGCTGCTCAGATTTATTCTTATCTTTCCCCTTCTTCTTTCCTTTCGAGGATTTATCTGCCATGGTGGACTGGACAACGTTAACCTTGGAAGTATTTCCAGAATTATATTGACCCTGAGAAGTGTTTTTGTTTGAAGCATTCGATTTTTGCTTCCCAGGGTTCGTGGGTGACTTCTTTGAAGGTGTATTTACAGAGCCAATAACACTGTCAACAGATGGCTTTGGCGGAGCTTTGGATGTTCTGGGTCTCGGGGCATCTGGCAAATAATCATATAAGGTACCTGACTGAGAATAAACTAAGTCGAGGTATTGAGCGCGTGCGATAGCTTGCTCTTCAGTTACACAAGCTCCCATAGCAATGTCTCGCGCAATTGCAGGGACAAAGGAGGTTGTAAACCAATCGGTTAGGAGTTGATCAGGAATCCAGAACTTGATCAACCGACGATGCCATCTCCATTCATGTATATGATCGAATATGTGCGTGGCTGTATCCTGTTTAAGAGACGTGAGGCGATGCGTTCCTATCTCATACCGAATGGGCAACTGAAAGTGAGTTAGAAATGCCATTGCCAATGAGTTGAAGTCTTGAAAGGATCCGCGATTCAACTCAATGTACCACTTAGCAGCCAAACCGGTGAGAGTCCTTTGGAAAAGGCAGAGCCGGATGGAATCATCAAGCCACGAGTTTGACGAACACCAAAGGTGATAAGTCATGACGTGGGCTTGAGGGTCCTCTCCAGCTTTGCCATCGAATTTGGGACAATCATCGGTTATCTTGGTTGGAACTAGTGGCTAGTATGGATTATGAAGAATGGGATCATTAGTCAATTTGGACACATCTGGTAGTTCCAATGTTGCTAAGAAAGGTAACTGAGGATTGAAGGACATCTGTGGCCGTGGATAAGAGGTAATACCAGAGTTCCAACCAGATGGCGGTTTCCCCCATGGACTTTGTCCGTACGGGACTGGCCCATAAGGGTTCTGCCCATAGGGATTCTGTCCATAGGGGGTTTTTCCATAACCGGATAGTTGACTCTGGATCTACCCCCCAACACCCCATGGATTACCAACTTGACCTGCAGGAGCAACATACTGTTGCTGGTAATTCTGGTAAGGAGTGACCTACATTTGTTGATAATTTTGATACGGGGCCAACTGATTTTGCCCCTGAGGTTGTTGGTAACTATACAGTTGCTGAGCTCCATACTGAGCCTGGTGACCAGGCTGCGCTTGGTAAGAAGGTTGGGATTGCAACCCACCTTACATCTGAAGACCAGTTTGAGTCTGGGGCCTAGAAGGATGTCCTTGAAAAGGTTGAGCTTGGGTCACCTGGCCGGAAGGTTGTCCTGGTTGAGTTTGGGATGGACCCGTTTTCCCAGAAGGATGAGCTTACTGGGCATTAGGTTTTCCTTGTACAACCGAGGGTTGTCCTTGAGGAACAGATGGCTGAGCAAGCTGGACGGCCAGTTGACCTTGAGGTTGACCAACTTGTCAAAATGGATGACTAGGCTGGGCAGTGGGTTGGCCTTGCTGCACGTAAGGCTGACCGCCCTGCCCAGAAGGGTACCCTTGCTGGATTCCAGGTTGTCCTTGTTGCATATAAGGTTGTCCTGCTTGTCCAGATGGATAACCTTGCTGGACACCAGGTTGACCTTGTTGGATGTAAGGTTGTCCCGGTTTCCCAGACGAGTAACCTTGCTGAATACCAGGTTGCCCTAGATTGCCAGAAGGTTGAGTAAGATAAGTGAAAGACGGACCACTAGAGGCCGAAGGTTATTTATGAAAGGGTTTTCCTTGTGGGCCCCCAGGTTGCCCTGGGTAAGACTGGCCGTAATATTATTGCCCTTGGGGGGTTTGCACGTAAGACGGTGGCCTTGGTTAGGCGGTCCTTGAAGCTGTGCAGGCATTGCTTGGCCACCATAGTAAGTGGTGGTGCCCCAAGCAACGGATAATGGTACCGAGACCTCAAGAACAAGATGAGTAGGCAAGGGCCTGGAAAGATAAAGGTACTGACCAGTGGAATCATAGTAATAGAATGGACCTTGCGAGCTCGGATCCTGGACAGCTTGCAAATATTCATCATATGGCCCCCCTCCTGGAGTGGTACCAGAAGAGGGCGGTGCACTTTGTGCAGGATGAAGAACTCTAGGTATATGTGCTGGCTGGCCACTACTTACTAGGTCGTGAGACGGACCAGCACCAGTAGTCACAGCTGAAGATGTCATAACGGCACTAACAACTGGTGTTGAATACGCTACACAAATAGTTGGAACAGTTGGAACTGAAGTGACGGGTGTACTGTGAACTTGTGAAACAAAAGATCCCGTAGTGGGAGTGATGTGGTGATCCCACATGGTACTTGAAGAGGGGATCCTAGTACCCATATTATCCCTCAAAGACTTATAGCGTGAGGGTACCAGAGATGTGGCCGGGATAGGAGTTTTGATACTTGACAAAACAGGTGTCTCACTCACTCTAGGAGATGTATCATCCATGTCAGAGGAAGACATTGGGGTCGAAACACCAGGAGGGGTAAAAGGAATATCGTCTTCGTAAGGCTCCCAAATGGGGTTCCAGTGAAATTCGTAAGCCTCATCGTCTGGGGCACGAGAGTTAATCGGTTGGATACTCGGGATAACAGGGAGAGTATCACTCACAACCGGTACCTCAGGAGCAACAGAAGATGGAGACCCTTGATCACTTGGAACGGGAGACGAGATCGATGATTCCGCCAGGATGATAAACTTCAAAAAATCCTAGGGAAACTAATGAGAAAGGACCCTGCTCAAAATAACGCAAACAAGATCTAACCAGGGTAATGTTAAGTGCGGCCGAATAAATTTTAAGACGCAAGGACATAACTTGACCTTTTCATTTTTTAAGAGTCGAGAAAATGACAAAAAGATGACTCTAGTCACCTTCGAGTGTTTAATGAGCCTGAAGTGACAAGTGCTCAGATAGACCTTTTCTTTTAGAGAGTCCGAAAAGGAACGAAAGTGACTACTCTGGAGAGCTAGGCAAAATGTTTTACCAAACAAATCCGTAAAACTGCATATACACCTTGGCAGTCATATGAAAACCAAGGACTTTCCGTATAGCAGTCAATCTTCCCGAATGCTGTGTTCGGTGCATTACGGCTTGTAAGGAGGTAGACACGGCTTCCTATGGATAAAGGATGATAACCTAGTGGGGTCTCCCCATATACTCCATGGTACGTGGGAGCTCAAATCCGTGCTAGACCACTGTTGCGTCACGGAAGGAGGAATCACCCAACCTTAAGTGAAACAAAAGTGACTAGGTTTAACGATGCTGGAGCACGTCTCTAGCTTAGACCTCTAAATAGTGAGCGTTATGTTCCAATGCATTTTTAGGTTCATTCAGTTCATTTTAAGGTTGATCTTGTATTAGGTTTCGGTTTTAAGGCCTTACCGTATGAAATCTCTCAAAATTGCCTAAATGCAAACTATATGCCAAAATATGTCATTCCATTCGATGAATGCTAGTTACAAGAGGGTTGGAGGGCTTTCACGCAAACAAAATGATCACAAAACAACAAATAGCTTCCCTAATGCAGCTAATGGAAATTCAAATACTTTTCTTCAAGATCACTAATCACTAATCAAAACGAAAATCTTCTATTTCTCATTAACTAATACAAAGCAAAAGACATTTTTTCTTTTTTTTGATGGCAAAGTGCATTAAACAAACTTTGAGAAATAATAAAAAACAAATGTGAAAAGAACCAGTTGACCCCAAACAACTATGATTCGTGTCCAGGTACTGAAAAGAAATCGAAACAATGTCAAGATTGGTTCAACAACAGTCACTTAAACAACCATGCAAAAAGCAAGCAAAGAGGAAGGCTTCACCGAACCAATAGCAAGCAGTAAACGAGCCTTTGCAAACGAGTAACCAAGCAAAGTTGATCCAACAAACTTGGAATGATAAAACTAGGTCACAAGACAAAAAAGGCAAGATCCGCTCAACAAAACTCACAAGAGAGTGCTTCAATCTTCAGACAGTGAAAACAAGTTATAATCCAAGTGAGAACAACAGGGGATAGCAAGACCAATAGGTTTAGGAGGCAGAATTGAAAAAATTCAATTCTACAGGAATCAGCGCGGGTGATACACAACAACAATGTGTTGATAAAGAACTATGCGTAGCAACAATGCGATGTCAGCACGGAAGTACATGCCTTACCCGCGATGGTACGATTTACAGAACCGTCGCGACTGTTTGGAGTATTAACGCGATGATCAGGAGGTCACAGAAAGGGCTGCGCAATGACAACGCGATTGTTTAATTATAAACCATGATGATGTTCAAAAGCGGCCACAATCAAGCCAAAAACTCCCAAACCAAGGCAATCAATCTTTAAACAAACAAGGCATCTCCCAGACCGAACTAGGAAACCAAGAAACAGAGAACTAATCCCCAAACTTTGAAAAGAGAGCAAAAACAAACTCAAGGAAAGAATGAACAGAAAAGGACAAAAGCCAGCTCCAAGCTATTCAGTTCGTAAACCAAACCGGAGATTGACTGAAGTGGTGTTGATCTACTTCACTAATGTAGAGAAATAGTGTTTTGAAGGCTATCTGGCTGTGCTTCAGGCTCCGTCTAAAGTTTACAAATCAAACAACAAGGTAAACTCCCCAGTGGAGTCGCCAAATTGTTGTGGAGGTAAATCCCCTCTGCGGACAGAGGCGATCCCTACTAGTCCAAATAGGGTCTAGCAACAATCAAACAATGCTAACACGCAGGTTCCTAATTGCAAATTAAAGACCGGTGATGAAGGCCTACCTGGATTCCAACGCTAGTACTTGTAGAAGAGTCAACGCTCCCGTCCCTATGCTCCGGCTGGTCACAGTCCCCATGATCCTCGTGTACGGACACCTGCACATGCAAAGAACGATACAAACACAAGCATAAAATCCAATAGATGCAACTATATATCAGTCAGAAAGGATATAACTCAAACACCATCATAAAGACAATAAGAGTGGAACCATAATGATAGTCGTCTATTATTGATAAACAAAGAAGAATACAACCATAGTTCTGACGTCAAATCCTTCTCAAGAGTGTCTAGCCAGCAAGTTCCTCAACCATTCACCCTTGAAGGTAGATCTCCCAAGACAAAACTCTCTCTCACAAGTTTACACAATATCAAAACACTTCACAACCTTCCTTAAGCTCTCTAACAATCCCACACTTGTCACACCAGCTACCTATCAAGCTCACACGCTATCAGCAACACTCCAAACACTATGAATTCCAAACTAGCAGCTCATAGAAATGGCGGAGGCTTAAATAGGAGAAGGAGTCTCCATGAATGGTGGGAGGATGAGCTTATCTCCAAGGAAGGTGGCTCCAATGATGAAACAAGCATGCCAGAGAAGGGAGGGCGACATATACAAGGCCAACAACTAGGTATGGAGTCATCTGGAAGGCCAGCTGTTAGAACAAACTCGCCCAGACTGGATCATCGCGGGTGGATAACTGTACTGGAGCGCTGACATTGCTACTGCATAACGGAGAAAGTCATGTCAACGCGATCAAATATAAGCAACAGTCGCGCTGTCTCATGAAATTCGACCATCACGGGAATCACGTGTACTTCCGCGATGGCAGCGCGTTCAATATGTTTTGGAGCGCTCATCAGCACGTTTATTTTTACAACAGTCACGATGATGGAAAACCTTTGGCAAAGTGGGTCATTTGGCAACATCAGAGAGCATGAGCATGAATGATTTGGACTCATGACACAATAGGAAGACTGGTAGGAAGACAATGACAAATTACTGTGTAACAATGTTTTTGAAACATTTTAAAATCATTTAAAATTGTTCTTAAATCAATTTAAATTATTTTTGATGTATTTTATATTGCTTCTAAAGCATTGTAAACTATTTTTAAAGCATTTGAAAGTCATTTAAAATTGTTCTTAAAGCAATTTAAATTATTTTTGATGTATTTTAAATAGTTTTTAAAGCATTGTAAACGGTTTTTAAAGCATTTTAAACTGTTTTGAAAACATTTTAAGGACATTTTAAAGTACTTTAAACCTTTTTAAATTGTTGTTAAAGCATTTTAAAAGAATTTAAATTGTTTTTAAACCATTATAAAGTGTTTTAAATTGTTTATAAATTATTTTGAACTATTTTAAATTGTTTTAAAACGTTCTAAATTGTTTCAAAAACATTTTAAATTGTTTTTAAAGCATTTTAAGTTGTTTTTAAAGTGTTTAATTTATTTTTTATTAAACATTTTAAAGTACTTTAAAGCTTTTTAAATTGTTTTTAAAACATTTTAAAACGGTTTTAAAGCATTTTCAATTGTTGCTAAACCACTTAAACTTATTCCCAAAATGTTTTAAAATGTTTTTGAAACATTTTAAAATCATTTAAAATTGTTTTTAAATCAATTTAAATTAATTTTAAAGTATTTTAAATTGTTTCTAAAGCATTGTAAACTATTTTTAAAGCATTTTAAAATCATTTAAAATTGTTCTTAAAACAATTTAAATTGTTTTTGAAGTATTTTAAATAGCTTTTAAAGCACTGTAAACAGTTTTTAAAGCATTTTAAATTGTTTTGAAAGAATTTTAAAGCACTGTAAACGGTTTTTAAAGCATTTTAAAGCACTTTAAATCTTTTTAATTGTTATTAAAGAATTTCAAAAGAATTTAAAATTGTTTTTAAAACATTTTAAAGTGTTTTTAAATTATTTTGAACTATTTTAAATTGTTTCTAAAACGTTCTAAATTGTTTCAAAAAAAATTAAATTGTTTTTAAAGCATTTTAAATTGTTTTTAAAGCGTTTAAAATTGTTTCTAAAACATTTTAAAGTACTTTAAAGCTTTTTAAATTGTTTATGAAACGATTTAAAACGGGTTTAAAGCATTTTCAATTGTTGTTAAAGCACTTAAAATTATTTTTAAAATAATTTAAAATAATTTAAAATTGTTCTTAAATCAATTTAAATTATTTTTAAAGTATTTTAAATTGTTTTTAAAGCATTGTAAACTATTTTTAAAGAATTTTAAATTGTTTTGAAAGAATTTTATGAACATCCTAGAGTACTTTAAAGCTTTTTAAATTGTTGTTAAAGAGTTTTAATAGAATTTAAAATTGTTTTTAAAACATTTTAAAGTGCTTTAACATGTTTTTAAATTATTTTGAACTAATTTAAATTTTTTTTAAAACGTTCCAAATTGTTTCAAAAACATTTTAAATTTTTTTTAAATCATTTTAAGTTGTTTTTAAAGTGTTTAAAATTGTTTTTAAAACATTGTAAAGTACTTTAAAGATTTTTAAATTGTTTTTAAAATATTTTAAAATGGTTTTAAAGCATTTTCAATTGTTGTTAAAGCACTTAAACTTATTTTTGAAACATTTTAAAATGCTTTTGAAACATTTTAAAATCATTTAAAATTGTTCTTAAATCAATTTAAATTATTTTTGATGTATTTTATATTGTTTCTAAAGCATTGTAAACTATTTTTAAAGCATTTTAAAATCATTTAAAATTGTTCTTAGAGCAATTTAAATTATTTTTGATGTATTTTAAACAGTTTTTAAAGCATTGTAAATGGTTTTCAAAGCATTTTAAACTGTTTTAAAAACATTTTAAAGTACTTTAAAGCTTTTTAAATTGTTGCTAAAGCGTTTTAAAAGAATTTAAAATTGTTCTTAAAACATTATAAAGTGTTTTAAATTGTTTATAAATTATTTTGAACTATTTTAAATTGTTTTAAAACGTTCTAAATTGTTTCAAAAACATTTTAAATTGTTTTTAAAGCATTTTAAGTTGTTTTTAAAGTGTTTAATTTATTTTTTTAAACATTTTAAAGTACTTTAAAGATTTTTAAATTGCTTTTAAAACATTTTAAAACGGTTTTAAAGCATTTTCAATTGTTGTTAAACCACTTAAACATATTCTTAAAACATTTTAAAATGTTTTTGAAACATTTAAAATTGTTTTTAAATCAATCTAAATTATTTTTAAAGTATTTTAAATTGTTTCTAAAGCATTGTAAACTATTTTTAAAGCATTTTAAAATCATTTAAAATTGTTCTTAAAGCAATTTAAATTATTTTTGAAGTATTTTAAATAGTTTTTAAAGCACTGTAAACGGTTTTTAAAGCATTTTAAATTGTTTTGAAAGCATTTTAAAGCACTTTAAAGCTTTTTAATTGTTGTTAAAGCATTTTAAAAGAATTTAAAATTATTTTTAAAACATTTTAAAGTGTTTTTAAATTATTTTGAACTATTTTAAATTGGTTTTAAAATGTTCTAAATTGTTTCAAAAACAGCTTAAATTGTTTTTAAAGAATTTTAAATTGTTTTTAAAGCGTTTAAAATTGTTTTCAAAACATTTTAAAGTACTTTAAAGCTTTTTAAATTGTTTATAAAACATTTAAAACAGGTTTAAAGCATTTTCAATTGTTGTTAAAGCACTTAAAGTTATTTTTAAAACATTTTAAAATCATTTGTAATTGTTCTTAAATCAATTTAAATTGTTTTTGATGTATTTTATATTGTTTCTAAAGCATTGTAAACTATTTTTAAAGCATTTTAAAATCATTTAAAATTGTTCTTAAAGCAATTTAATTATTTTTGATGTATTTTAAACAGTTTTTAAAGCATTGTAAACAGTTTTTTAAGCATTTTAAATTGTTTTGAAAACCTTTAAAAAACATTTTAAAGTACTTTAAAACTTTTTAAATTGTTGCTAAAGCGTTTTAAAAGAATTTAAAATTGTTTTCAAAACATTATAAAGTGTTTTAAATTGTTTATAAATTATTTTGAACTATTTTAAATTGTTTTAAAACGTTCTAAATTGTTTCAAAAACATTTTAAATTGTTTTTAAAGCATTTTAAGTTGTTTTTAAAGTGTTTTTTTTTTTTTTATTAAACATTTTAATGTACTTTAAAGCTTTTTAAATTGTTTTTAAAACATTTTAAAACCGTTTTAAAGCGTTTTCAATTGTTGTTAAACCACTTAAACTTATTCCCAAAATGTTTTTATAATGTTTTTTAAACATTTTAAAATCATTTAAAATTGTTTTTAAATCAATTTAAATTATTTTTGAAGTATTTTAAATTGTTTTCAAAGCATTGTAAACTATCTTTAAAGCATTTTAAAATCATTTAAAATTGTTCTTAAAGCAATATAAATTATCTTTGAAGTATTTTAAATAGTTTTTAAAGCATTGTAAACGGTTTTTAAAGCATTTTAAATTGTTTTGAAAGCATTTTAAAGCACTTTAAAGATTTTTAATTGTTGTTAAAGCATTTTAAAAGAATTTAAAATTGTTTTTAAAACATTTTAAAGTGTTTTTTAATTATTTTGAATTATTTTAAATTGTTTCTAAAATGTTCTAAATTGTTTCAAAAAAAATTTAAATTGTTTTTAAAGCATTTTAAATTGTTTTTAAAGCGTTTAAAATTGTTTTTAAAACATTTTAAAGTACTTTAAATCTTTTTAAATTGTTTATAAAATGATTTAAAACGGGTTTAAATCATTTTCAATTGTTGTTAAAGCACTTAAACTTATTTTTAAAACATTTTAAAATAATTTAAAATTGTTCTTAAATCAATTTAAATTATTTTTAAAGTATTTTAAATTGTTTTTAAAGCATTGTAAACTATTTTTAAAGCATTTTAAATTGTTTTGAAAGAATTTTAAGAACATTTTAGAGTACTTTAAAGCTTTTTAAATTGTTGTTAAAGCGTTTTAATAGAATTTAAAATTGTTTTTAAAACATTTTAAAGTGCTTTAAATTGTTTTTAAATTATTTTGAACTAATTTAAATTGTTTTTAAAACGTTCCAAATTGTTTCAAAAACATTTTAAATTGTTTTTAAAGCATTTTAAGTTGTTTTTAAATTGTTTAAAATTGTTTTTAAAACATTTTAAAGTACTTTAAAGCTTTTTAAATAGTTTTTAAAATATTTTAAAACAGTTTTAAAGCATTTTCAATTGTTGTTAAAGCACTTCAACTTATTTTTGAAACATTTTAAAATGTTTTTGAAACATTTTTAAATCATTTAAAATTGTTCTTAAATCAATTTAAATTATTTTTTATGTATTTTATATTGTTTCTAAAGCATTGTAAACTATTTTTAAAGCATTTTAAAATCATTTAAAATTGTTCTTAGAGCAATTTAAATTATTTTTTATGTATTTTAAACAGTTTTTAAAGCATTGTAAATGGTTTTTAAAGCATTTTAAACTATTTTGAAAACATTTTAAAAACATTTTAAAGTACTTTAAAGCTTTTTAAATTGTTGCTAAAGCTTTTTAGAAGGATTTAAAATTGTTTTTAAAACATTATAAAGTGTTTTAAATTGTTTATAAATTATTTTGAACTATTTTAAATTGTTTTAAAACGTTCTAAATTGTTTCGAAAACATTTTAAATTGTTTTTAAAGCATTTTAAGTTGTTTTTAAAGTGTTTAATTTATTTTTTTAAACATTTTAAAGTACTCTAAAGCTTTTTAAATTGCTTTTAAAACATTTTAAAACGGTTTTAAAGCATTTTCAATTGTTGTTAAACCACTTAAACTTATTCTTAAAACATTTTAAAATGTTTTTGAAACATTTTAAAATCATTTAAAATTGTTTTTAAATCAATTTAAATTATTTTTAAAGTATTTTAAATTGTTTCTAAAGCATTGTAAACTATTTTTAAAGCATTTTAAAATCATTTAAAATTGTTCTTAAAGCAATTTAAATTATTTTTGAAGTATTTCAAATAGTTTTTAAAGCACTATAAATGGTTTTTAAAGCATTTTAAATTGTTTTGAGAGCATTTTAAAGCACTTTAAAGCTTTTTAATTGTTGTTAAAGCATTTTAAAAGAATTTAAAATTGTTTTTAAAACATTTTAAAGTGTTTTTAAATTATTTTGAACCATTTTAAATTTTTTTTAAAATGTTCTAAATTGTTTCAAAAACATTTTAAATTGTTTTTAAAGCATTTTAAATTGTTTTTAAAGCATTTAAAATTGTTTTAAAAACATTTTAAAGTACTTTAAAGCTTTTTAAATTGTTTATAAAACATTTTAAAATGGGTTTAAAGCATTTCCAATTGTTGTTAAAGCACTTAAACTTATTTTTAAAACATTTCAAAATGCTTTTGAAACATTTTAAAATCATTTAAAATTGTTCTTAAATCAATTTAAACTATTTTTGATGTATTTTATATTGTTTCTAAAGCATTGTAAACTATTTTTAAAGCATTTTAAAATCATTTAAAATTGTTCTTAAAGCAATTTAAATTATTTTTGATGTATTTTAAATAGCTTTTAAAGCATTGTAAGTGGTTTTTAAAACATTTTAAACTGTTTTGAAAACATTTTAAAGTACTTTAAAGATTTGTAAATTGTTGCTAAAGCATTTTAAAAGAATTTATAATTGTTTTTAAAACATTATAAAGTGTTTTAACCTGTTTATAAATTATTTTGAACTATTTTAAAAAGTTTTAAAATGTTCTAAATTGTTTCAAAAACATTTTAAATTGTTTTTAAAGCATTTTAAGTTGTTTTTAAAGTGTTTAATTTATTTTTTATTAAACATTTTAAAATACTTTAAAGCTTTTTACATTGTTTTTAAAACATTTTAAAACTGTTTTAAAGCATTTTCAATTGTTGTTAAACCACTTACACTTATTCCCAAAATGTTTTAAAATGTTTTTGAAACATTTTAAAATAATTTAAAATTGTTTTTAAATCAATTTAAATTATTTTTGAAGTATTTTAAATTGTTTTTAAAGCATTGGAAACTATTTTTAAAGCATTTTAAAATCATTTAAAATTGTTCTTAAAGAAATTTAAATTATTTTTGAAGTATTTTAAATAATTTTTAAAGCACTGTAAGCGGTTTTTAAAGCATTTTAAAGCACTTTAAAGCTTTTAAATTGTTGTTAAAGCATTTTAAAAGAATTTAAAATTGTTTTTAAAAGAATTTAAAGTGTTTTTAAATTATTTTGAACTATTTTAAATTGTTTTTAAAACGTTCTAAATTGTTTCAAAAAAAAATTAATTTTTTTTTAAACCATTTTAAATTGTTTTTAAAGCGTTTAAAATTGTTTTTAAAGCGTTTAAAATTGTTTTTAAAACATTTTAAAGTACTTTAAATTGTTTTAAATTGTTTATAAAACGATTTAAAACGGGTTTAAATCATTTTAAATTGTTGTTAAAGCACTTAAACTTATTTTTAAAACATTTTAAAATAATTTAAATTTTTTCTTAAATCAATTTAAATTATTTTTAAAGTATTTTAAATTGTTTTTAAAGCATTGTAAACTATTTTTAAAGCATTTTAAATTGTTTTGAAATAATTTTAAGAACATATTAGAGTACTTTAAAGCTTTTTAAATTGTTGTTAAAGCGTTTTAATAGAATTTAAAATTGTTTTTAAAACATTTTAAAGTGCTTTAAATTGTTTTTAAATTATTTTGAACTAATTTAAATTGTTTTTTAAAACGTTCCAAATTGTTTCAAAAACATTTTAAATTGTTTTTAAAGCATTTTAAGGTTTTTTTAAAGTGTTTAAAATTGTTATTAAAACATTTAAAAGTAATTTGAAGCTTTTTAAATTGTTTTTAAAATATTTTAAAGCGATTTTAAAGCATTTTCATTTGTTGTTAAAGCACTTAAACTTATTTTTGAAACATTTTAAAATGATTTTGAAGCATTTTAAAATCATTTAAAATTGTTCTTAAATCAATTTAAATTATTTTTGATGTACTTTATATTGTTTCTAAAGCATTGTAAACTATTTTTAAAGCATTTTAAAATCATTTAAATTTGTTTTTAGAGCAATTTAAATTATTTTTCATGCATTTTAAACAGTTTTTAAAGCATTGTAAACGATTTTTAAAGCATTTTAAACTGTTTTGAAAACATTTTAAAGTACTCTAAAGCTTTTTAAATTGTTGCTAAAGCGTTTTAAAAGAATTTAAAATTGTTTTTAAAACATTATAAAGTGTTTTAAATTGTTTATAAATTATTTTTAACTTTTTTAAATTGTTTTGAAACGTTCTAAATTGTTTCAAAAACATTTTAAATTGTTTTTAAAGCATTTTAAGTTGTTTTTAAAGTGTTTAATTTATTTATTTTAACATTTTAAAGTACTTTAAAGCTTTTTAAATTGCTTTTAAAACATTTTAAAATGGTTTTAAAGCATTTTCAATTGTTGTTAAACCACTTAAACTTATTCTTAAAACATTTTAAAATGTTTTTGATACATTTTAAAAACATTTAAAATTGTTTTTAAATCAATTTAAATTATTTTTAAAGTATTTTAAATTTTTTCTAAAGCATTGTAAACTATTTTTAAAGCGTTTTAAAATCATTTAAAATTGTTTTTAAAGCAATTTAAATTATTTTTGAAGTATTTTAAATAGTTTTTAAAGCACTGTAAATGGTTTTTAAAGCATTTTAAATTGTTTTGAAAGCATTTTAAAGCACTTTAAAGCTTTTAAATTGTTGTTAAAGCATTTTAACAGAATTTTGAATTGTTTTTAAAACATTTTAAATTGTTTCTAAAGTATTTTGAACTATATTAAATTGTTTTTAAAATGTTCTAAATTGTTTGAAAAACATTTTAAATTATTTTTAAAGCATTTTAAATTGTGTTTAAAGCATTTAAAATTGTTTTCAAAACATTTTAAAGTACTTTAAAGCTTTTTAAATTGTTTATAAAACATATTAAAATGTTTTTGAAACATTTTAAAATCATTTAAAATTGTTCTTAAATCAATTTAAATTATTTTTAAAGTATTTTATATTGTTTCTAAAGCATTGTAAACTATTTTTAAAGCATTTTAAAATCATTTAAAATTGTTCTTAAGGCAATTTAAATTATTTTTGAAGTATTTTAAATAGTTTTTAAAGCATTGTAAATGGTTTTTAAAGCATTTTAAATTGTTTTGAAAATATTTTAAAAACATTTTAAATTACTTTAAAGCTTTTTAAATGGTTGTTAAATCATTTTAAAATAATTTAAAATTGTTTTTAAAACACTTTAAAGTGTTTTTTAAATTATTTGAACTATTTTAAATTGTTTTTGAAACGTTCTAAATTGCTTCAGAAACATTTCAAATTGTTTTTAAAGCATTTTAAATTGTTTTTTAAGCGTTTAAAATTGTTTTTAAAAACATTTTATAGTACTTTAAAGCTTATTAAATTGTTTATAAAACATTTTAAAACGGTTTTGAAACATTTTCAATTGTTGTTAAAGAACTTACACTTATTTTTAAAACATTTTAAAACGTTTTTGAAACATTTTAAAATGATTTAAAATTATTCTTAAATGAATTTACATTATTTTTGAAGTATTTTAAATTGTTTTTAAAGCGTTGTAAACTATTTTTAAAGCATTTTAAAATCATTTTAGAGTACTTTAAAGCTTCTTAAATTGTTTTTAAAACATTTTAAAAGAATTTATAATTGTTTTTACAGTGTTTTAAATTGTTTTAAAATTATTTTTAACTATTTTAAATTGTTTTTAAAATGTTCTAAATTGTTTCAAAAACATTTTAAATTGTTTCAAAAACATTTTATTTTTTTTAAAGCATTTTAAATTGTTTTTAAAGCGATTAAAATTGTTTTTAAAACATTTTAAAGTACTTTAAAGCTTTTTAAATTGTTTTTAAAACATTTTAAAGTGTTTTTAAACTATTTTGAACTAATTTAAATTGTTTTTAAAACGTTCAAAATTGTTTCAAAAACATTTTAAATTGTTTTTAAATCATTTTAAGTTGTTTTTAAAGTGTTTAAAATACTTTTTAAAACATTTTAAAGTAATTTAAAGCTTTTTAAATCGTTTTTAAAATATTTTAAAACGGTTTTAAAGCATTTTCAATTGTTGTTAAAGCAATTAAACTTATTTTTGAAACATTTTAAAATGTTTTTGAAACATTTTAAAATCATTTAAAATTGTTCTTAAATCAATTTAAATTATTTTTGATGTATTTTATATTGTTTCTAAAGCATTGTAAACTATTTTTGAAGCATTTTAGAATCATTTAAAATTGTTTTTAGAGCAATTTAAATTATTTTTTATGTATTTTAAACAGTTTTTAAAGCATTGTAAACGGCTTTTAAAACATTTTAAACTGTTTTGAAAACATTTTAAAAACATTTTAAAGTACTTTAAATCTTTTTAAATAGTTGCTAAAGCGTTTTAAAAGAATTTAAAATTGTTTTTAAAACATTATAAAGTGTTTTAAATTGTTTATAAATTATTTTAAACTATTTTAAATTGTTTTAAAACGTTCTAAATTGTTTCAAAAACATTTTAATTTTTTTTAAAGCATTTTAAGTTGTTTTTAAAGTGTTTAATTTATTTTTTTAAACATTTTAAAGTACTATAAAGCTTTTTAAATTGATTTTAAAACATTTTAAAATGGTTTTAAAGAATTTTCAATTGTTGTTAAACCACTTAAACTTATTCTTAAAACATTTTAAAATGTTTTTGAAACACTTTAAAATGTTTTTGAAACATTTTAAAAACATTTAAAATTGTTTTTAAATCAATTTAAAGTATTTTAAATTGTTTCTAAAGCATTGTAAACTATTTTTAAAGCATTTTAAAATCATTTAAAATTGTTCTTAAAGCAATTTAAATTATTTTTGAAGTATTTTAAATAGTTTTTAAAGCAATGTAAACGGTTTTTAAAGCATTTTGAATTGTTTTGAAATCATTTTAAAGCACTTTATCGCTTTTTAATTGTTGTTAAAGCATTTTAAAAGAAATTAAAATTGTTTTTAAAACATTTTAAAGTGTTTTTTAAATTGTTTTTAAAATGTTCTAAACTGTTTCAAAAAAAAAAAAAAAAATTTTAAAGCATTTTAAATTGTTTTTAAAGCGTTTAAAATTGTTTTTAAAACATTTTAAAGTACTTTAAATCTTTTTAAATTGTTTATAAAACGATTTATAATGGGTTTAAAGCATTTTCAATTGTTGTTAAAGCACTTAAACTTGTTTTTAAAACATTTTAAAATTGTTTTTAAAGCATTGTAAACTATTTTTAAAGCATTTTAAATTGTTTTGAAAGAATTTTAAGAACATCTTAGAGTACTTTAAAGCTTTTTAAATTGTTGTTAAAGCGTTTTAATAGAATTTAAAATTGTTTTTAAAACATCTTAAAGTGCTTTAATTTGTTTTAAAATTATTTTGAACTAATTTAAATTGTTTTTAGAACGTTCCAAATTGCTTCAAAAACATTTTAAATTGTTTTTAAAACATTTTAAAGTAATTTAAAGCTTTTTAAATTGTTTTAAATATTTTAAAATGGTTTTAAAGCATTTTCAATTGTTGTTAAAGCACTTTAACTTATTTTTGAAACATTCTAAAATATTTTTGAAACATTTTAAAATCATTTGAAATTGTTCTTAAATCATTTTAAATTATTTTTGATGTATTTTATATTGTTTCTAAAGCACTGTAAACTATTTTTAAAGCATTTTAAAATCATTTAAACTTGTTTTTAGAGCAATTTAAATTATTTTTGATGTATTTTAAACAGTTTTAAAGCATTGTAAACGGTTTTTAAAGCATTTTAAACTGTTTTGAAAATATTTATAAACATTTTAAAGTACTTTAAAGCTTTTTAAATTGTTGCTAAAGCGTTTTAAAAGAATTTTAAATTGTTTTTAAAACATTATAAAGTGTTCTAAATTGTTTATAAATTATTTTGAACTATTTTAAATTGTTTTAGAATGTTCTAAATTGTTTCAAAAACATTTTAAATTGTTTTTAAAGCATTTTAAGTTTTTTTTAAAGTGTTTAATTTATTTTTCTAAACATTTTAAAGTACTTTAAAACTTTTTAAATTGCTTTTAACACATTTTAAAAAGGTTTTAAAGAATTTTCAATTGTTGTTAAACCACTTAAACTTATTCTTAAAACATTTTAAAATGTTTTTGAAACATTTTAAAAACATTTAAAATTGTTTTTAAATCAATTTAAATTATTTTTAAAGTATTTTAAATTGTTTCTAAAGCATTGTAAACTATTTTTAAAGCATTTTAAAATCATTTAAGATTGTTTTTAAAGCAATTTAAATTATTTTTGAAGTATTTTAAATTGTTTTTAAAGCACTATAAATGGTTTTTAAAGCATTTTAAATTGTTTTGAAAGCATTTTAAAGCACTTTAAAGCTTTTTAATTGTTGTTAAAGAATTTTAAAAGAATTTAGAATTGTTTTTAAAACATTTTAAAGTGTTTTTAAATTATTTTGAACTATATTAAGTTGTTTTTAAAACGTTCTAAATTGTTTCAAAAACATTTTAAATTGTTTTTAAAGCATTTTAAATTGTTTTTAAAGCATTTAAAATTGTTTTCAAAACATTTTAAAGTACTTTAAAGCTTTTTAAATTGTTTATAAAATATTTTAAAATGTTTTTGAAACATTTTAAATTCATTTAAAATTGTTCTTAAATCAATTTAAATTATTTGTAAAGTATTTTATATTGCTTCTAAAGCATTGTAAACTATTTTTAAAGCATTTTAAAATCATTTAAAATTGTTCTTAAAGCAATTTAAATTATTTTTGAAGTATTTTAAATAGTTTTTAAATCATTTTAAATTGTTTTTTAAGCGTTTAAAATTGTTTTTGAAACATTGTAAAGTACTTTAAATCTTTTTAAATGGTTTGTAAAACATTTTAAAACGGTTTTAAAACATTTTCAATTGTTGTTAAAGAACTTACACTTATTTTTAACACATTTTAAAACGTTTTTGAAACATTTTAAAATGATTTAAAATTATTCTTAAATCAATTTAAATTATTTTTGAAGTATTTTAAATTGTTTTTAAAGCATTGTAAACTATTTTTAGAGCATTTTGAAATCATTTTAGAGTACTTTAAAGATTCTTAAATTGTTGTTAAAACATTTTAAAATAATTTATAATTGTTTTTAAAACATTTTAAAGTGTTTTAAATAGTTTTAAAATTATTTTGAACTATTTTAAATTGTTTTTAAAACGTTCTAAATTGTTTCAAAAACATTTTAAATTGTTTCAGAAACATTTTAAATTGTTTTTAAATCATTTTAAATTGTTTTTAAAGCGATCAAAATTTTTTTTTAAAACATTTTAAAGTACTTTAAAGCTTTTTAAATTGTTTTTAAAACATTTTAAAGTGTTTTTAAATTATTTTGAACTATTTTAAATTGTTTTTAAATTGTTCTAAATTGTTTCAAAAACATTTTAAATTGCTTTTGAAGCATTTTAAATTGTTTTGAAAGCATTTTAAATTGTTTTGAAAGCGTTTTAAATTGTTTTAAAAACATTTTAATGTACTTTAAAGCTTTTTAAACAGTTTTTAAAATATTTTAAAACGGTTTTAAAGCATTTTCAATTGTTGTTAAAGCACTTAAACTTATTTTTGAAACATTCTAAAATGTTTTTGAAACATTTTAAAATCATTTAAAATTGTTCTTAAATCAATTTAAATTATTTTTGGTGTATTTTATATTGTTTCTAAGCATTTTAAACTATTTTTAAAGCATTTTAAAATCATTTAAAATTGTTCTTAGAGCAATTTAAATTATTTTTGATGTATTTTAAACAGTTTTTAAAGCATTGTAAACGGTTTTTAATGCATTTTAAACTTTTTTGAAAACATTTTTAAAACATTTTAAAGTACTTTAAAGCTTTTTAAATTGTTGCTAAAGCGTTTTAAAATAATTTAAAATTGTTTTTAAAACATTATAAAGTGTTTTAAATTGTTTATAAATTATTTTGAACTATTTTAAATTGTTTTAAAACGTTCTAAATTGTTTCAAAAACATTTTAAATTGTTTTTAAAGCATTTTAAGTTGTTTTTAAAGTGTTTAAATTTAAAAAAAAAAAAAAAAAAACATTTTAAAGTACTTTAAAGGTTTTTAAATTGTTTTTAAAACATTTTAAAACGGTTTTAAAGCATTTTCAATTGTTGTTAAACCACTTAAACGTATTCTTAAAACATTTTAAAATGTTTTTGAAACATTTTAAAATCATTTAAAATTGTTTTTAAATCAATTTAAATTATTTTTATAGTATTTTATTTTGATTCTAAAGCATTGTAAACTATTTTTAAAGCATTTTAAAATCATTTAAAATTGTTCTTAAAGAAATTTAAATTATTTTTCAAGTATTTTAAATAGTTTTTAAAGCACTGTAAACAGTCTTTAAAGCATTTTAAAATGTTTTGGAAACATTTTAAAGCACTTTAAAGCTTTTTAATTGTTTTTAAAGAATTTTAAAAGAATTTAAAATTGTTTTTAAAAAATTTAAAAGTGTTTTTAAAGCATTTTAAATTGTTTTTAAAGCGTTTAAAATTGTTTTCAAAACATTTTAAAGTACTTTAAAGCTTTTTAAATTGTTTATAAAACATTTTAAAACATGTTTAAAGCATTTTCAATTGTTGTTAAAGCACTTAAACTTATTTTTAAAACATTTTAAAATGTTTTTGAAACATTTTAAAACATTTTAAAATAATTTAAAATTGTTCTTAAATCAATTTAAATTATTTTTAAAGTATTTTAAATTGTTTTTAAAGCATTGTAAACTATTTTTAAAGCATTTTAAATTGTTTTGAAAGACTTTTAAGAACATTTTAGAGTACTTTAAAGCTTTTTAAATTGTTGTTAAAGCATTTTAATAGAATTTAAAATTGTTTTTAAAACATTTTAAAGTGCTTTAAATTGTTTTTAAATTATATTGAACTAATTTAAATTGTTTTTAAAACGTTCCAACTTGTTTCAAAAACATTTAAATTGTTTATAAAGAATTTTAAGATGTTTTTAAAGTGTTTAAAATTGTTTTTAAAACATTTTAAAGTACTTTAAAGCTTTTTAAATTGTTTTTAAAACATTTTAAAACGGTTCTAAAGCATTTTCAATTGTTTTTAAACCACTCAAACTTATTTTTAAAACATTTTAAAATGTTTTTGAAACATTTTAAAATCATTTAAAATGTTTTTTAAACATTTTAAAATCATTTAAAATTGTTTTTAAATCAATTTAAATTATTTTTAAAGTATTTTAAATTACTTTTGAAGTATTTTAAATAGTTTTTAAAGCATTGTAAACGGTTTTTAAAGCATTTTAAATTGTTTTGAAAGCATTTTAAAGTACTTTAAACCTTTTTAAATTGTTGTTAATGCATTTTAAAAGAATTTAAAATTGTTTTTAAAACATTTTAGTGTGTTTTAAATTGTTTAAAAAACATTTTAGATTGTTTTTAAAGCATTTTAAATTGTTTTCAAAGCGTTTAAAATTGTTTTTAAAACATTTTAAAGTACTTTAAATCTTTTTAAATTGTTTATAAAACAATCTTTAAAACGGGTTTAACGCATTTTCAATTGTTGTTAAAGCACTTAATCTTATTTTTAAAACATTTTAAAATGTTTTTGAAATATTTTAAAAGATTTTAAAATCATTTAAAATTGTTCTTAAATCAATTTAAATTATTTTTGAAGTATTTTAAATTGTTTTTAAAGGATTTTAAACTGTTTTTAAAACATTTTAAAACAGTTTTAAAGCATTTTCAATTGTTGTTAAAGCACTTAAAATTATTTTTGAAACATTTTAAAATCATTTAAAATTGTTCTTAAATCAATTTAAATTATTTTTAAAGTATTTTATATTTTTTCTAAAGCATTGTAAACTATTTCTAAAGTATTCCAAAATCATTTAAAATTGTTCTTAAAGCAATTTAAATTATTTTTGAAGTATTTTAAATTGTTTTGAAAGCATTTTAAAAACATTTTAAAGTACTTTAAAGCTTTTTAAATTGTTGCTAAAGCGTTTTAAAAGAATTTAAAATTGTTTTTAAAACATCCTAAAGTGTTTTAAATTGTTTATAAATTATTTTGAACTATTTTAAATTGTTTTTCAAATGTTCTAAATTTTTTCAAAAACATTTTAATTTTTTTTTAAGCATTTTAAGTTGTTTTTAAAGTGTTTAATTTATTTATTTTTTAACATTTTAAAGTACTTTAAAGCTTTTTAAATTGCTTTTAAAACATTTTAAAACGGATTTAAAGCATTTTCAATTGTTGTTAAACCACTTAAAATTATTCTTAAAACATTTTAAAATGTTTTTGAAACATTTTAAAATCATTTAAAATTGTTCTTAAAGCAATTTAAATTATTTTTGAAGTATTGTAAATAGTTTTTAAAGCACTATAAACGGTTTTTAAGTCATTTTCAAATGTTTTGAAAGCACTTTAAAGCTTTTTAATTGTTGTTAAAGCATTTTAAAAGAATTTAAAATTGTTTTTAAAACATTTTACAATGTTTTTAAATTATTTTGAACTATTTTAAATTGTTCTTAAAACGTTCTAAATTGTTTCAAAAACATTTTAAATTGTTTTTAAAGCATTTTAAAATGTCTTTAAAGTGTCTAAAATTGTTTTCAAAACATTTTGAAGTACTTTAAAGCTTTTTAAACTGTTTATACAACATTTTAAAACGGGTTTAAAGCATTTTCAATTGTTGTAACATTTTTAAATCATTTAAAATTGTTCTTAAATCAATTTAAAGTATTTTTAAAGTATTTTATATTGTTTCTAAAGCATTGTAAACCATTTTTAAAGCATTTTAAAATCATTTAAAATTGTTCTTAAAGCAATTTAAATTATTTTTGAAGTATTTTAAATAGGTTTTAAAGAATTGTAAATGGTTTTTAAAGCATTTTAAATTGTTTTGAAAGCATTTTAAAAACATTTTAAAGTACTTTAAAGCTTTTTAAATTGTTTTTGAAACATTTTAAAGTGTTTTTAAATTATTTTGAACTATTTTAAATTGTTTTTAAAATGTTCTAAATTGTTTCAAAAACATTTTAAATTGTTTTTGAAGCATTTTAAATTGTTTTGAAAGCGTTTTAAATTGTTTTGAAAGCGTTTTAAATTGTTTTAAAAACATTTTAATGTACTTTAAAGCTTTTTAAATAGTTTTTAAAATATTTTAAAACGGTTTTAAAGCATTTTCAATTGTTTTTAAAGCACTTAAACTTATTTTTGAAACATATTAAAATGTTTTTGAAACATTTTAAAATCATTTAAAATTGTTCTTAAATCAATTTAAATTATTTTTGGTGTATTTTATATTGTTTCTAAATCATTTTAAACTATTTTTAAAGCATTTTAAAATCATTTAAAATTGTTCTTAGAGCAATTTAAATTATTTTTGATGTATTTTAAACAGTTTTTAAAGCATTGTAAACGGTTTTTAATGCATTTTAAACTCTTTTGAAAACATTTTAAAGTACTTTAAAGCTTTTTAAATTGTTGCTAAAGTGTTTTAAAAGAATTTAAAATTGTTTTTAAAACATTATAAAGTGTTTTAAATTGTTTATAAATTATTTTGAACTATTTTAAATTGTTTTAAAATGTTCTAAATTGTTTCAAAAACATTTTAAATTGTTTTTAAAGCATTTTAAGTTGTTAAAAAAAAAAAAAAAAAACATTTTAAAGTACTTTAAAGGTTTTTAAATTGTTTTTAAAACATTTTAAAATGGTTTTCAAGCATTTTTAATTGTTGTTAAACCACTTAAACGTATTCTTGAAACATTTTAAAATGTTTTTGAAACATTTTAAAATCATTTAAAATGTTTTTGAAACATTTTAAAATCATTTAAAATTGTTTTTAAATCAATTTAAATTATTTTTATAGTATTTTATTTTGATTCTAAAGCATTGTAAACTATTTTTAAAGCATTTTAAAATCATTTAAAATTGTTCTTAACGCAATTTAAATTATTTTTCAAGTATTTTAAATAGTTTTTAAAGCACTGTAAACAGTTTTTAAAGCATTTTAAAATGTTTTGGAAACATTTTAAAGCACTTTAAAGCTTTTTAATTGTTGTTGAAGCATTTTAAAAGAATTTAAAATTGTTTTTAAAAAATTTTAAAGTGTTTTTAAAGCATTTTAAATTGTTTTTAAAGCGTTTAAAATTGTTTTCAAAACATTTTAAAGTACTTTAAAGCTTTTTAAATTGTTTATAAAACATTTTAAAACAGGTTTAAAGCATTTTCAATTGTTGTTAAAGAACTTAAACTTATTTTTAAAACATTTTAAAATGTTTTTGAAACATTTTAAAACATTTTAAAATAATTTAAAATCATTCTTAAATCAATTTAAATTATTTTTAAAATATTTTAAATTGTTTTTAAAGCATTGTAAACTATTTTTAAAGCATTTTAAATTGTTTTGAAAGACTTTTAAGAACATTTTAGAGTACTTTAAAGCTTTTTAAATTGTTGTTAAAGCATTTTAATAGAATTTAAAATTGTTTTTAAAACATTTTAAAGTGCTTTAAATTGTTTTTAAATTATATTGAACTAATTTAAATTGTTTTTAAAACGTTCCAACTTGTTTCAAAAACATTTAAATTGTTTTTAAAGAATTTTAAGATGTTTTTAAAGTGTTTAAAATTGTTTTTAAAACATTTTAAAGTACTTTAAAGCTTTTTAAATTGTTTTTAAAACATTTTAAAACAGTTCTGAAGCATTTTCAATTCTTGTTAAACCACTCAAACTTATTTTTAAAACATTTTAAAATGTTTTTGTAACATTTTAAAATCGTTTAAAATGTTTTTGAAACATTTTAAAATCATTTAAAATTGTTTTTTAAATCAATTTAAATTATTTTTAAAGTATTTTAAATTACTTTTGAAGTATTTTAAATAGTTTTTAAAGCATTGTAAATGGTTTTTAAAGCATTTTAAATTGTTTTGAAAGCATTCTAAAGTACTTTAAACCTTTTTAAATTGTTGTTAATGCATTTTAAAAGAATTTAAAATTGTTTTTAAAACATTTTAGTGTGTTTTAAATTGTTTCAAAAACATTTTAAATTGTTTTTAAAGCATTTTAAATTGTGTTCAAAGCGTTTAAAATTGTTTCTAAAACATTTAAAGTACTTTAAAGCTTTTTAAATTGTTTATAAAACAATTTTTAAAACCGGTTTAAAGCATTTTCAATTGTTGTTAAAGCACTTAATCTTATTTTTAAAACATTTTAAAATGTTTTTGAAATATTTCAAAACATTTTAAAATCATTTAAAATTGTTCTTAAATCAATTTAAATTATTTTTGAAGTATTTAAAATTGTTTTTAAAGGATTTAAAATTGTTTTTAAAGTGTTTAAATCGTTTTGAAAGCATTTTAAATTGTTTTGAAAGCATTTTAAAAACATTTTAAAGTACTTTAAAGCTCTTTAAAAGTACTTTAAAGCTCTTTAAATTGTTTTTAAAACATTTTAAAACAATTTTAAAGCATTTTCAATTGTTTTTAAAGCACTTAAAATTATTTTTAAAACATTTTAAAATGTTTTTGAAACATTTTAAAATCATTTAAAATTGTTCTTAAATCAATTTAAATTATTTTTAAAGTATTTTATATTGTTTCTAAAGCATTGTAAACTATTTTTAAAGTATTCCAAAATCATTTAAAATTGTTCTTAAAGCAATTTAAATTATTTTTGAAGTATTTTAAATTGTTTTGAAAGCATTTTAAAAACATTTTAAAGTACTTTAAATCTTTTTAAATTGTTGTTAAAGCATTTTAAAGGAATTTAAAATTGTTTTTAAAACATTTTAAAGTGTTTTTAAATTATTTTGAACTATTTTAAATTGTTTTTAAAATGTTCTAAATTGCTTCAAAAACATTTCAAATTGTTTTTAAAGCATTTTAAATTATTTTTAGAGCGTTTAAAATTGTTTTTAAAACATTTTAAAGTACTTTAAAGCTTTTTAAATTATTTATAAAACATTTTTAAATGGTTTTAAAGCATTTTCAATCTTTGTTAAAGCACTTACACTTATTTTTAAAACATTTTAAGACGTTTTTGAAACATTTTAAAATGATTTAAAATTGTTCTTAAATCAATTTAAATTATTTTTTAAGTATTTTAAATTCTTTTTAAAGCATTGTAAACTATTTTTAAAGCATTTTAAAATCATTTTAAATTGTTTTGAAACCATTTTAAAAATATTTTAGAGTACTTTAAAGCTTCTTAAATTGTTGTTAAAACATTTTAAAAGAATTTATAATTGTTTTTAAAACATTTTACAGTGTTTTAAATTGTTTTTAAATTATTTTGAACTATTTAAAATTGTTTTTAAAACATTCTAAATTGTTTCAAAAATATTTTAAATTGTTTGAGAAACATTTTAAATTGTTTTTAAAGCATTTTATATTGTTTTTAAAGCGTTTAAAATTGTTTTTAAAACATTTTGAAGTACTTTAAAGCTTTTTAAATTGTTTTTAAAACATTTTAAAATGGTTTTAAAGCATTTTCAATTGTTGTTAAAGCACTTAAATTTATTTTAAAAACATTTTAAAATGTTTTTGAAACATTTTAAAATCATTTAAAATTGTTATTAAATCAATTTAAATTATTTTTAAAGTATTTTAAATTGTTTTTAAAGCATTGTAAACTATTTTTAAAGCATTTCAAAATCATTTAAAATTGTTCTTAAAGATATGTAAATTATTTTTGAATGATTTTAAATATTTTTTAAAGGGTCGTAAACTATTTTTAAAGCATTTTAAATTGTTTTGAAAGAATTTTAAAAACATTTTAAAGTACTTTAAAGCTTTTTAAATTGTTGTTAAAGCATTTTGAAAGAATTTGAAATTGTTTTTAAAACATTTTAAAGTGTTATTAAATTATTTTGAACTATTTAAAATTGTTTTTAAAATGTTCTAAATTGTTTCAAAAACATTTTAAATTGCTTTTGAAACATTTTAAATTGTTTTCAAAGCGTTTAAAATTGTTTTAAAAACATTTTAAAGTAATTTAAAGCTTTTTAAATTGTTTTTAAAACATTTTAAAATGGTTTTAAAGCATTTTCAATTGTTGTTAAAGCTCTTAAACTTATTTTTGAAACATTTTAAAATCATTTAAAATTGTTCTTAAATCAATTTAAATTATTTTTAAAGTATTTTATATTGTTTCTAAAGCATTGTAAACTATTTTTAAAGCATTTTAAAATCATTTAAACTTGTTCTATTTTTGATGTATTTTAAACAGTTTTTAAAGCATTGTAAATAGTTTTTAAAGCATTTTAAATTGTTTTGAAGGCATTTAAAAAAAAAATAAAGTACTTTAAAGCTTTTTAATTTGTTGCTAAAGCGTTTTAAAAGAATTTTAAATTGTTTTTAAAACATCCTAAAGTGTTTTAAATTGTTTATAAATTATTTTGAACTATTTTAAATTGTTTTTCAAATGTTCTAAATTGTTTCAAAAACATTTTAATTTTTTTTAAGCATTTTAAGTTGTTTTTAAAGTGTTTAATTTATTTTTTTTAAACATTTTAAAGTACTTTAAAGCTTTTTAAATTGCTTTTAAAACATTTTAAAACGGTTTTAAAGCATTTTCAATTGTTGTTAAACCACTTAAAATTATTCTTAAAACATTTTAAAATGTTTTTGAAACATTTTGAAATCATTTAAAATTGTTCTTAAAGCAATTTAAATTATTTTTGAAGTATTTTAAATAGTTTTTAAAGCACTGTAAACGGTTTTTAAATCATTTTCAAATGTTTCGAAAGCATTTTAAAGCACTTTAAAGCTTTTTAATTGTTGTTAAAGCATTTTAAAAGAATTTAAAATTGTTTTTAAAACATTTTACAATGTTTTTAAATTATTTTGAACTATTTTAAATTGTTCTTAAAATGTTCTAAATTGCTTCAAAAACATTTTAAATGGTTTTTAAAGCATTTTAAATTGTCTTTAAAGTGTTTAAAATTGTTTTCAAAACATTTTGAAGTACTTTAAAGCTTTTTAAATTGTTTATACAACATTTTAAAACGGGTTTAAAGCATTTTCAATTGTTGTTAAAGCACTTAAAATGTTTTTGTAACATTTTTAAATCATTTAAAATTGTTCTTAAATCAATTTAAATTATTTTTAAAGTATTTTATATTGTTTCTAAAGCATTGTAAACTATTTTTAAAGCATTTTAAAATCATTTAAAATTGTTCTATTTTTGATGTATTTTAAACAGTTTTTAAAGCATTGTAAATAGTTTTTAAAGCATTTTAAATTGTTTTGAAAGCATTTAAAAAAACAAATAAAGTACTTTAAAGCTTTTTAATTTGTTGCTAAAGCGTTTTAAAAGAATTTTAAATTGTTTTTAAAACATCCTAAAGTGTTTTAAATTGTTTATAAATTATTTTGAACTATTTTAAATTGTTTTTCAAATGTTCTAAATTGTTTCAAAAACATTTTAATTTTTTTTAAGCATTTTAAGTTGTTTTTAAAGTGTTTAATTTATTTTTTTTAAACATTTTAAAGTACTTTAAAGCTTTTTAAATTGCTTTTAAAACATTTTAAAACGGTTTTAAAGCATTTTCAATTGTTGTTAAACCACTTAAAATTATTCTTAAAACATTTTGAAATCATTTAAAATTGTTCTTAAAGCAATTTAAATTATTTTTGAAGTATTTTAAATAGTTTTTAAAGCACTGTAAACGGTTTTTAAATCATTTTCAAATGTTTCGAAAGCATTTTAAAGCACTTTAAATCTTTTTAATTGTTGTTAAAGCATTTTAAAAGAATTTAAAATTGTTTTTAAAACATTTTACAATGTTTTTAAATTATTTTGAACTATTTTAAATTGTTCTTAAAATGTTCTAAATTGCTTCAAAAACATTTTAAATGGTTTTTAAAGCATTTTAAATTGTCTTTAAAGTGTTTAAAATTGTTTTCAAAACATTTTGAAGTACTTTAAAGCTTTTTAAATTGTTTATACAACATTTTAAAACGGGTTTAAAGCATTTTCAATTGTTGTTAAAGCACTTAAAATGTTTTTGTAACATTTTTAAATCATTTAAAATTGTTCTTAAATCAATTTAAATTATTTTTAAAGTATTTTATATTGTTTCTAAAGCATTGTAAACTATTTTTAAAGCATTTTAAAATCATTTAAAATTGTTCTTAAAGCAATTTAAATTATTTTTGAAGTATTTTAAATAGTTTTTAAAGCATTGTAAATGGTTTTTAAAGCATTTTAAATTGTTTTGAAAGCATTTTAAAAACATTTTAAAGTACTTTAAAGCTTTTTAAATTGTTGTTAAAGCATTTTAAAAGAATTTAAAATTGTTTTTAAAACATTTTAAAGTGTTTTTAAATTATTTTGAACTATTTTAAATTGTTTTTAAAACGTTCTAAATTGCTTCAAAAATATTTCAAATTGTTTTTAAAGCATTTTAAATTGTTTTTAAAGCGTTTAAAATTGTTTTTAAAACATTTTAAAGTACTTTAAAGCTTTTTAAATTGTTTATAAAACATTTTAAAACAGTTTTAAAGCATTTTCAATTGTTCTTAAAACACTTACACTTATTTTTAAAACATTTTAAAACGTTTTTGAAACATTTTAAAATGATTTAAAATTGTTCTTAAATCAATTTAAATTATTTTTTAAGTATTTTAAATTGTTTTTAAAGCATTGTAAACTATTTTTAAAGCATTTTAAAAACATTTTAGAGTACTTTAAAGCTTCTTGAATTTTTGTTAAAACATTTTAAAAGAATTTATAATTGTTTTTAAAACATTCTAAATTGTTTCAAAAACATTTTAAATTGTTTCAGAAACATTTTAAATTGTTTTTAAAGCATTTTAAATTGTTTTTAAAGCGATTAAAAATGTTTTTAAAACGTTTTAAAAAGGTTTTCGAGCATTTTCAATTGTTGTTAAAGCACTTAAACTTATTTTAAAAACATTTTTAAATTTTTTTAAATCATTTAAAACTGTTATTAAATCAATTTAAATTATTTTTAAAGTATTTTAAATTGTTTTTAAAGCATTGTAAACTATTTTTAAAGCATTTCAAAATCATTTAGAATTGTTCTTAGAGCAATTTAAATTATTTTTGAATTATTTTAAATATTTTTTAAAGCATCGTAAACTTTTTTTAAAGCATTTTAAATTGTTTTTAAAGAATTTTAAAAACATTTTAAAGTACTTTAAAGCTTTTTAAATTGTTGTTAAAGCATTTCGAAAGAATTTAAAATTGTTATTAAAACATTTTAAAGTGTTTTTAAATTATTTTGAACTATTTAAAATTGTTTTTAAAATGTTCTAAATTGTTTCAAAAACATTTTAAATTGCTTTTGAAGCATTTTAAATTGTTTTGAAAGCGTTTAAAATTGTTTTAAAAACATTTTAAAGTACTTTAAAGCTTTTTAAATTGTTTTTAAAATAATTTAAAATGGTTTTAAAGCATTTTCAATTGTTGTTAAACCACTTAAACTTATTTTTGAAACATTTTAAAATGTTTTTGAAACATTGTAGAATCATTTAAAATTGTTCTTAAATCAATTTAAATTATTTTTGATGTATTTTATATTGTTTCTAAAGCATTGTAAACTATTTTAAAAGCATTTTAAAATCATTTAAAATTGTTCTTAGAGCAATTTAAATTATTTTTGATGTATTTTAAACAATTTTTAAAGCATTGTAAACGATTTTTAAAGCATTTTAAACAGTTTTATAGATATTTTAAAAACAATTTAAAGTACTTTTAAGCTTTTTAAATTGTTGCTAAAGCATTTTAAAAGAATTTAAAATTGTTTTTAAAACATTATAAAGTGTTTTAAAATTTTTATAAATTATTTTGAACTATTTTAAATTGTTTTAAAACGTTCTAAATTGTTTCAAAAACATTTTAAATTGTTTTTAAAGCATTTTAAGTTGTTTTTAAAGTGTTTAATTAATTTTTTTTAAACATTTTAAAGTACTTTAAAGATTTTTTAATTGGTTTTAAAACATTTTAAAACAGTTTTAAAGCATTTTCAATTGTTTTTAAACCACTTAAACTTATTCTTAAAACATTTTAAAACGTTTTTGAAACATTTTAAAATCATTTAAAATTGTTTTTAAATCAATTTAAATTATTTTTAAAGTACTTTAAATTGTTTTTAAAGCATTGTAAACTTTTTTTAAAGCATTTTAAAATCATTTAAAATTGTTCTTAAAGCAATTTAAATTATTTTTGAAGTATTTTAAATAGTTTTTAAAGCATTGTAAATGGTTTTTAAAGCATTTTAAATTGTTTTGAAAACATTTTAAAGCACTTTAAAGCTTTTTAATTGTTGTTAAAGCATTTTAAAAGAATCTAAAAGTGTTTTTAAAACATTTTAAAGTGTTTTTAAACTATTTTGAACTATTTTAATTTTTTTTTTAAACGTTCTAAATTGTTTCAAAAACATTTTAAATTGTTTTTAAAGCATTTTAAATTATTTTTAAAGCGTTTAAAATTGTTTTCAAAACATTTTAAAGTACTTAAGCTTTTTAAATTGTTTATAAAACATTTTAAAATGGGTTTAAAGCATTTGCAATTGTTGTTAGATCACTTAAACCTAATTTTAAAACATTTTGAAATGTTTTTGAAACATTTTAAAATCATTTAAAATTGTTCTTAAATCAATTTAAATTATTTTTAAAGTATTTTATATTGTTTCTAAAGCATTGTAAACTATTTTTAAAGCATTTTAAAATCATTTAAAATTGTTCTTAAAGCAATTTAAATTATTTTTAAAGTATTTTAAATAGTTTTTAAAGAATTGTAAATGGTTTTTAAAGCATTTTAATTTTTTTTTGAGAGCATTTTAAAGTACTTTAAAGCTTTTTAAATTGTTGTTAAAGCATTTTAAAAGAATTTAAAATTGTTTTTAAAATTTTTTAAAGTGTTTTTAAATTATTTTGAACTATTTTAAATTGTTTTTAAAACGTTCTAAATTGCTTCAAAAACATTTCAAATTGTTTTTAAAGCATTTAAAATTGTTTTTAAAACATTTTAAAGTACTTTAAAGTTTTTTAAATTGTTTATAAAACATTTTAAAACGGTTTTAAAGCATTTTCAATTGTTGTTAAATCACTTACACTTATTTTTAAAACATTTTAAAACATTTTTGAAACATTTTAAAATGATTTAAAATTTTTCTTAAATCAATTTAAATTATTTTTGAAGTATTTTAAATTGTTTGTAAAGAATTTTAAACTATTTTTAAAGCATTTTAAAAACATTTTAGAGTACTTTAAAGCTTCTTAAATTGTTGTTAAAACATTTTAAAAGAATTTATAATTGTTTTTAAAACATTTTACAGTGTTTTAAATTGTTTTAAAATTATTTTGAACTATTTTAAATTGTTTTTAAAACGTTATAAATTGTTTCAAAAACATTTTAAATTGTTTCAAAAACATTTTATATTGTTTTTAAAGCATTTTAAATTGTTTTTAAAGCGTTTAAAATTGTTTTTAAAACATTTTAAAGTACTTTAAATCTTTTTAAATTGTTTTTAAAACATTTTAAAAAGGTTTTAAAGCATTTTCAATTGTTGTTAAAGAACTTCAACATATTTTTAAAACATTTAAAAAAAAAATTAAATCATTTAAAATTGTTATTAAATCAATTTAAATTATTTTTAAAGTATTTTAAATTGTTTTTAAAGCATTGTAAACTATTTTTAAAGCATTTCAAAATCATTTAAAATTGTTCTTAAAGCAATTTAAATTATTTTTGAATTATTTTAAATAGTTTTTAAAGCGTCGTATACTGTTTTTAAAGCATTTTAAGTTGTTTTGAAAGAATTTTAAAAACATTTTAAATTACTTTAAAGCTTTTAAAATTGTTGTTAAAGCATTTTGAAGGAATTTAAAATTGTTTTTAAAACATTTTAAAGTGTTTTTAAATTATTTTGAACTATTTAAAATTGTTTTTAAAATGTTCTAAATTGTTTCAAAAAAAATTTAAATTTCTTTTAAAGCATTTTAAATTGTTTTTAAAGCGTTTAAAATTGTTTTAAAAACATTATAAAGTACTTTAAATCTTTTTAATTTTTTTTTTAAATATTTTAAAACAGTTTTAAAGCATTTTCAATTGTTGTTAAAGCACTTAAACTTGTTTTTGAAACATTTTAAAATGTTTGTTGTGGAGGTAAATCCCTTCTGCGGACAGAGGCGATCCCTACTAGTCCAAATAGGGTCTAGCAACAATCAAACAACACTAACGCACAGGTTCCTAATTCCAAATTAAAGACCGATGATGAAGGCCTACCTGGATTCCAACGCTAGTACTTGTAGAAGAGTCGACGCTCCCGTTCCTTTGCTCCGGCTGGTCATAGTCCCCATGATCCTCGTGTACGGACACCTGCACATGCAAAGAACGATGCAAACACAAGCATAAAATCCAATAGATGCAACTATATATCAGTCAGAAAGGATATAACTCAAACACCATCATAAAGACAATAAGAGTGGAACCACAATGGTAGTCATCTATTATTGATAAACAAAGAAGAATACAACCATAGTTCTGACATCAAATCCCTCTCAAGAGGGTCCAGGCAGCAAGATCCTCAAGAATTCACCCTTGAAGGTAGATCTCCCAAGACAAAACTCTCTCTCTCACAAGTTTACACAAGATCAAAACACTTCACAACCTTCCTTAAGCTCTCTAACAATCCCACACTTGTCACACCAGCTACCTATTAAGCTCACACGCTATCAACAACACTCCAAACACTATGAATTCCAAAGTAGCAGCTCATAGCAATGGTGGAGGCTTAAATAGGAGAAGGAGTCTCCATTAATGGTGGGAGGATGGGAGGATGAGCTTATCTCCAAGGAAGGTGGCTCAAATGATGAAACATACATGCCAGAGAAGGGAGGGTGACATATACAAGGCCAACAACCAAGTCTGGAGTCATCTAGAAGGTCGGCTGTTAGAACAAACTCACCTAGACTGGATCATTGCGGGTGGATAACTGTACTGGAGTGCTGACATCGCTATTGCATAACGGAGAAAGTCATGTCAGCACGATCAAATATAAGAAACACGTGTACTTCCACGATGGCAGCACATTCGGTCTGTTTTGGAGCGCTCATCAGCGCGTTTATTTTTACAACAGTCGCGATGATGGAAAAACTTTGGCAAAGTAGGTCATTTGGCAACATCAGAGAGCATGAGCATGATTGATTTGGACTCATGACATAGTAGGAAGACTGGTAGGAAGACAGTGACAAATTACTATGTAACAGATGCCCCCTAAAGCATGAAGCCCGAGAGAGTGGGAGGGGTGAAATGCTTTATGAAACTGGCTGAACTGGAACACCACCAGGAAGAACATGCACACAAGTACAACTGATATCTCTTATAATCAATTACATGTAGTCTAGGCATGGGCACAGCTATCCAAAAGACATACGAAAGAGGTCTGTGGTATGGACGTAGCCACCCAGCTAATGAGACCCTGATGACTCAGGTATGGGTGTAGCCATCCATCAATGAGTCATGTAATGATCATAGAAATCCACAAAATCGCAACCTGGATCTCAACAGACAAGATCTAGGGTCTTGCGCTCCATCTCGACCTGAACAAAGTACAACTCCAAGCATGCGAATATAGGAGTTGAAGTCGAACATGCAAGAACATCGTCTGATTACCATTCAATGATGAAAACTATTAACAGACACGAGAGGTACCACCAATAATGACAATGGTCCTCAAGGTACTATAGGTACAATCTACGGCATGCGAATCAGTGAGTTGGCATCGAACACCCGTAGAATCATTTGATCGGAGGTAAATGATGAAAACCTCGCATCAAACACGAAGAACCTGCCATTGAGGCATGCAGGCTCCAAGGCACCTGAAGGGACTCTCTAGGTCAACTTCCTGGATAATGAGCTGAAGTTGACAGGAAGTGACCTTGATCGAAGGTGGGCCATAATGTTTCCCACATCATCGACATGAGACAGAGAAGGATAAGATATTTTGCGTGAGGTATCAGAGGGAGGTTGAGTATTCTGCAGAGGTAAACTTCTCTTAAACATATCGGCGGCACAACAGTGGACTTGGCAGTATTTGACATTAAATAATCAGGGGTCATGGTGACAAGGCAATGAGCAGATGAGAGGTCAAACAGGATAACCCAAACCCACAGAAGCAAGTGTGAAAAAACAAGATGAGATATCCCCACCCAGACACGAATGCAAACAAGTGCCATGTTCAAGAGCGACATACTGCCGACACGATAATGATTGTGGTTCCATTTTCCCCACCATTGTTGGCGAGTACCCCGGTTATTTTGATGAAAAGCTTGATGGGGATAGCATATGCTTGAAAGGCGTCATCCGATGTCATTAAGTTTTAACGAGTCTGACAAAGGAAGAACTCGGCGTATTTTCCTATTTAGAGAGTCTGAAAAGACAGCAGAAAAGTGAACTCCAGGGGGGTCCCTTTTCATAAAGTTGTGTCTCTCGAGCCCGAAAAAGTATAAAATGATGCTCGAAAGAACCGCCCGACCAGTATGATCAAGGAGTACTTTTCGTAAGTAGTGACTTCGACCCAAAAAAGTAGAAAAGCGGTCAGAAGCACGTCATTTTGTATCCAATAACGAGCTCGAAATGACAAAAACCCGATGATCTTTTTAAGTTTAAACGGTCAGAAAAAGAGCTTAAAGGCGACCGCCTCTCACTTCTTTTAACGAGTTGAGAGGGAGACTCGGCTATCTTTTCTTGTTTCACGTCGAAAAAGAGCTTAAAGAAGACGTTTTGGGACCAAGTGCGTATAGAACTGTCGTAATTCCACCAGCTGAGATCATGCACAAAGAGCACTGCACACATAAACCCGTTCGAGATAATATAACAATGCACGTAAAAACATAGTAAAAAACCATATGGGAACCAAGCATATAGTTAAAACCATAATACAAACCCATATTTATGGAAAATAATATTTAATTTTTAAAAATTACCATAAATGCGGGGGTAAACAATTTCTTTTACCATTGTTACCGTTGAAGCTTTGTGGAGCGACTTGGAGCATTGAGGTTGGCGAGCAAAATTCCACCCCGTACGTGCATCATCCATCCTGAAATCAGTTCCAAGTAGATACATCTTGCCCTATGCTCCATTTTGAAGTCTTTTTTCTGCATTTTAACGGTGGGAAGTGGTTGTTTGAGCATATTTTTTGAAACGCATTCCGCTCTCGGTCAGCGCGGATTTCCCTATCGGGTCCGCGCTGACCGATAAAAACTTCCACAAGCCACTCTCGATGAGCATGGAAGAGTGATGTACTTCCGCACTGACCCGAAAAAAATAACAAGGCGCCCATTATCAGCGCGGCTGTTTTAAAAACAGTCGCGCTGACACTGCGCAACAAGTTTTTTAATAAAATCAACGTATGAAACTTTGTAAGCAGGGCCCTAATGAATTTTTTTGATTATGCAGGGTATAATGGCATTCGTTTCGTGGGAACGCGCTCACAATAACGATGACATAGCGAATTTTGCTGATGTCGGGTGCCGAAATGCATTGCGGGGGTGCGGGTTGCTTAAATTTTTCTTAACTCCACGCTTGTGGGCACAGCCTGACCTTCTAGAACTCTTGATCAGGGCCTGGAATCCCACTGATGGGAAGTTCGTTATCCGAGGCCGAGACATTGAGTTTGATTACACAGACATCTATTTTTTGACCGGGTTGTCACGTCGAGGTGAGAGGCCTATTCTGGAGGGGGAGTGACCCGGTGGTGATACTTTAGACATGTTGATGGCTCAAGTGTGCCCACGGGCATGCAAGTCACAGAGCGGAAAGGTGGCAATTCCTATGATGGAGGACATCATCCTTTGAACTATGCTCTTCATGGTGACACGGGCAGCGGGCTCCCAGGCCCAACACGAGGCCTCGAAGAACCATCTCCAACTGGCTCTCAAATGCTTTAATCCTACCATATTTAACTGGGCAGAGGCAGTAGCGGCAAACATGAAGAGACAACTGACCAACTGTCATCGCGGAGAGATGAAATAGTTCGGCTACAGATCGATTTTACTCCCGCTCATGCTGGAGCGGGTGCCAGCATTGCAACTGCAGGATATGGTTTTGGACCGACCTAGGCCACGTGAGACGAGGGCCACATGATGGGCCCATGTCATGCCACGAGGAGGTGGCGGCCGACCAGTGGCATGGGGGGTATACTTCCGAGAGTGGTTGGAGCGTCAGACTATCTTTGTGGAGGACTGGCCGTATGCCGGCCTAGACTTCCATGGAGACCCTAACATGTTGTTGCCTGCTGGAGAGCAGTGGGATGACGGTGGTAAGACACTTTATCTCATTTTTTGATTTTTATTTTTATGATGTTTTTGATATTTTCATATACATGTCTTAATGACGAATGCTATGGTATGCAGATGTAGGATCGGCGAGACCCCTCGGCCTGGCTCCAGAGGCGCGGAGGGACGCGCAAGGCATTGGAGCTCTAGCCTTGGCTCCTCCGGGAGATGACATGATGGAGATCGTGATACGGAACCTTGAGGGCTTGTTGACAGGGATTCCAGATTACCTGGGGATAGAGGAGGTCGCCATATTGTCCCATATCCATACAGTGGGAGTAGAACGTAGGATGCACCGCCTTTTGAGGTGGGTGGCACGAGCGGTTGTGCAGTATAGGGAGCAAAACCCGCCACAGTAGATATCTAGGTCTTTATTTCCTACTGGTGATTTTTTGAGATACATGTGTCTCAGATGTACAGAGAACACAGGCCCTATTTAGATATGTACACTTATTTTTGAGTGCCTTGGTGCGCCACACGATATATATATATATATATATACACATATTCCTATGGTCTATTATTGTGCTTTTATGTGCTTGCTTGTATAATGTTTTGATTATATGTTACGCAAATGTTTGTCCAATACATGATTAGCCAATGCATCATATAATGTGTTTAATCGTCGTGGAATATGCTGATATGTAATGAAATTAAAATTCCTCTCTAACAACTTAACACGTAAATACAACCTTAAAATGTGACGGTCTCTGATGGAATATTTCCCATTGAGCTGATGGACGACAAGTTGAGAGTCCAGGTTGACAACTAATGTACGAATATTGAGATTAATTGCCTCGGCCAATAATTCAATAACAACACTATATTTAGCGACATTGATTGTGGTACAACCTAAACACACACCTTGAAGATCTATCAACTCACCGTGAGGATTGTAGACCACCCACGCCGCAGAAGACAAATTGCGAGTGCTGCGGTAGGCACCGTCAGCGAAACCAACGTAAGGTGCACCAAACATCTGCACAAGAAGCAAAAGACACAATAAGCGGCAATCACGCCTTCACACCAAGCCAAAAACATGAAAACACACACACACAACACACCTGCTAAAACACATGCATGTACAAACCGAAGTGCATGGAATCATGCATAGTACTTTTTCAAGTACAGCCCGTTGCGGCGCTTATCGAGAGGATTACCTTCATAGTCAACTAACTCATATGCCCCTTTCTGCAAAACTCTCTTTACAATATAAGGGCCCAACCACATGGGCTCGAGTTTTCCTGCCCCCAACTTATCATTCGCTTGATCGTATAGCAGGACTAAATCTAACTCAACAAAGAAACGAGGATGGATGGTATGGTCGAAGTTAGTTTTAACTCTCTTCTTCTGTGCTTCGATAGCTAGACAGGCTAGCCGACGGGTCTCGTCCAGCCATTCTAGGTAAAGAAGACGTTCCTCTACCAGAGTAGAGTTGGGAAGCAACTCGACGGCCAATTTTAACGAAGGGATTTCACATTCGATAGGAAGGGTAGCCTCCAGTCCGTAAACTAATTGAAATGGAGTGAAACTGGTGGCGTCCTTAATAGAGATTCGGTAGGCCCACAAGGAGGGAAACAACATCATTGCCAATTAGACTTATGCATGCCAATGGTACGTTGAAGCATCGTAACCAAAATCTTGTTAACGACTTCAACCTGGCCATTAGACTGAGGATAGTATGGGGTTGAACTATCATGTCGTAAGCCTAGTTGGGTTGTCAGTTCGGTCATCATGTGATTACAGAAATTCTTCCCGTGATCCGTGACGATGGCCTGAGGGACTCTGAACCGTGAAATAACATGGTTGAACAAAAACTGTGCCGCTGTGTGACCATCTTCAGTTAATGTGGGCATCGCCTCAGCCCATTTTGTAAAGTAATCGACGGCAACGATAATATACCCATGCCCCCCGGTCGAGCGAGGGTTATAGGTCGTATAATCAATGCCCCATTTTGCAAAAGGGCCAACGGTGACAACAAGGTGCAACAAAGCTGGTGGCGCACACATCTTCCGCTGGTATATCTGGCACGCATGACATGAATGGAAGGAAAGAATGCAATCCTTAAAAATGGAGGGCCAGAAATAACCTGCGCGGAGGATTTTTTGAGCTGTGGCATATCCGGACATGTGACCACCACATGCACCAGAGTGGCAGTCATTCAGGACTCGCTCAGCTTCCTCGAGAGTTAGACATCAGCGGAGGACGAAGTCAAGGCCGAGACAGTACAGGGTGTCCCCGATAATACGGTAGGGTTGAGATGGATGACGGATCCGTTGCCGAGCATCTTTGGACACAGCGGGACGGAAAGAGGATGTCTACAGATATACAATGATATCCCCGTACCAAGGATCGAGGGTGCTGATCAGGAATAGATTTTCATCCGGGATATAGTCCTCTGAGTGAGAGGGTGCGGAAGGAGATGGCAAAGAGCAAAGTAACTCAGCAAAGACCAGGGACTTCTTAGACTTGGCAGAAGTAAATTCCAAGTCAAACTCTTGGAGGATGACGATCCACTTTGAGTATTTTCCCCCCAGCAACTGACGTGAAAAGATGTACGTCATCGGGTTGCAATCACAAATCACGGTCATGGTACGCAACAAGATATAATGCCAGAAACATTGGACGGCACAAACAGCGGCCAATGCAAACTTCTCGACGTAAGCGTAGCGAGTTTTCGTGTCTAAAAGGTTGCGGCTGAGGTAATATATGAAATGCTTAGTTTCATCATCATCGTCTTGCACGAGAACCATGCCGATAGTGGTATCGGTGGCGGCCAAATACAGAGTATAATCGCGATGGTAATTCGGAGGTCGCAATAATGGAGCAGAAACAAGGAGACCCTTGAGACACTCGAAAGGCTCCTAAGTGATAGCATCCCAATGAAAAGGGGTATCTCGCTTCAATAACCGTGTAAAGCCTTTAGCCACTTCGGCATAGTTCAGAACGAATCGTCTTAAGAAATTTGCTTTGCCCTACAAGCTCTGCAACTGTTGCAAAGAAGCAGGGGGAGGAAGATTCAGAATAGCTTCGACTTTGAGGGGATCCAGACGGATGCCCTCTCGGGAGACGATAAACCTGAGCAGTCTGCCTGATTCAACACAGAAGACACATTTATGAGGATTAAGCTTGATGCGGTAGTGTCGACAGTGGAGAAAGATTTCATGAAGATGGGAAGGGTGGTCCTGGCGTTTGACTGAATGAGTTGGTAGATCATCCAGGTACGGTTATACAATGTGACGGATGTCATGAAAAGCATAGGACATTGCACGTTGGAAGGTAGCATCGGCATTCTTCAAACTGAAAGGGAGATTTTGGTAAGCAAAAGTGCCCCAAGGACAGATAAAGGCAGTCTTATGCTAATCAGTAGGCGCAATATTGATCTGGTTATACCCAGAAAAACCGTCCATAAATGAATAAATTTCACTCCCCGTACACTCATCAATGAGCTGATTGATGAAGGGTGTGGAGAAATTATCCTTGGGACATGCCCTGTTGATGTCATGGTAATCAACACAGACTCGAATAGTACCCTATTTTTTGTTCACAGGGACAATGTTGGAAACCCAATCTGTAAGTGGAATGGGGTAAATAAAACCAGTGTTGAGAAGCTTTTCAACTTCTGCTTTAATGGCTGCAGCCTTTCAGGGGTTCACGGGGCGTAGACGTTGGCGAACAGGCTTAGCACCCGGATACATAGGTATCTCATGCACCACTATGCTAGGGTCAATTCTGGGCATTTCTTCGTAGGACCAAGTGAAGACATCACAAAATTCGCGAAAAAGATCGGTGTAGAGCTGAATTTCCTCCAGAGTACAAGTGACTCCAATGTGAATGTGCTCGACAATCCCTGGTTTCACAGAGATGTCGATGGGTTGGGTCTGCATGATGTTTCCCATATTTCCTTCAGAGGACACTTGATAAACCTGAATAGGTGTTTGAAGGGGCTAAGATGGGAGACAAGGAGCAAACTGCTTGAGACAGGTGATCATTTCCTGATGGGCAAGGAGAAACGAGGAACGATGGTGATGATTAGACTAAGGAGGTTCCTCGAGAGACATGGTCTCGATAATGGCTTCATCGGAAGGAAATATTTCCTTTAACAGATCTGAAGTAGCATCATCTCCAAGCCAAGGGGAATGAACATACGAGTCGGGAGCCCTGCTCGGAGGAGCAAGTTCGGGAGGGGGAGCCGATGCAACAACGATTTCAACGTAGTTGAGCTCGGCAAGACTCAATGGCATCATATCACCCCAAGATTCTATCTGATTAGCGGGAGGAAGGACCCACGGATCAGAGCGCACAGAAATCATATTAATAGGAGCGACATTAGGAGGTGGGAGGGAAAAGACACCCATCAAGGCAGGATCTTTAAAAAGTCTGGCTCCCACACTCTCACATGATTTGGAGGTATGCTCCACGAAAGGCACGTTGCCTTCGGAAGAGGAGGCGAAGAAGGAGAGCTGGTCCACGGTGACAATCTTCCACAGATGAGGGAAATGAATGACACGGAAAAGAGACGAAGCCACTGCCCGCATGGCGTATGTCCAGCTATGTCCAAGGAGGAGGTTGTAGGTAAGATTAGCATCGACAACTTCAACCTCCACTTTGACCGTCTTCCCTTCCAAAGATATGGGAAATCGTTGGAGTATACCAGAAGGACGAGACTCTCTTCTGTCAAAGGTTTCCAATGTTGTAGGAGACCGGCTCAGCATCAGAGAACAAATATCTTTCCAACAGGCAACAGACATGATGCAAGTCGAAACACCGTCATCAATGACTGTACAATGAATCATTTTAGTGTTGATAATGACCTGTATGAGGAAGGCGATTTGGTGAGGGAGTCTCGGCGTATGGCCTTCAAGGTCAAAAGAAATCAGTTCTGAGTCAGCCGGGTCTATGCCACCGATGGCCGATAGCAAGGACTTATTCTGGGAGGGGCAGGTCTGGAGCACTTCTAAGGCGGACATAGCAGACGGAGCCTGAGCTAAGTCCTCAATGATGTTGTAGTGCTGGGCAACACGAGCATTAGGGTTGTAAGAAGACTTCCAGAGTACACCTTTTGGAGGGGGTCGGATGGGCGTCTCAGTTCTAGGTCTCTCGATATGGAGCGAACCAGAACTGGACAGAGGAGCACTGGAGGGGACCTCAGGCTCTTTCCCGGCATGCAACGGATATTCTTTTGTCCGAGTACTGATGTGGACGAGAATCGTCCTAGCCATAAATACTTGAGAGCCAAATGAATAAGAGGGTTGTGATGGATCAGCCACCATTTGAGTTTGCTATGAGGGGAAAGGTTCTTTGAGCACAGCAGGAGTCTTGGGAGCACCTTTCAACAATTGACTAACTTCAAACCACCTAGGGCAGTCTTTAGTATAGTGATCCTCGTCACAGATAAGACAAGGATACTTAGGTTTACGTTTGGCTCCTTCATTGGGTGGAGGTTTAGGGGAGTCCTGTCTGGGCTGCTCAGATTTATTCTTAGCTTTCCCCTTCTTCTTTGCTTTTGAGAATTTATCCGCTGTGGTAAACTGGACGGCGTTAACCTCGGAAGTATTCCTAGAATTAGATTGACCCTGAGAAGTGTTTTCGTTTGAAGCATTCGATTTTTGCTTCCCAAGGTTCACGGATGACTTCTTTGAAGGTGTATTTACAGAGCCAATAACACCGTCAACAGATGGCTTTGGCAGAGCTTTGGATGTTCTGGGTCTCGGGGAATCTGGCAAATAATCATATAAGGTACCTGACTGAGAATAAACTAAGTCGAGGTACTGAGCGCGCACGATAGCTTGCTCTTCAGTTACACAAGCTCCCATAGAAATGTCTCGCGCGATTGCAGGGACAAAGGAGGTTGGAACCAATCGGTTAGGAGTTGATCAGGAATCCAGAACTTTATCAACCGAAGACACCATCTCCATTCATGTATATGATCGGATATGTGTGTGGTTGTATCCTATTTAAGAGACGTGAGGAGATGTGTTCCTGTCTCATACTGAATGGGCAACTGGAAGTGAGTTAGAAATGCCATTGCCAACGAGTTGAAGTCTTGAAAGGATCCGCGATTCAACTCAATGTACCACTTAGCAGCCGAGCCAGTGAGAGTCCTTTGGAAAAGGCGGAGCCGGATGGAATCATCAAGCCACGAGTTTGATGAACACCAAAGGTGATAAGTCATGACGTGGGCTTGAGGGTCCTCTCCAGCTTTGCCATCGAATTTGGGACAATCACCAGGTATCTTGGTTGGAACTGGTGGCCAGTATGGATTATGAAGAATGGGATCATTAGTCAATTTGGACACATCTGGAAGTTCCAATGTTGCTAAGAAAGGTAACTGAGGATTGAAGGACATCTGTGGCCGTGGATAAGAGGTAATACCGGAGTTCCAACCAGGTGGCGGTTGCCCCCATGGACTTTGTCCGGACAGGCCTGGCCCATAAGGGTTCTACCCATAGGGATTTTGTCCATAGGGGTTCTATCCATAACTGGACGGTTGACTCTGGATCTGCCCCCTAGCACCCCATGGATTACCAACTTGACCTGCAGGAGTAACATACTTTTGCTAGTAATTCTGGTAAGGAGTGACCTGCATTTGTTGATAATTTTGATACGGGGCCAACTAAGTTTGCCCCTGAGGTTACTGGTAACTATACGGTTGCTCAGCTCCATACTGAGCCTGGTGACCAGGCTGCGCTTGGTAAGAAGGTTGGGATTGCAACCCACCTTGCATTTGAAGACCAATTTGAGTCTGGGGCCTAGAAGGATGTCCTTGAAAAGGTTGAGCTTGGGCCACCTAGGCGGAAGGTTGTCCTGGTTGAGTTTGGTATGGACCCGTTTGCCCAGAAGGATGAGCTTGTTGGGCATTAGGTTGTCCTTGCAGAACAGATGACTGAGCGGGCTAGACGGCCGATTGACCTTGAGGTTGACCAACTTGTCCAGATGGATGACTAGGCTGGGCAGTGGGTTGGCCTTGCTGCACGTAAGGCTGACCGCCCTGCCCAGAAGGGTACCCTTGTTGGATTCTAGGTTGTCCTTGTTGCATATAAGTTTGTCCTGCTTGTTTAGATGGATAAAATTGTTGGACACCAGGTTGACCTTGTTGGATGTAAGGTTGTCCCGGTTGCCCAGACGGGTAACCTTGCTAAATACCAGGCTACCCCGAATTGCCAGAAGGTTGAGTAAGATAAGTGAAAGACAGACCACCAGAGGCCGAAGGTTGTCCCTGAAAGGGTTGTCCTTGTGGGCCCCCAGGTTGCCCTGGGTAAGACTGGCCGTAATATTTCTGCCCTTGGGGGGTTTTCACGTAAGATGGTTGGCCTTGGTTAGGCGGTCCTTGAAGCTGTGCGGGCATTGCTTGGCCACCATGGTAAGTGGCGGTGGCCCAAGCAACGGATAATGGTACCGAGACCTCAAAAACAGGTTGAGTAGGCAAGGGCCTGGAAAGATAAAGGTACCAACCAGTGGAATCGTAGTAATAGAACGAACCTTGGGAGCTCAGATCCCGGACAGCTTGCAAATATTGATCATATGGCCCCCCTCCTGGAGTGGGACCAGAAGATGGCGGTGCACTTTGTGCAGGATGAACAACTCTGAGTGTATGTGCCGGCTAGCCACTACTTACTAGGCCGTGAGATGGACCAACACTAGTAGTCATAGCTGAAGATGTCATAACGGCACTAACAACTGGTGTTGAATACACTACACAAACAATCAGAACAGTTGGAACTAAAGTGACGGGTGTACTGTGAACTTGTGAAACAAAAGATCCCGTAGTGGGAGTGATGTGGTGATCCCACATGGTACTTGAAGAGGGGATCCTAGTACCCATATTATCCCTCAAAGACTTATAGCGTGAAGGTACCGGAGATGTGGCCGGGATAGGAGTTTCGATACTTGACAAAACAGGTGTCTCACTCACTCTAGGAGATGTATCATCCATGGCAGAGGAAGACATTGGGGTCGAAATACCAGGAGGGGTAAAAGGAATATCGTCTTCGTAAGGCTCCAAAATGGGATTCCAGTGAAATTCGTAAGCCTCGTCGTCTGGGGCGCGAGAGTTAATCGGTTGGATACTTGGGATAACAGGGAGAGTATCACTCACAACCGGTACCTCAGGAGCAACAGAAGACGAAGACCCTTGATCACTTGGAACGGGAGACGGGATCGATGATTTCGCTAGGATGACAAACTTCAAAAAATCCTAGGAAAACTAATAAGAAAGGACCCTACTCAAACTAACGCAAACAATATCTAACTGGGGAAATGTTAATCGTGGCCGAATAAATTTTAAGACACAAGGACATAACTTGACCTTTTCATTTTTTAAGAGTTGAGAAAAGGACAAAAAGATGACTCTAGTCGCCTTCGAGTGTTTAATGAGCCTGAAGTGACAAGTGCTCAGATGGACCTTTTCTTTTAGAGAGTCCGAAAAGGAACGAAAGTGACTACTCTGGAGAGCTAGGAAAAAAGGTTTACCAAACAAATCCGTAAAACTGCATATACACCTTGGCAGTCATATGAAAACCAAGGACTTTCCGTATGGCAGTCAATCTTCCCGAATGCTGTGTTCAGTGCGTTATGGCTTGTAAGGTGGTAGACACGGCTTCCTATGGATAAAGGATGATAACCTAGTGGGGTCTCCCCATATACTCGATGGTACGTGGGAGCTCAAATCTGTGCTAGACCACTATTGCGTCACAGAAGGAGGAATCACCCAACCTTAAGGGAAACAAAAGTGACTAGGTTTAATGATGTCGGAGCACGTCTCTAGCCTAGACCTCTAAATAGTGAGCGTTATGTTCCAATGCGTTTTTAGGTTCATTCAGTTCATTTTAAGGTTGATCTTGTATTAGTTTCGGTTTTCAGGCCTTACCGTATGAAATCTCCCAAAATTGCCTAAATACAAGCTATATGCCAAAATATGTCATTCCATTCGATGAATGCTAGTTACAAGAGGGTTGGAGGGCTTTCACACAAACGAAATGATCACAAAACAACAAATAACTTCCCTAATGCAGCTAATGGAAATTCACAAACTTTTCTTCAAGATCACTAATCACTAATCAAAACGAAAAGCTTCTAATTCTCATTAACTAATACAAAGCAAAAGAGATTTTTTCTTTTTTTTGATGGAAAAGTGCATTAAACAAACTTTGAGAAATAATAACAAACAAATGTGAAAAGAACCGGTTGACCCCAAACAACTGTGATCCGTGTCCGGGTACTGAAAAGAAATCGAAACAATGTCAAGATTGGTTCAACAACAATCACTTAAACAACCAAGCAAAAAAGCAAGCAAAGAGGAAGGCTTCACCGAACCAATAGCAAGCAGTAAACGAGCCTTTGCAAACGAGTAACCAAGCAAAGCCGATCCAACAAACTTGGAATGATAAAACTAGGTCACAAGACAAAAAAGGCAAGATCTGCTCAACAAAACTCACAAGAGAGTGCTTCAATCTTCAGACAGTGAAATCAAGTTATAAACCAAGTGAGAACAGCAGGGAATAGCAATACCAACAGGTTTAGGAGGCAGAATTGAAAAAATTCAATTCTACAGGAATTAGCGCGGGTGATACACAACAACAATGCACTGATAAAGAACTACGCGTAGCAACAATGCGATGTCAGCGCGGAAGTACACGCCTTACCCGCGATGGTCCGATTTACAGAACCGTCGCGACTGTTTGGTGTATTAACGCGATGATGAGGAGGTCACAGAAAGGGCTGCGCGATGACAACGCGAATGTTTAATTATAAACCGCGATGATGTTCAAAAACGGCCACAATCAAGCCAAAAACTCCCAAACCAAGGCAATCAATATTTAAACAAACAAGGCATCTCCCAGACCGAACCAGGAAACCATGAAACAGAGAACTAATCCCTAAACTTTGAAAAGAGAGCAAGAACAAACTCAAGGAAAGAATGAACAAAAAAGGACAAAAGCCAGCTCCAAGCTATTCAGTTCGTAAACCAAACCGGAGATTGACTGAAGTGGCGTCGATATACTTCGCTAATGCAAAGCAATAGCGTTTCGAAGGCTATCTGGCCGTGCTTCAGGCTCCATCTAAAGTTTACAAATCAAACAACAAGGTAAACTCCGCAGCGGAGTTGCCAAATTGTTGTGGAGGTAAATCCCCTTTGCGGACAGAGGCGATCCCTACTAGTCCAAATAGGGTCTAGCAACAATCAAACAATGCTAACACGCAAGTTCCTAATTGCAAATTAAAGACCGATGATGAAGGCCTACCTGGATTCCAACGCTAGTACTTGTAGAAGAGTCGACGCTCCCGTTCCTTTGCTCTGGCTGGTCACAGTCCCCACGATCCTCATGCACGGACACCTGCACATGCAAAGAACGATACAAACACAAGCATAAAATCCAATAGATGCAACTATATATCAGTCAGAAAGGATATAACTCAAACACCATCATAAAGACAATAAGAGTGGAACCATAATGATAGTCGTCTATTATTGATAAAAAAAGAAGAATACAACCATAGTTCTGACGTCAAATCCTTCTGAAGAGGGTCCAGGCAGCAAGTTCCTCCAGCATTCACCCTTGAAGGTAGATCTCCCAAGACAAAACTCTCTCTCTCTCACAAGTTTACACAAGATCAAAACACTTCACAACCTTCCTTAATCTCTCTAACAATCCCACATTTGTCACACCAGCTACCTATCAAGCTCACACGCTACCAACAACACTCCAAACACTATGAATTCCAAACTAGAAACTCATAGCAATGGTGGAGGCTTAAATAGGAGAAGGAGTCTCCATGAATGGTGGGAGGATGAGCTTATCTCCAAGGAAGGTGGCTCAAATGACAAAACATATACAAGTCCAACAACCAGGTTTGGAGTCATCTAGAAAGCCGGTTGTTAGAACAAACTCGCCCAGACTGGATCATCGCGGGTGGATAATTGTACTGGAGCGCTGACATCGCTACTACATAACGGAGAAAGTCATGTCAGGGCGATCAAATATAAGCAACAATCACGTTGTCTCATGAAATTCGACCATCGCGGGAATCACGTGTACTTCCGCGATGGCAACGCGTTCGGTCTGTTTTGGAGCACTCATCAGCGCGTTTATTTTTACAACAGTCGCGATGATGGAAAAACTTTGGCAAAGTGGGTCATTTGGCAACATCAGAGAGCATGAGCATGATTGATTTGGACTCATGACACAGTAGGAAGATTGGTAGGAAGACAGTGACAAATTACTGTGTAACAATGTTTTTGAAACATTTTAAAATCATTTAAAATTTTCTTAAATCAATTTAAATTATTTTTGAAGTATTTTATATTGTTTCTAAAGCATTGTAAACTATTTTTAAAGCATTTTAAAATCATTTAAAATTGTTCTTAAAGCAATTTAAATTATTTTTGATGCATTTTAAACAGTTTTTAAAGCATTGTAAAAGGTTCTTAAAGCATTTTAAACTGTTTTGAAAGCATTTTAAAAACATTTTGAAGTACTTTAAAGCGTTTTAAATTGTTGTTAAAGCGTTTTAAAAGAATTTAAAATTGTTTTTAAAACATTCTAAAGTGTTTTAAATTTTTTATAAATTATTTTGAACTATTTTAAATTGTTTTTAAAACGTTCTAAATTGTTTCAAAAACATTTTAAATTGTTTTTAAAGCATTTTAAGTTGTTTTTAAAGTGTTTAATTTTTTTTTTTTAAACATTTTAAAGTACTTTAAAGCTTTTTAAATTGTTTTTAAAACATTTTAAAACGGTTTTAAAGCATTTTCAATTGTTGTTAAACCACTTAAACTTATTCTTAAAACATTTTAAAATGTTTTTGAAACATTTTAAAATGTTTTTGAAACATTTTAAAATCATTTAAAATTGTTCTTAAATCAATTTAAATTATTTTTAAAGTATTTTATATTGTTTCTAAAGCATTGTAAACTATTTTTGAATCATTTAAAATCATTTAAAATTGTTCTTAAAGCAATTTAAATTACTTTTGAAGTATTTTAAATAGTTTTTAAAGCATTGTAAACGGTTTTAAAGCTTTTTAAATTGTTGTTAATGCATTTTAAAAGAATTTAAAATTGTTTTTAAAACATTTTAGAGTGTTTTAAATTGTTTTTAAATTATTTTGAACCTTTTTAAAGTGTTTTTAAAACATTCTAAATTGTTCCAAAAACATTTTAAATAGTTTTTAAAGCATTTTAAATTTCTTTTAAAGCGTTTAAAATTGTTTTTAAAACATTTTAAAGTACTTTAACTCTTTTTAAATTGTTTATAAAACATTTTAAAATGGGTTTAAAGCATTTTCAATTGTTGTTAAAGCACTTAAACTTATTTTTAATATATTTTAAAATGTTTTTGAAATATTTTAAAACATTTTAAAATCATTTAAAATGGTTCTTAAATCAATTTAAATTATTTTTAAAGTATTTTAAATTGTTTTTAAAGCATTGCAAACTATTTTTAAAGAATTTTAAAATCATTTTAAATTGTTTTGAAAGAATTTTAAATTGTTTTGAAAGCATTTTAAAAACATTTTAAAGTACTTTAAAGATTTTTAAATTGTTGTTAAAGCATTTTAAAAGAATTTAAAATTGTTTTTAAAACATTTTAAAGTGTTTTAAATTGTTTTTAAATTATTTTGAACTATTTTAAAGTGTTTTTAAAACTTTCTAAATTGTTTCAAAAATGTTTTAAAGCATTTAAATCATTTTGAAAGCATTTTAAATTGTTTTGAAAGCATTATAAAAACATTTTAAAGTACTTTAAAGCTCTTTAAATTGTTTTTAAAACATTTTAAAACGGTTTTAAAGCATTTTGAATTGTTGTTAAAGCACTTAAACTTATTTTTAAAACATTTTTAAATGTTTCAAAAACATTTTAATATCATTTAAAATCTTTCTTAAATCAATTTAAATTATTTTTCAAGTATTTTATATTGTTTACAAAGCATTCTAAATTATTTTTAAAGCATTTTGAAATCATTTAAAATTGTTCTTAAAACAATTTAAATTATTTTGGAAGTATTTTAAATAGTTTTTAAAGCATTGTAAATGGTTTTTAAAGCATTTTAAATTGTTTTGAAAGCATTTTAAAAACATTTTAAAGTACTTTAAAGGTTTTTAAATTGTTGTTAAAGCATTTTAAAAGAATTTAAAATTGTTTCTAAAACATTTTGAAGTGTTTTTAAAATATTTTGAACTATTTTAAATTGTTTTTAAAACGTTCTAAATTGCTTCAAAAACATTTCAAATTGTTTTTAAAGCATATTAATTATTTTTTAAAGCATTGAAAAGTGTTTTTAAAATTTTTAAAGTACTTTAAAGCTTTTTAAATTATTTATAAAACATTTTAAAACGGTTTTAAAGTATTTTCAATTGTTGTTAAAGCACTTAAACTTATTTTTAAAACATTTTAAAATGTTTTTGAAACATTTTAAAATGATTTAAAAATGTTATTAAATCAATTTAAATTATTTTTGAAGTATTAAATTGTTTTTAAAACATTGTAAACTATTTTTAAAGCATTTTAAAATCATTTTAAATTGTTTTGAAAGCATTTTAAAAACATTTTAGAGTACGTTAAAGCTTCTTAAATTGTTGTTAAAACATTTTAAAAGAACTTATAATTTTTTTTAAACATTTTAACGTATTTTAAATTGTTTTTAAATTATTTTGAACTATTTTAAATTGTTTATAAAAGGTTCTAAATTGTTTCAAAAACATTTTAAATTGTTTCAGAAACATTTTAATTTGTTTTTAAAACATTTTAAATTGTTTTTAAAGTGTTTAAAATTGTTTTTAAAACATTTTAAAGTACTTTAAAGCTTTTAAAATTGTTTTTAAAACATTCTAAAATGGTTTTAAAGCATTTTCAATTGTTGTTAAAGCACTTAAACTTATTTTAAAAACATTTTAAAATATTTTTGAAACATTTTAAAATCATTTAAAATTGTTATTAAATCAATTTAAAGTAATTTTAAAGTATTTTAAATTGTTTTTAAAGCATTGTAAACTATTTTTAAAGAATTTCAAAACCATTCTAAATTGTTCTTAAAGAAATTTAATTTTTTTTTGAATTATTTTAAATAGTTTTTAAAGCGTCGTAAACTTTTTTTAAAGCATTTTAAATTGTTTTGAAATAATTTTAAAAACATTTGAAAGTACTTTAAAGATTTTTAAATTTTTGTTAAAGCATTTTGAAAGAATTTAAAATTGTTTTTAAAACATTTTAAAGTGTTTTTAAATTATTTTGAACTATTTAAAATTGTTTTCAAAATGTTCTGAATCATTTCAAAAACATTTTAAATTGCTTTCGAAGCATTTTAAATTGTTTTTAAAGCGTTTAAAATTGTTTTAAAAGGATTTTAAAGTACTTTAAAGCTTTTTAAATTAATTTTAAAACATTTTAAAATGGTTTTAAAGCATTTTCAATTCTTGTCAAAGCACTTAAACTTGTTTTTGAAACATTTAAAATGATTTAAAATTGTTCTTAAATCAATTTAAATTATTTTTAAAGTATTTTATATTCTTTCTAAAGCATTGTAAACTATTTTTAAAGCAATTTAAAATCATTTAAAATTGTTCTTAAAGAAATTTAAATTATTTTGTATGTATTTTAAACAGTTTTTAAAGCATTGTAAACGGTTTTTAAAGCATTTTAAACTATTTTGAAAGCATTTTAAAAACATTTTGAAGTACTTTAAAGCTTTTTAAATTGTTGTTAACGCGTTTTAAAAGAATTTAAAATTGTTTTAAAACATTCTAAATTGTTTTAAATTGTTTATAAATTATTTTGAACTATTTTAAATTGTTTTTAAAACATTCTATAATTGTTTCAAAAACATTTTAAATTGTTTTTAAAGCATTTTAAGTTGTTTTTAAAGTGTTAAAAAAAAAAAAAAAAAAAAACATTTTAAAGTACTTTAAAGCTTTTTAAATTGTTTTTAAAACATTTTAAAACGGTTTTAAAGCATTTTCAATTGTTGTTAAACCACTTAAACTTATTCTTAAAACATTTTAAAATGTTTTTGAAACATTTTAAAATCATTTAAAATTGTTCTTAAATCAATTTAAACTATTTTTCAAGTATTTTATATTGTTTCTAAAACATTGTAAACTATTTTTTAAGCATTTTAAAATCATTTAAAATTGTTCTTAAATCAATTTAATTTATTTTTTGAAGTATTGTAAATTGTTTTTAAAGCATTGTAAACTATTTTTAAAGCATTTTAAATTGTTTTGAAAGTATTTTAAAAACATTTTAGAGTACTTTAAATCTTTATAAATTGTTGTTAAAGCGTTTTAATAGAATTTAAATTGTTTTTAAAACATTTAAAACAGTTTTAAAGCATTTTCAATTGTTTTTAAACCACTCAAACCTATTTTTAAAACATTTTAAAATCATTTAAAATTGTTTTTATATCATTTAAAATTGGTTTTAAAACAATTTAAATTATTTTTAAAGTTTTTTAAATTGTTTTTAAAACATTGTAAACTATTTTTAAATCATTTAAAATTGTTCTTAAAGCAATTTAAATTAATTTTGAAATATTTTAAATAGCTTTTAAAGCATTGTAAATGGTTTTTAAAGCATTTTAAATTGTTTTCAAAGCATTTTAAACTACTTTAAAGCTTTTTAAATTGCTGTTAATCCATTTTAAAAGAATTTAAAATTGTTTTTAAAACATTTAAGAGTGTTTTAAATTGTTTTAAAATTATTTTGAACTATTTTAAAGTGTTTTTAAAACATTCTAAATTGTTTCAAAAACATTTTAAATTGTTTTTAAAGCATTTTAAATTGTTTTTAAAGCATTTAAAATTGCTTTTAAAACATTTTAAAGTACTTTAAAGCTTTTTAAATTGTTTATAGAACATTTTAAAGCAGGTTTAAAGCATTTTCAATTGTTGTTAAAGCACTTAATCTTATTTTTAAAACATTTTAAAATGTTTTTGAAATATTTTGAAACATTTTAAAATCTTTTAAAATTTTTCTTAAATCAATTTAAATTATTTTTAAATTATTTATATTGTTTTTAAAGTATTGCATTGCAAATTATTTCTAAATTGTTTCAAAAACATTTTAAATTGTTTTTAAAGCATTTTAAATTGTTTTTAAAGTGTTTAAATCGTTTTGAAAGCATTTTAAATTGTTTTGAAAGCATTTTAAAAACATTTTAAACAGTTTTAAAGCATTTTCAATTGTTGTTAAAGCCATTAAACTTATTTTTAAAACATTTTAAAATGTTTTTGAAACATTTTAAAATCATTTAAAATTATTCTTAAATAAATTTAAATTATTTTTCAAGTATTTTATATTGTTTCTAAAGCATTGTAAACTATTTTTAAAGCATTTTGAAATCATTTAAAATTGATCTTAAAGCCATTTAAATTATTTTTGAAGTATTTTAAATAGTTTTTAAAGCATTGTAAATGGTTTTTAAAGCATTTTAAATTGTTTTGAAAGCATTTTAAAAACATTTTAAAGTACTTTAAAGCTTTTTAAATTGTTGTTAACACGTTTTAAAAGAATTTAAAATTGTTTTTAAAACATTCTAAACTGTTTTAAATTGTTTATAAATTATTTTGAACTATTTTAAATTGTTTTTAAAACAATCTATAATTGTTTCAAAAACATTTTAAATTGTTTTTAAAGCATTTTAAGTTGTTTTTAAAGTGTAAGAAAAAAAAAAAAAAAAAAACCATTTTAAAGTACTTTAAAGCTTTTTAAATTGTTTTTAAAACATTTTAAAACGGTTTTAAAGCATTTTCAATTATTGTTAAACCACTTAAACTTATTCTTAAAACATTTTAAAATGTTTTTGAAACATTTTAAAATCATTTAAAATTGTTCTTAAATCAATTTAAATTAATTTTCAAGTATTTTATATTGTTTCTAAAGCATTGTAAACTATTTTTAAAGCATTTTAAAATCATTTAAAATTGTTGTTAAAGAAATTTAAATTATTTTTGAAGTATTTTAAATATTTTTTAAAGCATTGTAAACGGTTTTTAAAGCAATTTAAATTGTTTTGAAAGCATTTTAAAGTACTTTAAATCTTTTTAAATCGTTGTTAATGCATTTTAGAAGAATTTAAAATTGTTTTTACAACATTTTAGAGTGTTTTAAATTGTTTTTAAATTATTTTGAACTATTTTAAAGTGTTTTGAAAACATTCTAAATTGTTTCAAAAACATTTTAAATTGTTTTTAAAGCATTTTAAATTGTTTTTAAAGCGTTTAAAATTGTTTTAAAAACATTTTAAAGTACTTCAAATCTTTTTAAATTGTTTATAAAACATTTTAAAGCATGTTTAAAGCATTTTCAATTGTTGTTAAAGCACTTAATCTTATTTTTAAAACATTTTAAAATGTTTTTGAAATATTTTGAAACATTTTAAAATCTTTTAAAATTTTTCTTAAATCAATTTAAATTATTTTTAAATTATTTATATTGTTTTTAAAGTATTGCATTGCAAATTATTTCTAAATTGTTTCAAAAACATTTTAAATTGTTTTTAAAGCATTTTAAATTGTTTTTAAAGCGTTTAAATCGTTTTGAAAGCATTTTAAATTGCTTTGAAAGCATTTTAAAAACATTTTAAAACAGTTTTAAAGCATTTTCAATTGTTGTTAAAGCACTTAAACTTATTTTTAAAACATTTTAAAATCATTTAAAATGTTTTGCAAACTTTTTAAAATCATTTAAAATTATTCTTAAATCAATTTAAATTATTTTTCAAGTATTTTATATTGTTTCTAAAGCATTGTAAACTATTTTTAAAGCATTTTGAAATCATTTAAAATTGTTCTTACAACAATTTAAATTATTTTTGAAGTATTTTAAATAGTTTTTAAAGCATTGCAAATGGTTTTTAAAGCATTTTAAATTGCTTGGAAAGCATTTTAAAAACATTTTAAAGTACTTTAAAGCTTTTTAAATTGTTGTTAAAGCATTTTAAAAGAATTTAAAATTGCTTTTAAAACATTTTAAAGTGTTTTTAAATTATTTTGAACTATTTTAAATTGTTTTTAAAACGTTCTAAATTGCTTCAAAAACATTTCAAATTGTTTTTAAAGCATTTAAAATTGTTTTTAAAGCGTTGAAAATTGTTTTTAAAACATTTTAAAGTACTTTAAAGCTTTTTAAATTGTTTATAAAACATTTTAAAACAATTTCAATTGTTGTTAAAGCACTTACACTTATTTTTAAAACATTTTAAAATGTTTTTGAAACATTTTAAAATGATTTAAAATTGTTCTTAACTCAATTTAAATTATTTTTGAAGTATTATAAATTGCTTTTAAAGCACTGTAAACTATTTTTAAAGCATTTTAAAATCATTTTAAATTGTTTCTGCAACGAACTAGGGTTTCTGCAACTCGTCCTAGGGTTTCTGGAGCCCCTGCTACGGCAGGCTCCACTGACATAGCTCAGTATTGACAGAACCAGGGCAGATCGGAGGTTTCGTGGTCCTGCCATAAGTGTGAAGGAACATGCAGCCCCCTCAGGGGGAGGGCGATGCGCCTCCCCCAAAAAATGATAGCCAAAAGCAGCAGATCGAAGACACTGACAAGGAAGACAGAAAGAATGAGGACAATACGAACATCAACAAGCAACAGGACAATGAACAAGATTAGAAAGACAAAAATAAAGCAATTTCCTCCACACGTAGACCGTTGGCCACTCACAGGCCAAAAGTGGAATTTCCCAGTCACCGAATCAATGCCAAAATACAATTTATGAGGGATCATGCGTTGATTGGCAAGTTTATTGGAATATGGCCAACTGAGAGAGCGTTAAGGAGCTGGATAAATACCAAATGGAACCCAATGGGCCACATCACCATGCATCTAGGACCGAAGGGGTTTTTTACGGCCATTTTTAACTGCTTGGAAGATCACAACAAGATTCTGGATGGGGGTCCTTACTTCTTCAATTCTGTAGGTTTATATCTCAAAGGGTGGGTTGTGTTAGCCTCCTGCTGCAGCAGGTATTCATCTTTCATGATTGACATTTTTACATGCCAAATATGTCATACTTTGCAAGCTACAGTGTTCCATATTTCCACAAGAAGCAATGAAAGTGTGCTGGTCCAAATTCCACTACTGTATTCCATTTTTGATAAGTTTTTCAATTAAGGGAAGGCCAAACAGCTAAATCCTGGCCTCCGTAGGTTTTAATTTCCTGTTTTAGAATATAGAGAATGATATCTGTCCAAACAGTTTAATCTTGGCAGATTTATAGATAGGTAGAGAATCAAAGGGACCCAACTATTTAAATCTGGGCCCTGGCAGAAATAAGTATAGATCTAGATAGGAGCAATTCAAAAGAAAATTGTAAATCTGGGTCTGCAAGTCTAAGTGCACCCAAAGAAAAAAAAAAAATTGTTATGTGAGTAGGCTGGGTAGGTAGCTGTGGTTGCAGAATGATGATTGATGATCAATTTTGTGTTTCAAACTGTTTTATCTTTTCAGATCAGTGCAGGCAGTTTTATTCAAAGAAGCTTAGAGCTGGACATCACTAACTTCCCCCTCCTTCTAATTTCCCAAGTCACTTACTAACTCCCCAAAGAGGTCAAGATCTGCTTGATTCCTCTTAGCTTCATCATCAGCCATATCAGTCACCTTGGTGAAGATCTCCTTCACTCAAGGATCTCAGTTCCTTTCAAGTTATTTTCCCCAAAATTTAGCCTAATATCCCTGACCTTAGCGCTTGCTAGTCACCTTCATATTAACCAATAATGGTATTATATAACTCCCTATCAGTTTTCCCATTCCCTTACTAAAGCTATGTACATATAACTCCCCTATGTAAATATCCCCTCCCTGGCAATATAGCCATATTTTTATAAAGTATGGGGAAAAAATAGTCCATATGGGGCTGTTTTTAGCCCATCCGAGTCATAAAAGGGATTAATCTGACACCTGGCCAGATTAATAACCTCCTCGCCCTAAACCCTCAAAAACCCACTTTTTGCCCATATACTAAGTTTTCTGGTGCAAATTGCTAAAACCCGCACTCAAAACCCATGTTTTACCCTCAACCCAAAGTTTTTGCACTAAATATTAAACCCCGCCGCTTATTAACCTCCTAAACTCATTTCCCATAGTTTAAACCCACCCGAGCGCATATTAAAAAAGGAATATTCCTGCGAATATTCCCTGCCCTAACTCGCCATCACCTCGCCATCCCCGCCAGCCGTCCGTTTCCCCGCCCCGCAGATCAACGGCTGGCGGGCCATCCCATCCCCGAGCCACCCGAGCTTTAGCGTCCGGGAGATGGGCGGTATTGCCGCCGTACTCCCGCCACGCGTCAACTCCTGGGCTGTGGCGGAGGCCCCCCTCACGAAACCGCTCTCCCCCAAAGGTGGTGCGCCACAATACCGCTTACCGCCTCCTGCCTGGTGACGTCACCACATACGTCACCCCCTGCACAATCACCGCTTACGTCACCCCCCTCTGCCCAGTCACATGTCCAGTCATCTGCTTGCGTGGCCCCTTGCCACGTGTCATGCCACATCACCATCTGTACATGATGACGTCATCCTGCCACATCATCATGTTGATGTCATCGCTGACGTCACCCATCGTACAACGTCACGTCATGTTGAAGTCATCATCAGTTTTTGGCGCAGAGGTGAAAATCGCACTTCGGGGCCCCGGAATCCAATTCTGAGGCAGTTTTTGATGAGAGATTCGCGGGCCTGAATGGGGAATCTTCAGGGAATCTTTTCATTCTGCGGCCCCCAGCAAGCCCGAAAGGCGCCGAATGACCCATTTTTCTTCGCAAAGCTTGCCGAAAAGAGCATAAAACAGTTTTGAAAGAAACAGAGGCCGAACAATGGCCATTAATTTGTGAATGAGACCCACAACATGCTAGAAAAACATCAATTTAGTGCCAAAGAGTATCAGAGGAAGGAGGAGAGCCAAAGAGTATCAGTCGAAGATTTTTTAGGGGCTCAAAGCACCTGAACATTGATGAGCCCCCCAGAAAGTCAAAAACAAGAAGAGTAAGCCCGTCCTAGCTCTCAAATCACAGTCAGAAGCATTCAATGCCGCCGAACAGCAAGGGTGCAAAGACCAATGCACAATTATAAGAGATGAACAACACACAGCCACCAGGACAGACGTCAACTCATCTTGTTACAGCTGCCCCCAGCATAGCTCAAAGATATTTTTCTGGCATTTATTTCTGGATAAGATTAGGTTAAAGCAATCAGTTTTCTGTCAGACCTGTTAGGTCGGCTACAATAGATAAATTTTGGATAAATCTTCCCTATATATACCACCCTCTGTATTTTTTTAAGGGTCGGTTGGTTGATAGTCTTCAGGGGAGACGCGCACTGTATACCTAATATGTTTTCTGTAATCAAAGACTACTGAAAGGCTTGGAGGAAAGATTATATGCTCTGTGTCTAATGGTTTTGAAGAAGTGAATTTGGAATTCTTGTGCTGCAACATGACTCAATAAGTTTTCCTACTTCTGTTTTTCCATTGGTATACCGTCTAAAATAGTAGAAAGAAAGAATAGTCTAGAATTGGTTTAAACACCCTCTATGTTCATTTCTGCTATTTCTTTATGTTGTTCTCTGGGTTAGTAATGAATATGAATTCCATATGGCTCATGTTTCCCCTAATCCCTTCATCTTTGACAGTTGTCCAGGAATTCTTAATTGCTCCCAGAAAGAGCTCATTCACCTTCCCCCCTTTTAAGCTGAGTGAGAGATTCTTTATTGCCTCGCATTCCTTATCTCCCATTCCATCCTTTTAAGCTTTAAGTGTTGTTTCATAAGTGGCTACCTTGCTCCTTATTTCTCTTGTGACCAAGAAAACGCACCAGCGGTCCCACTCCTCGACTCCACGCCCAATGGTTTGAAACTTACCAGACTATCTTTTGCCTCTCTACTTGAGACATCTTCCTTCCCACCAAAAACAAAACAAAAACCCTTGAACTCAATAACTAGCCTAAAATCATTTTAAACAAAGCTAAACCTAAAAGAGAGAGCCCTCTCTGATTGCAGGTTGGCTAGAACCTGCAGTCAAAAGTTGGTCTGTGGTTACCTCGGCCGTATCCTTTTTCGGAGCTTAAGGATAACCTGAGTGATAACATAATGGCGACTCCGCTAGGGACCTAATCCTCAGAACATTTTATTGATTAAGTTGGAATGCTCCGCTGGGGAGCTAATCCTCAGAAAGTTTTATTGATTAAGTTGGAATGCTCCGCTGGGGACCTAATCCTCAGAAAGTTTTATCGATTAAGTTGGAATGCTCCGCTGGGGATCTTCCTCAAATAGTTTCACAAAGAAAGTTGGAAAGCTCCACTGGGAAGACCCAAACCTTCACAACCTTTTTTCAAGTCTAGCTCTGATCTTTGATGGTGGACAGAGATTAGGCACTCAAAGTTAATGTATCCACCTCGCGACTCCACATCATCCTCATAATAAAGACTCCACTGGAGAAATGAACCCAAAAGAAATTTATGAGCAGATCAGGCTTTTGACCTGGATTATTATCCAAGAGGTCATGTTCTTTCTCCTCCATAAAGTTTTGTTGTACATATTGTTTGAACTTGAATTTTATGTTTTTCCCTTAGAAAATGTTGAAGAAATCCCTCCTTTCACACCCGAATAGCATCCTTTAAATGCTGCTAATGCTCACCTTACAGTCAAGGAGGACACTACTGTCAAAACAAATCATCCTATCCGTGTTCATATCGAACCCAGTCATTTAGTCCCTGTACACAATCACGTACCTCGTAAAGTTCCTGATAGATATAAACCACTCATTTTGCCTCCTGTGCTTAATCCTTTGCCCAAAAATCATCCCATGTATCTCCCAAGATTTGATGGAGAGAGTGGAGTTACTGCTCAAAAGCATATTCAGGCCTTTGAAGATTATTTGAACATTTTTGAAGTTGAGGATGAGGATGTTAGTGTTAGGCTATTTGCGCTTTCTTTGCAAAGTGAATTTAGGACTTGGTTTAAAGCATTTCCTGAGGCAAGCATCTCAAATCTCCAGCAGTTATTCAAACTCTTCCTTGATAGATGGATGATCAAAGTCAATTTCCTCGTGCTCATAGAAGAATATAATCAGTTAAAAAGAATTCCAAATGAATCTGTTCAGCAGTTTTCTGACCGATTCAATCAAGTTTATCATTCCATACCATTGAATATAAGACCTCCCCCTGATTTGGACCTATTACATTATCCAGCAGCATTTGATCCATAAATGGAATTTCATCTGAGAGAAAGGAGCCCCTCTACTATGCAACAGATGCAAAACATGGCAGTAGATGTAGAGGTTAATCTGAAAGTTAGGGAGGAGAAGTTGAAATCAGAAAAAGAGGATGAACTTGACATGTTTTTAGAGAAAGCAGAGGAATTAAAGCAGATGTGCACAATAGAAGTTGAATGTTTAGAGCACCAAAACAGATCTGTTTTGCAAAAGGAAGGTAATGATATTCATAAACAAACCAGCTACAAAACAATTGACATATTCATACCGCCATACATGATGGATCAGTCTCCTGATATAATGTATGAATATAATAGCTTCTCTTCTTTCAATTATCTGCCCAAATATGATCAGTATGATGATGACTGTGAGCCTAACGACCAAATCAGTCTTGCAGAAGAGTTACATCTTATTTTTGCAGAGAGCACAGTTCAGGATCAGCTGCCTGAAAACAATGATCAGCATGCCCATTTCAGCTATGAAGAAAAGGAGGAAAAGGCAGAAAATTTTAAATTCAGTGAAGGAGCTTTACCATTTTGTTTCAAGTCTTTTCAGTTTATTAGGGATAATTATCATGCCGTTAACAATCAAGTGTCACCATATTCTGTTACTGATCAGCTAGAGGAAAATCCAGGCCCTGCTCCTAAAGCATCACCACTAGATTTGCAGCCCCAAAGTGCCAGTGAATGTCAGATTGAGGAAGACTCAGAAGTGGCAGTATGTGACCAGATAATCCAACTGGATTCCCTGCCATTGGATTTTCAGCCATCTGAGATATTTGAAGAAGAAAAAGAACAATCAGCACAAATATGTCAAGTGCCATCTGAGCCAGCTTTCAAAGAATTACAGGTACCATCCCATGTTTTGCAGAATTCATCTAATAGTAAGCTGCGTGATGAGGTAAAACACTGCTCTTCTCCGCTAGCAGGCTGCGAACCATGGTATCAAGTGGTTGATGATCCCCCAATTCTAAAGCATGATAGCTATCCCAAACTTTTGTACAGTTCTTTAGTTCAGTCCAGCAATAATGTATATATGCTACAGGACCCTTTTTTATAGTTTTTTATTTCAGCAAAGAAGGTGAGCAGTTACCTGATCTTCTCAAAGATTAACAAAGCCACATCAGATTGCAAGATCTCCATTTCAAGTAACAGCAAGCACGAGCAGCAGAAGCCATTCATGTTCATAATGCTTAAGTGGTTGCATTGGCTATTTCATTACACCTAACAGCAAAGGAAATGCTGGTTAGGGTAGGCATGTAGGATTAATAAGGTAGCCGGCCAGGCAAATTTTGCAGAATACAGAAGCAATTGAATACAATGCAGTCTGACCTGCTGTTCTTAGCTTTTCACAAGGAAAAGCCATCCCCAAGTGGAGCCACTGTTAGCCTCCTGCTGCAGCAGGTATTCATATTTCATGATTGACATTTTTACATGCCAAATATGTCATACTTTGCAAGCTGCAGTGTTCCATATTTCCACAAGAAGCAATGAAAGTGTGCTGGTCCAAATTCCACTGCTGTATTCCATTTTTGATAAGTTTTTCAATTAAGGGAAGGCCAAACAGCTAAATCCTGGCCTCCCTAGGTTTCAATTTCCTGTTTTAGAATATAGAGAATGATATCTGTCCAAACAGTTTAATCTTGGCAGATTTATAGATAGGTAGAGAATCAAAGGGACCCAACTGTTTAATCTGGGCCCTGGCAGAAATAAGTATAGATCTAGATAGGACCAATTCAAAAGAAAATTGTAAATCTGGGTCTGCAAGTCTAAGTGCACCCAAAGAAAAAAAAATTGTTAGGTGAGTAGGCTGGGTAGGTAGCTGTGGTTGCAGAATGATGATTGATGATCAATTTTATGTTTCAAATTGTTTTATCTTTTCAGATCAGTGCAGGCAGTTTTATTCAAAGGAGCTCAGAGCTGGACATCACTAACTTCCCCCTCCTTCTAATTTCTCAAGTCACTTACTAACTCCCCAAAGAGGTCAAGATCTGCTTGATTCCTCTTAGCTTCATCATCAGCCATATCAGTCACCTTGGTGAAGATCTCCTTCACTCAAGGATCTCAGTTCCTTTCAAGTTATTTTCCCCAAAATTTAGCCTAAGGTCCCTGACCTTAGCGCTTGCTAGTCACCTTCATATTAACCAATAACGGTATTATATAACTTCCTATCAGTTTTCCCATTCCCTTACTAAAGCTATGTACATATAACTCCCCTATGTAAATATCCCCTCCCTGGCAATATAGCCATATTTTACCTGCGGTCAAAACCCATGTTTTACCCCCAACCCAAAGTTTTTGCACTAAATATTAAACCCCGCCGCTTATTAACCTCCTAAACCCATTTCCCATAGTTTAAACCCACCCGTGCGCATATTAAAAAAGGAATATTCATACTAATATTCCCTTCCCTAACCCGCCATCACCTCGCCATCCCCGCCAGTCGTCCGTTTCCCCGCCCCGCAGATCAACGGCTGGCGGGCCGTCCCATCCCCGAGCCACCTGAGCTTTAACATCTGGGAGATGGGCGGTATTTCCGCCGTACTCCCGCCACGCGTCAGCTCCTGGGCTGTGGTGGAGGCCCCCCTCACGAAACCGCTCTCCCCCAAAGGTGGTGCGCCACAATACCGCTTACCGCCTCCTGCCCGGTGACGTCACCACATACGTCACCCCCTGCACAGTCACCGCTTACGTCACCCCCCTCTGCCCAGTCACATGTCCAGTCATCTGCCTGCGTGGCCCCTTGCCACGTGTCATGCCACGTCACCGTCCGTACATGATGACATCATGCTGACGTCATCCTGCCACGTCATCATGCTAACGTCATCGCTAATGTCACCCACCGTACAACGTCACATCACGCTGACGTCATCATCAGTTTTTGGCGCAGAGGCGAAAATCGCACTTCGGGACCCCGAAATCCAATTCTGAGGCAGTTTTTGATGAGCGATTTGCACCTAGATTTTTTGGGCCTGAATGGGGAATCTTCAGGGAATATTTTCATTCTACGGCCCCCAGCAAGCCCGAAAGGCGCCGAATGACCCATTTTTCTTCGCAAAGCTTGCCAGAAGGAGCAGAAAACAGTTTTGAAAAAAACAGAGGCCGAACAACAGCCATTAATTTGTGAATTAGACCCACAGCACGCCAGAACAACATCAATTTAGTGCCAAAGAGTATCAGAGGAAGGAGGAGAGCCAAAGAGTATCAGCCGAAGATTTTTTAGGGGCTCGAAGCACCTGAACATTGATGAGCCCCTCAGAAATTCAAAAACAAGAAGAGTAAGCCCGTCCTAGCTCTCAAATCACAGTCAGAAGCATTCAATGCCGCCAAACAGCAAGGGTGCAAAGACCAATGCACAGTTATAAAATATGAACAACACACAGCCACCAGGACAGACGTCAACTCATCTTGTTACAGCTGCCCCCAGCATAGCTCAAAGATATTTTTCTGGCATTTATTTCTGGATAAGATTAGGTTAAAGCAATCAGTTTTCTGTCAGACCTGTTAGGTCGGCTGCAATAGATAAATTTTGGATAAATCTTCCCTATATATACCACCCTCTGTATTGTTTTAAGGGTCGGTTGGTTGATAGTCTTCAGGGGAGACTCGCACTGTATACCTGATATGTTTTCTGTAATCAAAGACTGCTGAAAGGCTTGGAGGAAAGATTGTCTGCTCTGTGTCTAATGGTTTTGAAGAAGTGAATTTGGAATTCTTGTGCTGCAAAATGACTCAATACGTTTTCCTACCTCTGTTTTTCCATTGGTATACCGTCTAAAATAGTAGAAAGAAAGAATAGTCTAGAATTGGTTTAAACACCCTCTATGCTCATTTTCTGCTATTTCTTTATGTTTTCATCTGGGTTAGTAATGAATATGAATTCCATATGGCTCATCTTTCCCCTAATCCCTTCATCTTTGACAATTGTCCAGGAATTCTTAATTGCTCTTGGACAGAGCTCATTCACCTTCCCCCCTTTTAAGCTGAGTGAGAGATTATTTATTGCCTCTCATTACTTATCTCCCATTCCATCCTTTTAAGATTTAAGTGTTGTTTCATGAGCAGCTACCTTGCTCCTTATTTCTCTTATGACCAAGAAAACACACCAGCAGTCCCACTCCTCGACTCCACGCCCAATGGTTTGAAACTTACCAGACTATGTTTTGCCTCTATACTTGAGACATCTTCCTTCCCACCAAAAACAAAACAAAAACCCCTGAACTCAATAACTAGCCTAAAATCATTTTAAACAAAGCTAAACCTAAAAGAGAGAGCCCTCTCTGATTGCAGGTTGGCTAGAAACTGCAGTCCAAATTTGGTCTGTGGTTACCTCGGCCGTATCCTTTTCCGGAGCTTAAGGACAACCTGAGTGATAACAGGTTGAACGATTCAATCCAGACAAGGAAGACCTCAGCTATGCTCCTGTCTGGATAATGCTATACTCGCTTCGTTGGGAATATTGGGAAGAAAGCTCCCTCCAGGAGATTGGAAATGCTTTGGGCGAATTCGTCAAGGTTGCAGAGGAAACAAAATTATGCAGATACACATCATATGCCCGGATCTGTGTTTATATGGACCTCAAGCAAGCCCTACCAGATACGGTAAGCATCTTCCATGAAGATGTTGAATGGATTCAATTAATATATTATGAGCATGTATCGTTTAGATGCAGGAAATTCCATGACCTAAGACACCTCTACAGAGATTGTCCTCTGAACAGGAAACCCCCTCCTCAAATGGACTCAGACAATCAAGCGTCTGACGGTTTTACCAAAGTGGTAAACCGCAGAAGAGGGAACAAGAAATCGACAGCCAATACCAAGAACAATCAAGTTAACATGTCAAAACCCTCAACGAGTAACAGCTTTGCTGCTCTGGCCAGTAATGATGTGCAAGATTCTGATAATGTACCTCAAAATGACAAAGAAACCAGCAAAGAGCAGCCGAATGGGACTACACAGCAACCAGGGGAAATCTTATTCAATAAATCAACCCTTCAATCCAAAACCAAAACTCAGGCCTGGATTTTTCAAGGAATGGAAGTTGATAATCCTGAACCCAGTACTAAGGTGTTGAAGGAAAGAGAGGAAGACTCTCAAGAACCCCAGATCATGGAGGAAGATCCTGAGAATATTGATATTGGTGAACTGGATATTCTAGGACTCGAGCAAGCTTGCAAAACAGGGAACTTTGACAAAATACCAGACCGGCAGGTGGACAACCTGGTGAAGGTCCTAAATCACGCACAAAAGAAGTACTCTCTAGGAGTCCAGATAGGCAGTCAATGGGATGGAAAGTTCATCACCAAAGACAACAATAAGCGAGGAAGGAAAACAACCCTCGAAAGAACTATCAAGATAGGCGAAGTGCTAGTTGAGTCAGGTAGATATGCCAAGATGACCAAGTACTTCAATGTCAATCCCAACCCTTCTCAATGAAGATGATATCATGGAACATTAGGGGTCTCAATAGCCCTAGGAAAGGCAGACTATTAAAAAATATGCTCATGCAGGAAAAACCAAATATACTCTTTTTGCAAGAAACTAAATGTAACTCGACAGTATTGGAAAAAATAGCAGCGAAAGCCTGGCTAGGAGGGCTAGTAATAGCTGTTGATGCTCAAGGGGCATCGGGAGGACTAACAATTCTCTGGGATGCACGAGTAATTCAACTGGACAATATACATGCAAACAAGAACTTCATCCAGGCAATATTTCATATAATTGGCACCAATACCCATGGCCATATGACTAATGTATATTTCCCTCAGGAAACCATACACAAAGCTGAAATCTTGGATACCTTATCGGAGCTTAACTCAAATAGGCTATACTCACTTTGGATATCTGGAGGTGATTTCAACATGATAGCAAGAATGGAGGAAAAGCAGGGAGGCAGAAGCAGAAGGAACAGAGATGGGAATCTACTAAAGGACTTTATTCAAAACAACTGGCTGGTAGATCTACCTTCAAATAACGGCATGTTCACTTGGAACAATAAAAGAGAGGGATTGCAACAAATAGCTTCACGTCTCGATAGATTTCTAATATCAGACAATGCAACTCACCTGGGTGGGGAATTCATTGCTTCCATCCTTCCAGTATCAGGTTCAGATCACTGGCCCATAGCTCTCCAATGGAACCGTCCAGGCAACAGTATTAGGTGTCCCTTCCGGTTTGAGGCCTTTTGGTTAACTCATCCGGATTTCAATGAATTTGTTAGATCAACTTGGCTCAAGTTCAATCCCACTAGTGGTACCAAGATGTCTATATTCCAGCAGAAACTAAAGCACCTTAAAGGAGAAATCAAACACTGGAATCATACCACTTTTGGCAATATTTTCAAAGCACATGCAGCCCTCTATCAAGAAATGAAGAATGTCCAACAAAGGATCATTATAGAAGGACGCTCTGAGGAACTCGTAAAGTAGGAACAAGCTATCGAATCCCAAATCCTGGATAAAGCACAACAGGAGGAAACTCTTTGGAGGCAGAAATCGAGGATCAGATGGCTTAAGGATGGGGAAAAGAATATAGAATTTTTTCACAAAACCACAGTGCAGTGCAGAATGAATAATTACATTTCCAACATCAAAAACGAGCAGGGAGATAGAATTGAGACGCATGAAGGCATTGAAGATGAGTTTCTCAGATACTTTAAAAAAGCTCATTAAGAACCCAGCATAGATAGAACATCTGCTATAAACAAAGTTCTAAGGAACATTCCAAAACTAATTACAGAGGAGCATAATATTCTCCTCCTTAAGCCCACAAGTCTGCAGGAAGTCAAAAATGATGTGCATCAGTTGAAAGAAGGGAAAGCATCGGGTCCGGATGGATTCACCTCCAACTTTTTTCATAACTTTAGGGATCTTATCAAAGTGGAGGTCTGGCAAATTGTTGAAGAATCTCGCACTTTATGATGGATGTAGCGCTGAATGCCACCTTCATTGCTTTAATCCCAAGGCAGAGGAATCCAATACTCCAGACAAGTACAGACCGATTGCTCTATGCAACATCATCTACAAGATTGTCTCAAAAGTGATAGCTACTAGACTGAAATCGCTGCTCCCTCTCATTATCTTTCCCGAGCAATCTGGTTATGTAGAAGGTCAGCAGATAACGAATGGTATTATTTTAACTCATGAAATAATCCACTCTTTGAAGCAAACAAAAAAACCAGGTATGTTGCTTAAAATCGATTTGTCTAAAGCTTTTGATAGTATCAGCTGGGTTTACATTCAAAAAATCCTAACTGCCTTTGGCTTTGCCCCTTCCTGGGTTAGATGGATCACCAATCTTTTGTCTTCCTCGTTCTTTTCTATGCTTATCAATGGAATCCCTTTGCCTACATCTCGTCCTTCCAGGGGTATCAGGTAGGGAGATCCCCTTTCACCTTTTCTTTTTGTTATTATGGCAGAAGGACTAGGTCAAAGTCTAAAATCCGCTCTGCTTTCCCAGTGTCTCAAAGGCCTATCCTTTTGCAATTCTCCTATCTATTCCCACTAGCAATTCGTGGACGATAACATGATTTTTGGTCATCCCTCGGTTCAAGAAGCTCACCTTCTCAAAGCTCTCCTAGCGAACTTCTCTGAAGCTTCAGGAGCCCTTATCAATCGTGTCAAATCTGAAATCTTTTTCTTTAATACCCCAGCTCCCACTCAAAGAGCCATAGCCCGTATTCTTGGTTTTACCATTGCTTCCCTTCCCTCCAAATACCTAGGAGCTCCCTTAATAGCCTTAGCCCTCAAGCACTCCTCTTAGAAAGACCTGTTAGAAAAGCTAGAAGCGAGGCTCCTCCTCTAGACTCATAGAGATCTTAACATGGCCAGCAGAGTTGTTCTCATTAAATTTGTTCTCCATTCCATGCCCTTGTATCTTTTCTCTATTCTAGCAGCTCCTAAATGGGTTCTCAAGGATATAAAGAATCTCCAGCGCAACTTCTTATGGGGCAGTTCAGGCCCTAATCGGAAGTGGGCTCTGGTCAAATGGGACAATGTGTGGATTCCGAAAAAGGCAGGGGGTATTGGAATAAGAGATCCAGGGCACAGTAATAAGGTAATGGGAGCTAAAATCTGGTGGAGGTGGCTAGCAAATCCTAACACCCCCTGGGCCTCCCTTTGGACAGCAAAATATGTGAACAATAGCCCTATTGAAGAAATAATTCGAATGTCAGAAGTAAGCACAGGGTCTGTAATTTGGAATTCGGCCATTCAACATAGGGATATGATACAATAACATAGTTTCTGGGAAATTAAGAGCGGGAACACAGCAAGATTCTGGGAAGACTCCTGGCAGCAACTCCCAAAGATAAAGGAAACTCTCTCTAACCTTCCCTTACCAGAGCAAGATATAAATCAGCTAGCAAAGGTTAATCAGTTCTGGGACCCTTCTTCCACACAGGGATACAGACAATGGATGGATGCCAAACAAATTATGGTGCACGGCTCTTAGCAAACTCAGATCTCTCTCTCCTTAGAATTACAAAAACGACAAATCCTCTTCTCAGAAGGATTGTACATTCTCAGATGGGGATATGAAGAGAAAGGCACTTTCACCACAAGGGAAGCATATAAGATAATTATCAAAGAAAGGATAATCAAAAACACTTTATGGGATAAAATCTGGCATTCCTCAAACTGGCTGAAGGTGTCTACTTTTTTATGGCTCCTATGTCACAATAAAATTCTCACATGGGATAATCTCAGAAAAAGAAGCTTCTCTGGCCCATCTATATGTCTCAACTTCAAGCAAGAAGAGGAATCAGCTATACATCTAATGCAAACCTGTCAAATAGGATGAAAGGTGTGGGAAAAGGTTACCTTCCAATTCCAAAAAGAGGGCAGAGTGCAAGGGGATATCAGAGCTACTATTCGTAATTGGAGTCAAGAGCCATGTCAAAGCAAACTCCTAAACACACTTTGGCAACTTATTCTTGGTCTACTGGTGTGGAACATTTGGAAGGAGCAGAACTGAAGAGTTTTTAAGGATCAATCCATGTCTATAGAGCAGATATGGACCAAATTACATCAGAACATTAAAGAGACACTATCTATTAAAGCCTGGTCCCAAGAAGATTTTCCATCACTACCGCAGGAACAATAAATCTGGGCCAACTGGAAGATACATTTAAATCAAAAGCCTACTCTTAAAGACAATCCTACTAAGAATAAACAAAGGCCAACAAAATGGACTCCGCCGCCAAGCAACATGTTCCAACTCAACTTCGATGGAGCTTCAAAGGGTAATCCGGGAAAAGCAGGATACGGGGGAGTCTTCAGAGATTAGTATGGCACTCCTCAACTCATCTTTCTCGGCTCAAAAGGTTGGGACTCCAATAACTCAGCGGAATTGGAAGGATTATGGAGAGGTCTCACCCTGGCTCAGGACAAAAGCTTTTTTCTTCTTATCATAGAAGGGGATTCGCAAATCATCATAAACATGGTCACAAAACTAATGCAGGGCTCCCCCATACATAAGGTCAGTAGCAGTTGGAGAATGGCTCAAAGGCTCGAGCTAATAGACAAATGGCTTTCTCAACATCAACCAATTGAAATAAGCTGGCTGATTTTCTTGCTAATATAGGAGTGTAAATTGGGGTAGATCTCTTTGTTGGCTCAATCTCCAACATAGTCTCCGAGGATCAACTCTCTGAGTTCCATAATATTGTGAAGGATGATATGCTTCAGGAGGATGATACACACCCGGATGCGGGTGTTAATGCAGCGCATTTATGAGGGTTCTTTCATTGAAGGCAGCTGTACCTGCACCTGGCTTGCGGACGAGGACTGCATATCTCAATGCCATGTGATATCAATTGGACAGAGGACGGAATGATGGTCGCAAATACCGTCTTCAATGCACGCTTGGTTCAAGAGTTTTCGCTCGAGTTTTTATTCATGGCTTGGTGTCTGGTTCACGCCATTGCCCTTGGCTCTTTTCACCTCCACCTGATTTTCTTCCCACACCCCTGTTTCGTTCAGGTAGTCTGGAAGCACGCTTGGGTTTTAAGTATTGCCTGGTTCGTCTGTGCTCAGTCCTTCCCCCTTCAGCTCTGCCATTTTCCCTTACTTCGTTGCTCAGATAATTCGAAGATGCCTCGCTGTCGAGGAGTCTCTCGCCATGGAGGCAATACTGGTAACAGAGGCAGGGCCTCTCATTCTGCTCCTCAGAACGTAATCCCCATTGCTTCAGCCTCACCATCCTCTCCACCCTTCGGCCATGCTGGACCTCTCCCTCACAACTCCTTTCAAACAACCCGCTTCACCTTCCATAGCAGGCTCAACAGACCAGTGTTGTCAGCTAGTATCACTGTTATTCTTGCTGAGGAGAAGGATAAACCCAGCAGCTCGGCCCACACCACCACCTCTCAGTCTCAGGATGACAATGTCCTTCAGGGGGAGATGGCTGGGGTCGTGTTTAATGAAGACAACATGCAGGAAGGTAGCACTATTCCTGAGGCGCCTTAGCCTCTGGTAGAAGCGAGTCAGCGCGAGGTCCTTGCTTGTGGGCCGGTTCATCATCCAGGCAGCATCTTGAATCTGGTAATTCCTCCAGATGGTGGTATCGAGGGGAATGCAGACAATGAATTTGTCACTTGGATTGCCTCGTCCAGCCAGGTGGACAAGGATACGCCCGTCTCTCCGCAACATGCCGAATAATGCTGGTTCATTGCCTACGCGTGGCACTCTTGCCTTTGCTCTATTTTATTTTATGCTATGTGTCTATGTTTTGGGTCTCTGCTTATGGGTCTGTTCTCAGTTCTCGTCTTGTATCGGTGCGAACTAACTTGATCTGATGTGCAGCAACAATTCTTGGTTCGGAAAGCTTTCTTTTTGCCTCAATTTTGTCCATGGCGGGTATGACAGAATGTTTACCAGTAAAGCCATTATAGGCGATAGTAATGTTGTGTTAGACTCAGAACAGGATTATTTTTTTGTATGTCAGGGTCTAACAAATCATGTTTTGAAGTCTCTTAATCCTGAAAGGGCAGATAGCAGGATATGTATGTCTCAGAATCTCTGGCTGAGGGCTGGCTTCTGCCCCCTCTGAGGTCTCGACCTCCATGTACATATTTTTCTCTTTTTTAATAGAATTAGTCTTTACGCAGAAAAAAATAATAATAATAATAATAATAATAATAATAATAATAAATAAATAAATAAATAAAAAAAAAAATAAAAAATAAAAGATAAAATAAATAAATCAATAAATAAATAAATAAATAAAATAAAAAATTTATCATTTAAGATTGTTATTAAATCAATTTAAATTTTTTTTTTTTAAAGTATTTTAAATTGTTTTTAAAGCATTGTAAACTATTTTTAAAACATTTCAAAATCATTTAAAATTGTTCTTAAAGCAATTTAAATTATTTTTGAATTATTTTAAATAGTTTTTAAAGCGTCGTAAATTGTTTTTAAAGCATTTTAAATTGTTTTGAAATAATTTTAAAAACATTTTAAAGTACTTTAAAGCTTTTTAAATTGTTGTTAAAGCATTTTGAAAGAATTTAAAATTGTTTTTAAAACATTCTAAACTGTTTTTAAATTATTTTGAACTATTTAAAATTGTTTTTAAAATGTTCTAAATTGTTTCAAAAGCATTTTAAATTGCTTTTCAAGCATTTTAAATTGTTTTTAAAGCGTTTAAAATTGTTTTAAAAACATTTTAAAGTAATTTAAAGCTTTTTAAATTGTTTTTAAAACATTTTAAAACGGTTTTAAAGCATTTTCAATTCTTGTTAAAGCACTTAAACTTATTTTTGAAACATTTTAAAATCATTTAAAATTGTTCTTAAATCAATTTAAAGTATTTTTAAAGTATTTTATATTGTTTCTAAAGCATTGTAAACTATTTTTAAAGCATTTTAAAATCATTTAAAATTGTTCTTAAAGCAATTTAAATTATTTTTGATGTATTTTAAACAGTTTTTAAAGCATTGTAAATGGTTTTTAAAGCATTTTAAACTGTTTTGAAAGCATTTTAAAAACATTTTAAAGTACTTTAAAGCTTTTTAAATTGTTGTTAAAGCGTTTTAAAAGAATTTAAAATTGTTTTTAAAACATTCTAAAGTGTTTTAAGTTGTTTATAAATTATTTTGAAATATTTTAAATTATTTTTACAGCATTTTAAGTTGTTTTTAAAGTGTTTAATTTATTCATTTTTTAAACATTTTAAAGTACTTTAAAGATTTTTGAATTGTTTTTAAAACATTTTAAAACAGTTTTAAAGCATTTTCAATTGTGGTTAAACCACTTAAACGTATTCTTAAAACATTTTAAAATGTTTTTGAAAAAAATTAAAATCATTTAAAATTGTTCTTAAATCAATTTAAATTATTTTTCAAGTGTTTTATATTGTTTCTAAAGCATTGTAAACTATTTTTAAAGCATTTTAAAATCATTTAAAATTGTTCTTAAAGCAATTTAAATTATTTTTGAAGTATTTTAAATAGTTTTTAAAGCATTGTAAACGGTTTTTAAAGCATTTTAAATTGTTTTGAAAGCATTTTAAAAGCTTTTTAATTGTTGTTAAAGCATTTTAAAAGAATTTAATATTGTTTTTAAAACATTTAAAGTGTTTTTAAATTATTTTGAACTATTTTAAATTGTTTTTAAAACGTTCTAAATTGTTTCAAAAACATTTTAAATTGTTTTTAAAGCATATTAAATTGTTTTTAAAGCGTTTAAAATTGTTTTAAAAACATTTTAAAGTACTTTAAAGCTTTTTAAATTGTTTATAAAACATTTTAAAACTGGTTTAAAGCATTTTCAATTGTTGTTAAAGCACTTAAACTTATTTTTAAAACATTTTAAAATTTTTTTGAAACATTTTAAAACATTTTGATAATTTAAAATTGTGCTTAAATCAATTTAAATTATTTTTAAAGTATTTTAAATTGTTTTTAAAGCATTGTAAACTATTTTTACGGCATTGTAAACTATTTTTAAAGCATTTTAAATTGTTTTGAAAGAATTTAAAAAACATTTTATAGTACTTAAAAGCTTTTTAAATTGTTGTTAAAGCGTTTTAGTAGAATTTAAAATTGTTTTTAAAACATTTTAAAGTGTTTTAAATTGTTTTTAAATTATTTTGAACGAATTTAAATTGTTTTTAAAACGTTCTAAATCGTTTCAAAAACATTTTAAATTATTTTTAAAGTATTTTAAGTTGTTTTTAAAGTGTTTAAAATTGTTTTTAAAACATTTTAAATTACTTTAAAGCTTTTTAAATTGTTTTTAAAACGGTTTTAAATCATTTTCAATTGTTGTTAAATCACTCAAACTTGTTTTTAAAACATTTTAAAATGTTTTTGAGACATTTTAAAATCATTTAAATTTGTTTTTAAATCAATTTAAATTATTTTTAAAGTATTTTAAATTGTTTTTAAAGCATTGTAAACTATTTTTGAATCATTTTAAAATCATTTAAAATTATTCTTCAAGCAATTTAAATTACTTTTGAAGTTTTTTAAATAGTTTTTGAAGCATTGTAAACGGGTTTTAAAGCATTTTAAAGTACTTTAAAGCTTTTTAAATTGTTGTTAATGCATTTTAAAAGAATTTAAAATTGTTTTTAAAACATTTTAAAGTTTTTTTAAATTATTTTGAACTATATTAAATTGGCTTTAAAACGTTCTAAATTGCCTCAAAAACATTTTAAATTGCTTTGAAAGCATTTTAAATTGCTTTGAAAGAATTTTAAAAACATTTTAGAGTACTTTAAAGCTTCTTGAATTGTTGTTAAAACATTTTAAAAGAATTTATAATTGTTTTTAAAACATTTTATAGTGTTTTAAATTGTTTTTAAATTATTTTGAGCTATTTTAAATTGTTTTTAAAACGTTCTAAATTGTTTCAAAAACATTTTAAATTGTTTCAGAAACATTTTAAATTGTTTTTAAAGCATTTATTTTTTTTTTTTAAACATTTTAAAGCACTTTAAAGCTTTTTAAATTGTTTTTAAAAAATTTTAAAATGGTTTTAAAGTATTTTCAGCTGTTGTTAAAGCACTTAAACTTATTTTAAAAACATTTTAAAATGTTTTTCAAACATTTTAAAATCATTTAAAATTGTTATTAAATCAATTTAAATTATTTTTAAAGTATTTTAAATTGTTTTTAAAGCATTGTAAACTATTTTTAAAGCATTTCAAAATCATTTAAAATTGTTCTTAAAGCAATTTAAACTATTTTTGAAATATTTTAAATAGGTTTTAAAGCTTCGTAAACTGTTTTTAAAGCATTTTAAATTGTTTTGAAATAATTTTAAAAACATTTTAAAGTACTTTAAAGCTTTTTAAATTGTTGTTAAAACATTTTGAAAGAATTTAAAAATGTTTTTAAAACATTTTAAAGTGTTTTTAAATTATTTTGAACTATTTAAAATTGTTTTTAAAATGTTCTAAATTGTTTCAAAAACATTTTAAATTGCTTTTGAAGCATTTTTAATTGTTTTTAAAGTGTTTAAAATTGTTTTTAAAGCATTTTAAAGTACTTTAAACCTTTTTAACTTGTTTTTAAAACATTTTAAAATGGTTTTGAAGCATTTCCAATTGTTGTTAGAGCACCTAAACTTAATGCTGGGAAAAAAGGCCACTAAACAGATCTTCATCATATCTATCCTTCAAATCCATTCTGTGGAAATGCAGTGAGGCGATCGACCAAATACCCTATGACCCAGAAGGACAAGTTATGCTTCTCCGAATGTTGCTAAACCTTTTAGTTAGATCTCTAGAGAAAAAGAGGGAAAGAAAGAGGTGGCTATGCAAGGACCTAATAAGTCATTGAAGACTAACTAAGGCCAATCCACTTCAGCCTCCATAATGGTCTTTTATCATCTGTTTGCAACTTGGAATGATGGATTTTGGGGATATCTCCATATGTAACCAACATGTTCAATGTCTTTTGGTGGGAACATGGTGAATCTGTTCATTGTATCGATGATTGAACTAACTCCTTCTCTCGGGTACCTCTTGTGAGGTGTGGTCCTTATCCTCTCGGCCAAATGCACACGCTGGTAGCCTGGGTCAGCCTCGTTCCTAGGTGGATAGCAATATATATATATGGTACCACTAGTCTTGCGACATTAAGCTAAGTCTAAGTTACCTCTAAGCCGTATGGGCCATCTGGTACAGTTAACGTATGTTATAAGTACTAAGTCCCCTCTAACGACCTACAAACATCGCCCAGCCAAGGGCCTGAAACATTTTAAAATCATTTAAAATTGTTCTTAAAGCAATTTAAATTATTTTTGATGTATTTCAAATAGTTTTTAAAGCATTGTAAACGGTTTTTTAAGCATTTTAAACTGTTTTGAAAGCATTTTAAGAACATTTTAAAGTACTTTAAAGCTTTTTAAATTGTTGTTAAAGCGTTTTAAAAGAATTTAAAATTGTTTTTAAAACATTTTAAAGCGGTTTTAAAGCATTTTCAATTGTTGTTAAACCACTTAAAATTATTCTTAAAACATTTTAAAATGTTTTTGAAACATTTTAAAATCATTTAAAATTGTTTTAAAATCAATTTAAATTATTTTTAAGTATGTTAAATTGTTTTTAAAGCATTGTAAACTATTTTTAAAGCATTTTAAAATCATTTAAAATTGTTCTTAAAGCAATTTAAATTATTTTTGAAGTATTTTAAATAGTTTTTAAAGCATTGTAAACGGTTTTTAAAGCATTTTAAATTGTTTTGAAAGCATTTTAAAGCACTTTAAAGCTTTTTAATTGTTGTTGAAGAATTTTAAAAGAATTTAAAATTGTTTTCAAAACATTTTAAAGTGTTTTTAAATTATTTTGAACCATTTTAAATTGTTTTTAAAAAGTTCTAAATTGTTTCAAAAACATTTTAAATTGTTTTTAAAGCATTTTAAATTTTAAAGCGTTTAAAATTGTTTTTAAAACATTTTAAAGTACTTTAAAGCTTTTTAAATTGTTTATAAAACATTTTAAAACGGGTTTAAAGCATTTTCAATTGTTGTTAAAGCACTTAAACTTATTTTTAAAACATTTTAAAATGTTTTTGAAACATTTTAAAATAATTTAAAATTGTTCTTAAATCAATTTAAATTATTTTTAAATTATTTTAAATTGTTTTTAAAGCATTGTAAACTATTTTTAAAGCATTTTAAATTGTTTTGAAACAATTTTAAAACATTTTAAAATGTTTTTGAAACATTTTAAAATTGTTCTTAAATCAATTTAAATTATTTTTCAAGTATTTATATTGTTTCTAAAGCATTGTAAACTATTTTTAAAGCATTTTAAAAGCATTTAAAATTGTTCTTAAAGCAATTTAAATTATTTTTGAAGTATTTTAAAAAGTTTTTAAAGCATTGTAAATGGTTTTTAATCCATTTTAAATTGTTTTGAAAGCATTTTAAAACCATTTTAAAGTACTTTAAAGCTTTTTAAATTGTTGTTTAAGCACTTTAAAAGAATTTAAAATTGTTTTCAAAACATTTTAAAGTGTTTTTAAATTATTTTGAACTATTTTAAATTGTTTTTAAAACGTTCTAAATTGCTTCAAAAACATTTCAAATTGTTTTAAAGCATTTTAAATTGTTTTGAAAGCATTTTAAAAACATTTTAGAGTACTTTAAAGCTTCTTAAATTTTTGTTAAAACATTTTAAAAGAATTTATAATTGTTTTAAAAACATTTTACAGTGTTTTTAATTGTTTTTAATTTTTTTGAACTATTTTAAATTGTTTTTAAAACGTTCTAAATTGTTTCAAAAACATTTTAAATTGTTTTAGAAGCATTTTAAATTGTTTTTAAAGCATTTTAATTCGTTTTTAAAGCGTTTAAAATTGTTTTTAAAACATTTTAAAGTACTTTAAAGCTTTTAATTGTTTTCAAAACATTTTAAAATGGTTTTAAAGCATTTTCAATTGTTGTTAAAGCACTTAAACCTATTTTAAAAACATTTTGAAATGTTTTTGAAACATTTTAAAATCATTTAAGATTGTTATTAAATCAATTTAAACTATTTTTAAAGTATTTTAAATTGTTTTTAAAGCATTGTAAACTATTTTTAAAGCATTTCAAAATCATTTAAAATTGTTCTTAAAGCACTTTAAATTATTTTTAAATTATTTTAAATATTTTTTAAAGCGTCGTAAATTGTTTTTAAAGCATTTTAAATTGTTTTGAAATAATTTTAAAAACATTTTAAAGTACTTTAAAGCTTTTTAAATTGTTGTTAAAGCATTTTAAAAGAATTTACAATTGTTTTTAAAACATTTTAAAGTGTTTTTAAATTATTTTGAACTATTTAAAATTGTTTTTAAAATGTTCTAAATTGTTTCAAAAACATTTTAAATTGCTTTTAAGCATTTTAAATTGTTTTTAAAGCGTTTAAAATGGTTTTAAAAGCATTTTAAAGTACTTTAAAGCTTTTTAAATTGTTTTTAAAACATTTTAAAACGGTTTTAAAACATTTTCAATTCTTGTTAAAGCACTTAAATTTATTTTTGAAACATTTTAAAATCATTTAAAATTGTTCTTAAATCAATTTAAAGTATTTTTAAAGTATTTTATATTGTTTTTAAAGCATTGTAAACTATTTTTAAAGCATTTTAAAATAATTTAAAATTGTTCTTAAAGCAATTTAAATTATTTTTTATGTATTTTAAATAGTTTTTAAAGCATTGTAAATGATTTTTAAAGCATTTTAAACTGTTTTGAAAGGATTTTAAGAACATTTTAAAGTACTTTAAATCTTTTTAAATTGTTGTAAAAGCGTTTTAAAATAATCTATAATTGTTTTTAAAACATTCTAAAGTGTTTCAAATTGTTTATAAATTATTTTGAACTATTTTAAATTGTTTTTAAAACGTTCTAAATTGTTTCAAAAACATTTTAAATTGTTTTTAAGGCATTTTAAGTTGTATTAAAGTGTTTAATTTATTTATTTTTTAACATTTTAAAGTACTTTAAAGCTTTTTAAATTGCTTTTAAAACATTTCAAAACGGTTTTAAAGCATTTTCAATTGTTGTTAAACCACTTAAACTTATTCTTAAAACATTTTAAAATCATTTAAAATTGTTTTTAAATCAATTTAAATTATTTTCAAAGTATTTTAAATTTTTTTTAAAGCATTGTAAACTATTTTTAAAGCATTTTAATATCATTCAAAATTGTTCTTAAAACAATTTAAATTATTTTTGAATTATTTTAAATAGTTTTTAAAGCATTGTAAACGGTTTTTAAAGCATTTTAAATTGTTTTGAAAGCATTTTAAAAGCATTTTAAAGCACTTCAAAGCTTTTTAATTGTTGTTAAAGTTTTTTAAAAGAATTTAAAATTGTTTTTAAAACATTTTAAAGTGTTTTTAAATTATTTTGAACTATTTTAAACTGTTTTACAAAAACATTTTTAATTGTTTTTAAAGCATTTTAAGTTGTTTTTAAAGTGTTTAAAATTGTTTTTAAAATAGTTTAAAGTACTTTAAAGCTTTTTAAATTGTTTTTAAAACATTTTAAAATGGTTTTAAAGAATTTTCAATTGTTGTTAAACCACTCAAACTTATTTTTAAAACATTTTAAAATGTTTTTGAAACATTTTAAAATGTTTTTGAAACATTTTAAAATATTTTGAAACATTTTAAAATCATTTAAAAATGTTTTTAAATTGTTGTTAATGCGTTTTAAAAGGATTTACTTTTTTTTTTAAAACATTTTAGAGTGTTTTAAATTGTTTTTTAAATTATTTTGGACTATTTTAAAGTGTTTTTAAAACATCCCAAATTGTTTCAAAAGCATTTTAAATTGTTTTTAAAGCATTTTAAATTGTTTTTAAAGCGTTTAAAATTGTTTTTAAAGCATTTAAAATTGCTTTAAAAGCATTTTAAAGTACTCTAAATCTTTTTAAATTGTTTATAAAACATTTTAAAACAGGTTTAAAGCATTTTCAATTGTTGTTAAAGCACTTAATCTTATTTTTAAAACATTTTAAAATGTTTTTGAAATATTTTGAAACATTTTATATCATTTAAAATTGTTCTTATATCAATTTAAATTATTTTTTAAGTATTTTAAATTGTTTTTAAAGCATTGCAAACTATTTTTAAAGAATTTTAAAATCATTTTAAATTGTTTTGAAAGCATTTTAAATTGTTTTGAAAGAATTTTAAAAGTATTTTAAAGTACTTTAAATATTTTTAAATTGTTGTTAAAACATTTAAAAGATTTTAAATTTGTTTTTAAAACATTTTAAAGTGTTTTAAATTGTTTTTAAATTATTTTGAACTATTTTAAAGTGTTTTTAGAACTTTCTTAATTGTTTCAAAAACATTTTAAATTGTTTTTAAAGTATTTTAAGTTGTTTTTAAAGCGTTTAAATCGTTTTGAAAGCATTTTAAATTGTTTTGAAAGCATTTTAAAAACATTTTAAAGTACTTTAAAGCTCTTTAAATTGTTTATAAAACATTTTAAAACGGTTTTAAAGCATTTTCAATTGTTGTTAAAGCACTTAAACTTATTTTTAAAACATGTTAAAATGTTTTTGAAACATTTTAAAATCATTTAAAATTGTTCTTAAATCAATTTAAACTATTTTTAAGTATTTTATATTGTTTCTAAAGCATTGTAAACTATTTTTAAAGCATTTTAAAATCATTTAAAATTGTTCTTAAAGCAATTTAAATTATTCTTGAAGTATTTTAAATAGTTTTTAAAGCATTGTAAATGGTTTTTAAAGCGTTTAAAATTGTTTTAAAAACATTTTAAAGTACTTTAAAGCTTTTTAAATTGCTTTTGAAGCAGTTTAAATTGTTTTCAAATCGTTTAAAATTGTTTTAAAAACATTTTAAAGTACTTTAAAGATTTTTAAATTGTTTTTAAAACATTTTAAAACTGTTTTAAAGCAATTTCAATTGTTGTTAAAGCACTTAAACTTATTTTTGAAACATTTTAAAATGTTTTTGAAACATTTTAAAATCATTTAAAATTGTTATTAAATCAATTTAAATTATTTTTAAAATATTTTAAATTGTTTTTAAAGCATTGTAAACTATTTTTAAAGCATTTCAAAATCATTTAAAATTGTTCTTAAAGCAATTTAAATTATTTTTGAATTATTTTAAATAGTTTTTAAAGCGTCATAAACTATTTTTAAGGCATTTTAAATTGTTTTGAAAGAATTTTAAAAACATTTTAACGTAATTTAAAGATTTTTAAATTGTTGTTAAAGCATTATGAATGAATTTAAAATTGTTTTTAAAACATTTTAAAGTGTTTTTAAATTATTTTGAACAATTTAAAATTGTTTTTAAAATGTTCTAAATTGTTTCAAAGACATTTTAAATTGCTTTTGAAGCATTTTAAATTGTTTTTAAAGCGTTTAAAATTGTTTTAAAAACATTTTAAAGTACTTTAAAGCTTTTTAAATTGTTTTTAAAATATTTTAAAACGGTTTTAAAGCATTTTCAATTGTCATTAAAGCACTTAAACTTATTTTTGAAACATTTTAAAATGTTTTTGAAACATTTTAAAATCATTTAAAATTGTTCTTAAATCAATTTAAATTATTTTTAAAGTATTTTATATTGTTTAAAGCATTTTAAAATCATTTAAAATTGTTCTTAAAGCATTTTTAAAGTATTTTATATTGTTTAAAGCCTTTTTAAATCATTTTAAACTATTTTTAAAGCATTTTAAAATCATTTAAAATTGTTCTTAAAGAAATTTAAATTATTTTTGATGTATTTTAAACAGTTTTTAAAACATTGTAAACGGTTTTTAAAGCATTTTAAACTGTTTTGAAGGCATTTTAAGAACATTTTAAAGTACTTTAAATCTTTTTAAATTGTTGTTAAAGCATTTTAAAAGAATTTAAAATTGTTTTTAAAACATTCTAAAGTGTTTTAAATTGTTTATAAATCATTTTGAACTATTTGAAATTGTTTTTAAAACACTCTAAATTGTTTCAAAAACATTTTAGATTGTTTTTAAAGCATTGTAAGTTGTTTTCAAAGTGTTTAATTTATTTTTTTATAACATTTTGAAGTACTTTAAAGCTTTTTCAATCGTTTGTAAAACATTTTAAAACGGTTTTAAAGCATTTTCAATGGTTGTTAAACCACTTAAACTTATTCTTAAAAGATTTTAAAATGTTTTTGAAACATTTTAAAATCATTTAAAATTGTTTTAAAATCAATTTAAATTATTTTTAAAGTATTTTAAATTGTTTTTAAAGCATTGTAAAATAATTTTAAAGCATTTTAAAATCATTTAAAATCGTTCTTAAAGCAATTTAAATTATTTTAAGTAGTTTTTAAAGCACTGTAAATAGTTTTTAAAGTGTTTTAAGTTGTTTTGAAAGCATTTTAAAAGCATTTTAAATCTTTTTAATTGTTGTTAAAGCATTTTAAAAGAACTTAAAATTGTTTTTAAAACATTTTAAAGTGTTTTTAAATTATTTTGACCTATTTTAAATTGTTTTTAAAACATTCTAAATTGTTTCAAAAACATTTTAAATTGATTTTAAATAGTTTTTAAAGCGTTCAATTTTTTTTTTTTAAACATTTTAAAGTACTTTAAAGCTTTTTAAATTGTTTATAAAACATTTTAAAACGGGTTTAAAGCATTTTCAATTGTTGTTAAAGCACTTAAACTTATTTTTAAAACATTTTAAAATGTTTTTGAAACATTTTAAAACAATTTAAAAATGTTCTTAAATCAATTCAAATATATTTTTAAAGTATTTTATATTGTTTTTAAAGCATTGTAAACTATTTTTAAGGCATTTTTTAAGAACATTTTAGAGTACTTTAAAGCTTTTTAAATTGTTGTTAAGCGTTTTAATAGAATTTAAAATTGTTTTTAAAACATTTTAAAGTGCTTTAAATTGTTTTTAAATTATTTTGACCTAATTTAAATTGTTTTTAAAACGTTCCAAATTGTTTCAAAAACATTTTAAATTGTTTTTAAAGCATTTTAAGTTGTTTTTAAAGTGTTTAAATTTGTTTTTAAAACATTTTAAAGTACTTTAAAGCTTTCTAAATTGTTTTTAAAACATTTTAAAACTGTTTTAAAGCATTTTCAATTGTTGTTAAACTACTCAAACTTATTTTTAAAACATTTTAAAATGTTTTTGAAACATTTTAAAATCATTTAAAATGTTTTTGAAACATTTTAAAATCATTTAAAATTGTTTTTAAAGTATTTTAAATTGTTTTTAAAGCATTGTAAACTATTTTTAAATCATTTAAAATTGTTCTTAAAGCAATTTAAATTACTTTTGAAGTATTTTAAATAGTTTTTAAAGCATTGTAAATGGATTTTAAGGCATTTTAAATTGTTTAGGAAGCATTTTAAAGTAATTTAAAGCTTTTTAAATCGCTGTTAATGCATTTTAGAAGAATTTAAAATTGTTTTTAAAACATTTTAGAGTGTTTTAAATTGCTTTTAAATTATTTTGAACTATTTTAAAGTGTTTTTAAAACATTCTAAATTGTTTGAAAAACACTTTAAATTGTTTTTAAAGCACTTAATCTGATTTTTAAAACATTTTAAAATCATTTAAAAATGTTCTTAAATCAATTTAAATTATTTTTAAAGTATTTTAAATTGTTTTTAAATCATTGCAAACTATTTTTAAAGAATTTTAAAATCATTTTAAATTGTTTTGAAAGCATTTTAAAAACATTTTAAAGTACTTTAAAGATTTTTAAATTGTTGTTAAATCATTTTAAAAGAATTTAAAATTGTTTTTAAAACATTTTAAAGTGTTTTAAATTGTTTTTAAATTATTTTGAACTATTTTAAAGTGTTTTTAAAACTTTCTAAATTGTTTCAAAAACATTTTAAATTGTTTTTAAAGCATTTTAAATTGTTTTTAAAACATTTTAAAACGGTTTTAAAGCATTTTCAATTGTTGTTAAAGCACTTAAACTTATTTTTAAAACATTTTAAAATGTTTTTGAAACATTTTAAAATCATTTAAAATTGTTCTTAAATCAATTTAAATTATTTTTCAAGTATTTTATATTGTTTCTAAAGCATTGTAAACTATTTTTAAAGCATTTTAAAATCATTTAAAATTGTTCTTAAAGCAATTTAAATTATTTTTGAAGTATTTTAAATAGTTTTTAAAGCATTGTAAATGGTTTTTAAAGCATTTTAAATTGTTTTGAAAGCATTTTAAAGTACTTTAAAGCTTTTTAAATTGTTGTTAAAGCATTTTAAAATAATTTAAAATTGTTTTTAAAACATTTTAAAGTGTTTTTAAATTATTTTGAACTATTTTAAATTGTTTTTAAAACATTCTAAATTGCTTCAAAAACATTTCAAAATGTTTTTAAAGCATTTTAAATTGTTTTTAAAGCGTTTAAAATTGTTTTTATAACATTTTAAAGTACTTTAAAGCTTTTTAAATTGTTTATAAAACCTTTTAAAACGGTTTTAAAGCATTTTAAATTGTTGTTAAAGCACTTACACTTATTTTTAAAACATTTTAAAATGTTTTTGAAATATTTTAAAATCATTTAAAATTGTTCTTAAATCAATTTAAATTATTTTTGAAGTATTTTAAATTATTTTTAAATTGTTTTGAAAGCATTTTAAAAATTTTAAAAACATTTTAGAGTACTTTAAAGCTTCTTATATTGTTGTTAAAATATTTTAAACGAATTTATAATTGTTTTTAAAACATTTTACAGTGTTTTAAATTGTTTTTAAATTATTTTGAACTATTTTAAATTGTTTTTAAAATGTTCTAAATTGTTTCAAAAACATTTTAAATTGTTTTAGAAACATTTAAATTGTCTTTAAGGCATTTTAAATTGTTTTCAAAGCGTTTAAAATTGTTTTTAAAACATTTTGAAGTACTTTAAAGCTTTTTAAATTGTTTTTAAAACATTTTAAAATGGTTTTAAAGAATTTTCAATTGTTGTTAAAGCACTTAAACTTATTTTAAAATGTTTTTGAAACATTTTAAAACATTTTAAAATCAATTAAAACTGTTATTAAATCAATTTAAATTATTTTTAAAGTATTTTAAATTGTTTTTAAAGCATTGTAAACTATTTTTAAAGCATTTCAAAATCATTTAAAATTGTTCTTAAAACAATTTAAATGATTTTTGAATTATTTTAAATTGTTTTGAAATAATTTTAAAAACATTTTAAAGTACTTTAAAGCTTTTTAAACTTTTGTTAAAGCATTTTGAAAGAATTTGAAATTGTTTTTAAAACATTTTAAAGTGTTTTTAAATTATTTTGAACTCTTTAAAATTGTTTGTAAAATGTTCTAAGTTGTTTCAAAAACATTTTCAATTGCTTTTGAAGCATTTTAAATTGTTTTTAAAGCATTTAAAATTGTTTTAAAAACATTTTAAATCATTTTCAGTTGTTGTTAAAACACTTAAACTTATTTTTGAAACATTTTAAAATAATTTAAAATTGTTGTTAAGTCAATTTAAATTATTTTTAAAGTATTTTATATTGTTTTTAAAGCATTGCTAACTATTTTTAAAGCATTTTAAAATCATTTAAATTTGTTCTTAAAGAAAATTAAATTATTTTTGATGTATTTTAAACAGTTTTTAAAGCATTGTAAACGTTTGCTAAAGCATTTTAAACTGTTTGAAAGCATTTTAAAAACATTTTAAAGTACTTTAAAACTTTTTCAATTGTTTCTAAAGTGTTTTAAAAGAATTTAATTTTTTTTTTTAAACATTCTAAATTGTTTTAAATTGTTTATAAATTTTTGAACTATTTTAAATTGTTTTTGAAACGTTCTAAATAGTTTCAAAAATATTTTAAATTGTTTTTAAAGCATTTTAAGTTGTTTTCAAAGTGTTTAATTTATGTTTTTTATAACATTTTAAAGTACTTTAAGGCTTTTTAAATTGTTTTTAAACATTTTAAAATGGTTTTAAAGCATTTTCAATTGTTTTTAAACCACTTAAACTTATTATTAAAACATTTTAAAATGTTTTTGAAACATTTTAAAATCATTTAAAATTGTTTTAAAATCAATTTAGATTATTTTTAAAGTATTTTAAATTGTTTCTAAAGCATTGTAAACTATTTTTAAAGCATTTTAAAATCATTTAAAATTGTTCTTAAAGCAATTTAAATTATTTTTGAAGTATTTTAAGTAGTTTTTAAAGCATTGTAAACGGTTTTTAAAACATTTTAAGTTGTTTTGAAAGCATTTTAAAAGCACTTTAAAGCTTTTTAATTGTTGTTAAAGCATTTTAAAAGAATTTAAAATTGTTTTTAAAACATTTTAAAGTGTTTTTAAATTATTTTGAACTATTTTAAATTGTTTTTAAAAGTTCTAAATTGTTTCAAAAACATTTTAAATTGTTTTGAAAGCATTTTAAATTGTTTTTAAAGCATTTAAAATTATTTTTAAAACATTTTAAAGTGCTTTAAAGCTTTTTAAATTGTTTATAAAACATTTTAAAACGGGTTTAAAGCATTTTCAATTGTTGTTAAAGCACTTAAACTTATTTTTAAAACATTTTAAAATGTTTTTGAAACATTTTAAAACAATTTAAATTTTTTCTTAAATCAATTTAAATTATTTTTAAATTATTTTAAATTATTTTTAAAGCATTTTAAACAATTTTTAAAGCATTTTAAATTGTTTTGAAAGAATTTTAAGAACATTTTAGAGTACTTTAAAGCTTTTTAAATTGTTGTTAAAGCATTTTAATAGAATTTAAATTTGTTTTTAAAACATTTTAAAGTGCTTTAAATTGTTTTTAAATTATTTTGAACTAATTTAAATTGATTTTAAAATGTTCCAAATTGTTTCAAAAACATTTTAAATTGTTTTTAAAGCATTTTAAGTTGTTTTTAAAGTGTTTAAAATTGTTTTTAAAACATTTTAAAGTACTTTAAAGCTTTTTAAATTGTTTTTAAAACATTTTAAAATGGTTTTAAAGCATTTTCAATTGTTGTTAAACCATTCAAACTTATTTTTAAAACATTTTAAAATGTTTTTGAAACATTTTAAAATCATTTAAAATTTCTTTTAAATCAATTTAAATTATTTTTAAAGTATTTTAAATTGTTTTTAAAGCATTGTAAACTATTTTTAAATCATTTAAAATTGTTCTTAAAGAAATTTAAATTACTTTTGAAGTATTTTAAATAGTTTTTAAAGCATTCTAAATGGTTTTTAAAGCATTTTAAATTGTTTTGAAAACATTTTAAAAACATTTTAAAGTATTTTAAAGCTTTTTAAATTGCTGTTAAAGCATTTTAAAAGAATTTAAAATTGTTTTTAAAACATCTTAAAGTCTTTTTAAATTATTTTGAACTATTTTAAATTGTTTTTAAATTGTTCTAAATTGCTTCAAAAACATTTCAAATTGTTTTTAAAGCTTTTTGAATTGTTTTTAAAGCGTTTACAATTGTTTTTAAGACATTTTAAAGTACTTTAAATGATGCAGGAGCATCTGGCTGACAAGCCAACGACAACAGTGAAGGTGATATGGTCTCTGAAGGGGATGAAGGAGTTAATTCAATTAATGGATAGCGTACTTGTTTTATTATTATTATTTCCTTATTTTATTTAGTTGCCTAAGTTAATGTAGTAAAATGTAATTAGAAACAATAAGAATTAGTTAGAGTCATTGTTTTCAGATAGTTAATTTACTGTTATAAAAACATGAAAATAAAATATGTTAGACGACCATGAAAAGTTTCGTATGAGGAATAATTGATGTAACCAATTGAACATAACTAACATTAGTTAGTGACAGTTTGAGAACACTGATATTAAAAAGAGGGACAAAGCAAAATGTAAGGGTTCGATTGACAAAGAAATAAAAAGGAGAAAAATATAAATTTTCTGTGCACATTCATCCCTACGGCATCCCAAACACTGTGTATAATAATTTGTGTAAAATTACTTTGCGGAGATTGTTGTTATACCACTACAAGTTATAAAACGAAAGGGGAGATAACCAAAACCAGAGGAGAAGTGACAGCGCCCAGATTACAGGCGGACTCAACCAAACAATCAGACATAAAATCATTTATGTGAACAAACGACACGAAGTCGGAAATTGCAAGTCCAGATAAGCAAACAAATTCTGTAAACACCAGGTATGCGAATTTATAAATATAGTCCAAATCAGTTCCAGAGTTGAATTCATAGGAAACATAATTATAGTCATCCCATTCTTTGCTCATTTACATTCTGTTTGAAACAAAGGAACGAACCGAGTTCATAAATATATTACTCATACTTATAACAAGCGGAAGCCAAACCCCATAGTCCTCAACTCATTACCATAACCCAACGACAGTGACAAACTACAGAAGAATCAAACACAGATAGTAGCTTGAAGGCCAAAGATATACCGACCCTACAGTTGTAACACTAAAGCCAAGTGAAAACAACTAAAGAACAGAACGACACTACCCGTGGTCAATTGAAACGGCTGACTTTAAAATTTTTCTTAAAGCAATTTAAATTATTTTTGAAGTATTTTAAATAGTTTTTAAAGCAATGTAAATGGTTTTTAAAGGATTTTAAATTGTTTTGAAAGCATTTTAAAAGCACTTTAAAGCTTTTTAATTGTTGTTAAAGCATTTTAAAATAATTTAAAATTGTTTTTAAAACATTTTAAAGTGTTTTTAAACTATTTTGAACTATTTTAAATTGTTTTCAAAACGTTCTAAATTGTTTCAAAAACATTTTAAATTGTTTTTAAAGCATTTTAAATTGTTTTTAATGCGTTTAAAATTGTTTTTAAAACATTTTAAAGTACTTTAAAGCTTTTTAAATTGTTTATAAAACATTTTAAAACAGGTTTAAAGCATTTTCAATTGTTGTTAAAGCACTTAAACTTATTTTTAAAATGTTTTAAAATGTTTTTGAAACATTTTAAAACATTTTAAAATAATTTAAAATTGTTCTTAAATTAATTTAAATTATTTTTAAAGTATTTACATTGTTTTTAAAGCATCGTAAACTATTTTTAAAGCATTTTAAATTGTTTTGAAAGAATTTTAAAAACATTTTAGAGTACTTCAAAGCTTTTTAAATTGTTGTGAAAGCGTTTTAATAGAATTTAAAATTGTTTTTAAAACATTTTAAAGTGCTTTAAATTGTTTTTAAATTATTTTGAACTAATTTAAGTTTTTTTTAAAACATTCCAAATTGTTTCGAAAACATTTTAAATTGTTTTAAAAGCATTTTAAGTTGTTTAAAATTGTTTTTAAAACAATTTAAAGTACTTTAAAGCTTTTTAAATTGTTTTTAAAACATTTTAAAACGGTTTTAAAGCATTTTCAATTGTTGTTAAACCACTCAAACTTATTTTTAAAACATTTTAAAATGTTTTTGAAACATTTTAAAATCATTTAAAATTGTTTTTAAATCAATTTAAATTATTTTTAAAGTATTTTAAATTGTTTTTAAAGCATTGTAAACTATTTTAAAATCATTTTAAAATCATTTAAAATTGTTCTTAAAGCAATTTAAATTAGTTTTGAAGTACTTTAAATAGTTTTTAGAGCATTGTAAACGGTTTTTAAAGCATCTTAAATTGTTTTGAAAGCATCTCAAAGTACTTAGCTTTTTAAATTGTTGTTAATGCATTTTAAAAGAATTTAAAATTGTTTTTAAAACATTTTAAAGTGCTTTAAAGCTTTTCAAATTGTTTATAAAACATTTTGAAACGGGTTAAAAATCATTTTTTAATAGTGGTTAAAGCACTTAATCTTATTATTAAAACATTTTAAAATCATTTAAAAGTGTTCTTAAATCAATTTAAATTATTTTTAAAGTATTTTAAATTGTTTTTAAAGCATTGCAAACTATTTTTAAAGAATTTTAAAATCATTTTGAATTGTTTTGAAAGCGTTTTAAATTGTTTTGAAAGAATTTTAAAAGCATTTTAAAGTACTTTAAAGATTTTTAAATTGTTGTTAAAGCATTTTCAAAGAATTTAAAATTGTTTTTAAAACATTTTAAAATGGTTTTAAAGCATTTTCAATTGTTGTTAAAGCACTTAAACTTATTTTTAAAACATTTTAAAATGTTTTTGAAACATTTTAAAATCATTTAAAATTGTTCTTAAATCAATTTAAATTATTTTTGAGTATTTTATATTGTTTCTAAAACATTGTAAACTATTTTTAAAGCATTTTAAAATCATTTAAAATTGTTCTTAAAGCAATTTAAATTATTTTTGAAGTATTTTAAATAGTTTTTAAAGCATTGTAAATGGTTTTTAAAGCATTTTAAATTGTTTTGAAAACATTTTAAAAACATTTTAAAGCTTTTTAAATTGTTGTTAAAGCATTTTAAAAGAATTTAAAATTGTTTTTAAAACATTTTAAAGTTTCTTTTAAATTATTTTGAACTATTTTAAATTGTTTTTAAAACGTTCTAAATTGCTTCAAAAACATTTCAAATTGTTTTTAAAGCATTTTGAATTGTTTTTAAAGCGTTTAAAATTGTTTTTAAAACATTTTAAAGTAGTTTAAATGATGCAGGAGCATCTGGCTGATAGGGCAAAGACAACATTGAAGGTGATATGGTCTCTGAATGGGACAAAGGAGTTAATTCACTGAATGGATAGCGTACTTGTTTTTTTTATTATTTCCTTCTTTTATTTAGTTTCCTAAGTTAATGTAGTAAATTGTAATTAGGAACAATAGGAATTAGTTAGAGTCATTGTTTTCAGACAGTTAATTTACTGTTATAAAAACATGAAAAGAAAATATGCTAGACGACCATGAAAAGTTATGTATGAGGAATAACTGATGTAACCAATTGAACATACCTAACAGCAATTAGTGATAGTTTGAGAACATTGATATTAAAAAGAGGGACAAAGCACACTGTAAGGGTTTGATTGGCAAAGAAATAAAAAGGAGAAAAATATAAATTTTTTGTGCACATTCATCCCTACAGCGTCCCAAACACTGTGTATAATAATTTGTGTAAAATTACTTCGTGGAGATTGTTGTTATACCACTACAGGTTATAAAACGAAAGGGGAGATAACCGAAACCAGAGGAGAAGTGACAGAGCCCAGATTATAGGCGGACTCAACCAAACAATCAGACATAAAATCATTTATGTGAACAAACGACACGAAGTTGGAAATTGCAAGTCTAGATAAGCAAACAAATTCTGTAAACACCAGGTATGTGAATTTATAAATATAGTCCAAATCAGTTCCAGAGTTGAATTCATAGAAAACATAATTATAGTCATCCCATTCTTTGTTCATTTACATTCTATTCGAAACAAAGGAACGAACCGATTTCATAAATATATTACTCATGTTTATAACAAGCGGAAGCCAAACCCCATAGTCCTCAACTAATTACCATAACCCAACGATAATGACAAACTACAGAAGAATCAAATACAGACAACAGCTTGAAGGCCAAAGATATACCGACCCTCTAGTTGTAACACTAAAGCCAAGCAAAAACAACTAACGAACAGAACGACACTACCCGTGGTCAATTGAAATGACCGAGTTTAAAATTGTTCTTAAAGCAATTTAAATTATTCTTGAAGTATTTTAAATTGTTTTTAAAGCACTGTAAACGGTTTTTAAAGCATTTTAAATTGTTTTGAAAGCATTTTAAAAGCACTTTAAAGCTTTTTAATTTTTGTTAAAGAATTTTAAAATAATTTAAAATTGTTTTTAAAACATTTTAAAGTGTTTTTAAATTATTTTGAACTATTTTAAATTGTTTTTAAAACATTCTAAATTGTTTCAAAAACATTTTAAATTGTTTTTAAAGCATTTCAAATTGTTTTTAATGCGTTTAACATTGTTTTTAAAACATTTTAGAGTACTTTAAAGCTTTTTAAATTGCCTATAAAACATTTTAAAACGGGTTTAAAACATTTTCAATTGTTGTTAAAGCACTTAAACTTATTTTTAAAACATTTGAAAATGTTTTTGAAACATTTTAAAACAATTTAAAATTGTTCTTAAATCAATTTAAATTATTTTTAAAGTATTTTAAATTGTTTTTAAAGCATCGTAAACTATTTTTAAAGCATTTTAAATTGTTTTGAAAGAATTTTTAGAACATTTTAGAGTACTTTAAAGCTTTTTAAATTGTTGTTAAAACGTTTTAATATAATTTAAAATTGTTTTTAAAACATTTTAAAGTGCTTTAAATTGTTTTTAAATTATTTTGAACTAATTTAAATTGTTTTTAAAACGTTCCAAATTGTTTCAAAAACATTTTAAATTGTTTTTAAAGCATTTTAAGTTGTTTTTAAAGTGTTTAAAATTGTTTTTAAAACATTTTAAAGTACTTTAAAACTTTTTAAAATTGTGTTTAAAACATTTTAAAACGGTTCTAAAGCATTTTCAATTGTTGTTAAACCACTCAAACTTATTTTTAAAACATTTTAAAATGTTTTTGAAACATTTTAAAATCATTTAAAATTGTTTTTAAATCAATTTAAATTATTTTTAAAGTATTTTAAATTGTTTTTAAAGCATTGTAAACTATTTTTAAATCATTTTAAAATTGTTTAAAATTGTTGTTAAAGCAATTTAAATTACTTTTGAAGTATTTTAAATAGTTTTTAAAGCATTATAAATGGTTTTTAAAGCATTTTAATTTGTTTTGAAAACATTTTAAAAACATTTTAAAGTACTTTAAAGCTTATTAAATTGTTGTTAAAGAATTTTAAAGGAATTTCAAATTGTTTTTAAAACATTTTAAAGTGTTTTTAAATTATTTTGAACTATTTTAAATTGTTTTTAAAATGTTCTAAAATTGCTTCAAAAACATTTCAACTTGTTTTTAAAGCATTTTGAATTGTTTTTAAAGCGTTTAAAATTGTTTTTGAAACATTTTAAAGTACTTTAAATGATGCAGGAGCATCTGGCTGACAGAGCAAAGACAACAGTGAAGGTGATATGGTCTCTGAAGGGGACGAAGGAGTTAATTCGCTGAATGGATAGCGTACTTGTTTTTTTTATTATTTCCTTCTTTTATTTAGTTGCCTAAGTTAATGTAGTAAATTCTAATTAGGAACAGTAGGAATTAGTTAGAGTCATTGTTTTCAGACAGTTAATTTATGTTATAAAAACATGAAAAGAAAATATGCTAGACGACCATGAAAAGTTTCGTATGAGGAATAATTGATGTAACCAATTGAACATAACTAACAGCAGTTAGTGATAGTTTGAGAACACTGATATTAAAAAGAGGGACAAAGCACAATGTAAGGGTTCGATTGACAAATAAATAAAAAGGAGAAAAATATAAATTTTTTGTGCACATTCATCCCTACAACGTCCCAAACACTATGTATAATAACTTGTGTAAAATTACTTCGTCGAGATTGTTGTTATACCACTACAGGTTATAAAATGAAAGGGGAGATAACCGAAACCAGAGGAGAAGTGACAGCGTCTAGATTACAGGCGCACTCAAACAAACAATCAGACATAAAATCATTTATGTGAACAAACAACACGAAGTTGGAAATTGCAAGTCCAGATAAGCAAACAAATTCTGTAAACACCAGGTATGCAAATTTATAAATATAGTCCAAATCAGTTCAAGAGTTGAATTCATAGAAAACATAATTACAGTCATCCCATTCTTTGCTCATTTAAATTCTATTTGAAACAAAGAAACGAACCCAATTCATAAATATATGACTCATACTTATAACAAGCGGAAGACAAACCCCATAGTCCTCAACTCATTACCATAACCCAACGATAGTGAAAAACTATAGAAGAATCAAATACAGACAGCAGCTTGAAGGCCAAAGGTATACCGACCCTACAGTTGTAACACTAAATAAAAAGTGAAAACAACTAACGAACAGAACGACACTACCTGCGGTCAATTAAGACGACCGAGTTTAAAATTGTTCTTAAAGCAATTTAAATTATTTTTGAAGTATTTAAAATAGTTTTTAAAGCATTGTAAACAGTTTTTAAAGCCTTTTAAATTGTTTTGAAAGCATTTTAAAAGCACTTTAAAGCTTTTTAATTGTTGTTAAAGCATTTTAAAATAATTAAAATTGTTTTTAAAGCATTTTAAAGTGTTTTTAAATTATTTTGAACTATTTTAAATTGTTTTTAAAACATTCTAAATTGTTTCAAAAACATTTTAAATTGTTTTTAAAGCATTTTAAATTGTTTTTAATGCATTTAAAATTGTTTTTAAAACATTTTAAAGTACTTTAAATCTTTTTACATTGTTTATAAAACATTTTAAAACAGGTTTAAAGCATTTTCAATTGTTGTTAAAGCACTTAAACTTATTTTTAAAACATTTTAAAATGTTTTTGAAACATTTTAAAACATTTTAAAATAATTTAAAATGGTTCTTAAATAAATTTAAAGTATTTTTAAAGTATTTTAAATTGTTTTTAAAGCATTGTAAACTATTTTTAAAGCATTTTAAATTGTTTTGAAAGAATTTTAAAAACATTTTAGAGTACTTTAAAGCTTTTTAAATTGTTGTTAAAGCGTTTTAATAGAATTTAAAATTGTTTTTAAAACATTTTAAAGTGCTTTAAATTGTTTTTAAATTATTTTGAACTAATTTAAATTGTTTTTAAAACGTTCCAAATTGTTTCAAAAACATTTTAAATTGTTTTAAAAGCATTTTAAGTTGTTTTTAAAGTGTTTAAAATTGTTTTTAAAACATTTTAAAGTACTTTAAAGCTTTTTAAATTGTTTTTAAAACATTTTAAAACGGTTTTAAAGCATTTTCAGTTGTTGTTAAACCACTCAAACTTATTTTTAAAACATTTTAAAATGTTTTTGAAACATTTTAAAATCATTTAAAATTGTTTTTAAATCAATTTAAATTATTTTTAAAGTATTTTAAATTGTTTTTAAAGCATTGTAAACTATTTTAAAATCATTTTAAAATTATTTAAAATTGTTCTTAAAGCAATTTAAATTACTTTTGAAGTATTTTAAATAGTTTTTAAAGCATTGTAAACGGTTTTTAAAACATTTTAAATTGTTTTGAAAGCATTTTAAAGTGCTTTAAAGCTTTTTAAATCGCTGTTAATGCATTTTAAAAGAATTTATAATTGTTTTTAAAACATTTTAGAGTGTTTTAAATTGTTTTTAAATTACTTTGAACTATTTTAAAGTGTTTTTAAAACATTCTAAATTGTTTCAAGAACATTTTAACTTGTTTTTGAAGCATTTTAAATTGTTTTTAAAGCGTTTAAAATTGTTTTTAAAACATTTTAAAGTACTTTAAATCTTTTTAAATTGTTTATAAAACATTTTAAAATGGTTTAAAGCATTTTCAATTGTGGTTAAAGCACTTAATCTTATTTTTAAAATATTTATAAATCATTTAAAAGTGTTCTTAAATCGATTTAAATTATTTTTAAAGTAAATTGTTTTTAAAGCATTGCAAATTATTTTTAAAGAATTTTAAAATAATTTTAAATTGTTTTTAAAGCGTTTTAAATTGTTTTGAAAGCATTTTAAAAACATTTTAAAGTACTTTAAAGCTCTTTAAATTGTTTTTAAAACATTTTAAAACGGTTTTAAAGCATTTTCAATTGTTGTTAAAGCACTTAAACTTATTTTTAAAACATTTTAAAATGTTTTTGAAACATTTTAAAATCATTTAAAATTGTTCTTAAATCAATTTAAATTATTTTTCAAGTATTTTATATTGTTTCTAAAGCATTGTAAACTATTTTTAAAGCATTTTAAAATCATTTAAAATTGTTCTTAAAGCAATTTAAATTATTTTTGAAGTATTTTAAATAGTTTTTAAAGCATTGTAAATGGTTTTTAAAGCATTTTAAATTGTTTTGAAAACATTTTAAAAACATTTTAAAGCTTTTTAAATTGTTGTTAAAGCATTTTAAAAGAATTTAAAATTGTTTTTAAAACATTTTAAAGTTTCTTTTAAATTATTTTGAACTATTTTAAATTGTTTTTAAAACGTTCTAAATTGCTTCAAAAACATTTCAAATTGTTTTTAAAGCATTTTGAATTGTTTTTAAAGCGTTTAAAATTGTTTTTAAAACATTTTAAAGTACTTTAAATGATGCAGGAGCATCTGGATGACAGGGCAAAGACAACAGTGAAGGTGATATGGTCTCTGAAGGGTACGAAGGAGTTAATTCACTGAATGGATAACGTACTTGTTTTTTTAATTATTTCCTTCTTTTATTTAGTTGCCTAAGTTAATGTAGTAAATTGTAATTAGGAACAGTAGGAATTAGTTAGAGTCATTGTTTTCAGACAGTTAATTTACTGCTATAAAAACATGAAAAGAAAATATGCTAGATGACCATGAAAAGTTATGTATGAGGAATAACTGATGTAACCAATTGAACATAGCTAACAGCAGTTACTGACAGTTTGAGAACACTGATATTAAAAAGAGGGACAAAGCACAATGTAAGGGTTTGATTGACAAAGAAATAAAAAAGGAGAAAAATATAAATTTTCTGTGCACATTCATCCCTACAGCACACCAAACACTATGTATAATAATTTGTGTAAAATTACTTCGTGGAGATTGTTGTTATACCACTACAGGTTATAAAACGAAAGGGGAGATAACCGAAACGAGAGGAGAAGTGACAATGCCCAGATTACAGGCGGACTCAACCAGAAAATCAGACATAAAATCATTTATGTTAACAAACGACACGAAGTTGGAAATTGCAAGTCTAGATAAGCAAACAAATTCTGTAAACACTCGGTATGTGAATTTATAAATATAGTCCAAATCAGTTCCAGAGTTGAATTCATAGAAAACATAATTATAGTCATCCCATTCTTTGCTCATTTACATTTTGTTCGAAACAAAGGAACGAACCAATTTCATAAATATATTACTCATACTTATAACAAGCGGAAGCCAAACCCCATAGTCCTCAACTCATTACCATAACCCAACGATAGTGACAAAATACAGAAGAATCAAATACAGACAACAGCTTGAAAGCCAAAGATATACCAACCCTACAGTTGTAACATTAAAGCCAAGAAAAAACAACTAACGAACAGAACGACACTACCCATGGTCAATTGAAACGGCCGAGTTTAAAATTGTTCTTAAAGCAATTTAAATTATTTTTGAAGTATTTTAATTAGTTTTTAAAGCACTGTAAATGGTTTTTAAAGCATTTTAAATTGTTTTGAAAGAATTTTAAAAGCACTTTAAAGATTTTTAATTGTTGTTAAAGAATTTTAAAATAATTTAAAATTGTTTTTAAAACATTTTAAAGTGTTTTTAAATTATTTTGAAATATTTTAAATTGTTTTTAAAACATTCTAAATTGTTTCAAAAATATTTTAAATTGTTTTTAAAGCATTTCAAATTGTTTTTAATGCGTTTAACATTGTTTTTAAAACATTTTGAAGTATTTTAAAGCTTGTTAAATTGCTTATAAAACATTTTAAAACGGGTTTAAAGCATTTTCAATTGTTGTTAAAGAACTTAAACTATTTTTAAAACATTTGAAAATGTTTTTGAAACATTTTAAAACAATTTAAAATTGTTCTTAAATCAATTTAAATTATTTTTAAAGTATTTTAAATTGTTTTTAAAGCATTGTAAACTATTTTTAAAGCATTTTAAATTGTTTTGAAAGAATTTTAAGAACATTTTAGAGTACTTTAAAGCTTTTTAAATTGTTGTTAAAGCGTTTTAATATAATTTAAAATTGTTTTCAAAACATTTTAAAGTGCTTTAAATTGTTTTAAAATTATTTTGAACTAATTTAAATTGTTTTTAAAACGTTCCAAATTGTTTCAAAAACATTTTAAATTGTTTTTAAAGCATTTTAAGTTGTTTTTAAAGTGTTTAAAATTGTTTTTAAAACATTTTAAAGTACTTTAAAGCTTTTTTAAATTGTGTTTAAAATATTTTAAAACAGTTTTAAAGCATTTTCAATTGTTGTTAAACCAGTCAAACTTATTTTTAAAACATTTTAAAATGTTTTTGAAACATTTTAAAATCATTTAAATTGTTTTTAAATCAATTTAAATTATTTTTAAAGTATTTTAAATTGTTTTTAAAGCATTGTAAACTATTTTTAAATCATTTTAAAATTGTTTAAAATTGTTCTTAAAGCAATTTAAATTACTTTTGAAGTATTTTAAATAGTTTTTAAAGCATTCTAAATGGTTTTTAAAGCATTTTAAATTGTTTTGAAAACATTTTAAAAACATTTTAAAGTACTTTAAAGCTTTTTAAATTAAGCATTTTAAAGGAATTTAAAATTGTTTTTAAAACATTTTAAAGTGTTTTTAAATTATTTTGAACTATTTTAAATTGTTTTTAAAATGTTCTAAAATTGCTTCAAAAACATTTCAAATTTTTTTTAAAGCATTTTGAATTGTTTTTAAAGCGTTTAAAATTGTTTATGAAACATTTTAAAGTACTTTAAATGATGCAGGAGCATCTGGCTGATAGAGCAAAGACAACAGTGAATGTGATATGGTCTCTGAAGGGGACGAAGGAGTTAATTCACTGAATGGATAGCGTAGCTGCCTAATTTAATGTAGTAAATTGTAATTAGGAACAGTAGGAATTAGTTAGAGTCATTGTTTTCAGACAGTTAATTTACTGTTATAAAAACATGAAAAGAAAATATGCTAGACGACCATGAAAAGTTATGTATGAGGAATAACTGATGTAACCAATTGAACATACCTAATAGCAATTAGTGATAGTTTGAGAACATTGATATTAAAAAGAGGGACAAAGCACAATGTAAGGGTTCGATTGGAAAAGAAATAAAAAGGAGAAAAATATAAATTTTTTGTGCACATTCATCCCTACAGCGTCCCAAACACTGTGTATAATAATTTGTGTAAAATTACTTCGTGGAGATTGTTGTTATACCACTACAGGTTATAAAACGAAAGGGGAGATAACCGAAACCAGAGGAGAAGTGACAGAGCCTAGATTATAGGCGGACTCAACCAAACAATCAGACATAAAATCATTTATGTGAACAAATGACACGAAGTTGGAAATTGCAAGTCTAGATAAGCAAACAAATTCTGTAAACACCAAGTATGTGAATTTATAAATATAGTCCAAATCAGTTCCAGAGTTGAATTCATAGAAAACATAATTATAGTCATCCCATTCTTTGTTCATTTACATTCTGTTCGAAACAAAGGAACGAACCGATTTCATAAATATATTACTCATGCTTATAACAAGCGGAAGCCAAACCCCATAGTCCTCAACTCATTACCATAACCCAACGATAATGACAAACTACAGAAGAATCAAATACAAACAGCAGCTTGAAGGCCAAAGATATACCGACCCTCTAGTTGTAACACTAAATCCAAGCAAAAACAACTAATGAACAGAACGACACTACCCGTGGTCAATTGAAATGACCGAGTTTAAAATTGTTCTTAAAGCAATTTAAATTATCCTTGAAGTATTTTAAATAGTTTTTAAAGCACTGTAAACGGTTTTTAAAGCATTTTAAATTGTTTTGAAAGCATTTTAAAAGCACTTTAAAGCTTTTTAATTGTTGTTAAAGAATTTTAAAATAATTTAAAATTGTTTTTAAAACATTTTAAAGTGTTTTTAAATTATTTTGAACTATTTTAAATTGTTTTTAAAACATTCTAAATTGTTTCAAAAACATTTTAAATTGTTTTTAAAGCATTTCAAATTGTTTTTAATGCGTTTAACATTGTTTTTAAAACATTTTAGAGTACTTTAAAGCTTTTTAAATTGCCTATAAAACATTTTAAAACGGGTTTAAAACATTTTCAATTGTTGTTAAAGCACTTAAACTTATTTTTAAAACATTTGAAAATGTTTTTGAAACATTTGAAAACATTTTAAAATAATTTAAAATTGTGTAAAATTACTTCGTCGAGATTTTTGTTATACCACTACAGGTTATAAAATGAAAGGGGAGATAATCGAAACCAGAGGAGAAGTGACAGCGTCTAGATTACAGGCGGACTCAACCAAACAATCAGACATAAAATCATTTATGTGAACAAACGACACGAAGTTGGAAATTGCAAGTCCAGATAAGCAAACAAATTCTGTAAACACCAGGTATGCGAATTTATAAATATGGTCCAAATCAGTTCCAGAGTTGAATTCATAGAAAACGTAATTACAGTCATCCCATTCTTTGCTCATTTACATTCTGTTTGAAATAAAGGAACGAACCCAATTCATAAATATATGACTCATACTTATAACAAGCAGAAGCCAAACACCATAGTCCTCAACTCATTACCATAACCCAACGACAGTGACAAACTATAGAAGAATCAAATACAGACAGCAGCTTGAAGGCCAAAGATATACTGACCCTACAGTTGTAACACTAAAGCCAAGCGAAAACAACTAACGAACAGAACAACACTACCCATGGTCAATTGAAACGGCCGAGTTTAAAATTGTTCTTAAAGCAATTTAAATTATTTTTGAAGTATTTTAAATAGTTTTTAAAGCACTGTAAACCATTTTTAAAGCATTTTAAAATCACTTTAAAGCTTTTTAATTGTTGTTAAAGCATTTTAAAATAATTTAAAATTGTTTTTAAAACATTTTAAAGTGTTTTTAAATTATTTTGAACTATTTTAAATTGTTTTTAAAACATTCTAAATTGTTCCAAAAAAATTTTAAATTGCTTTTAAAGCATTTTAAATTGTTTTTAATGCATTTAAAATTGTTTTTAAAACATTTTAAAGTACTTTAAATCTTTTTACATTGTTTATAAAACATTTTAAAACAGGTTTAAAGCATTTTCAATTGTTGTTAAAACACTTAAGCTTATTTTTAAAACATTTTAAAATGTTTTTGAAACATTTTAAAACATTTTAAAATAATTTAAAATTGTTCTTAAATAAATTTAAATTATTTTTAAATTATTTTAAATTGTTTTTAAAGCATCGTAAACTATTTTTAAAGCATTTTAAATTGTTTTGAAACAATTTTAAAAACATTTTAGAGTACTTTAAAGCTTTTTAAATTGTTGTTAAAGCGTTTTAATAGAATTTAAAATTGTTTTTAAAACATTTTAAAGTGCTTTAAATTGTTTTTAAATTATTTTGAACTAATTTAAATTGTTTTTAAAACGTTCCAAATTGTTTTAAAAACATTTTAAATTGTTTTAAAATCATTTTAAGTTGTTTTTAAAGTGTTTAAAATTGTTTTTAAAACATTTTAAAGTACTTTAAAGCTTTTTAAATTGTTTTTAAAACATTTTAAAATGGTTTTAAAGCATTTTCAATTGTTGTTAAACCACTCAAACTTATTTTTAAAACATTTTATAATTTTTTGAAACATTTTAAAATCATTTAAAATTGTTTTTAAATCAATTTAAATTATTTTTAAAGTATTTTAAATTGTTTTTAAAGCATTGTAAACTATTTTAAAATCATTTTAAAATTATTTAAAATTGTTCTTAAAGCAATTTAAATTACTTTTGAAGTATTTAAAATAGTTTTTAAAGCATTTTAAACAGTTTTAAAGCATTTTAAATTGTTTTGAAAGCATTTTAAACTGCTTTAAAGCTTTTTAAATTGTTGTTAATGCATTTTAAAAGAATTTAAAATTGTTTTTAAAACATTTTAGAGTGTTTTAAATTGTTTTTAAATTATTTTGAACTATTTTAAAGTGTTTTTAAAACATTCTAAATTGTTTCAAAAACATTTTAAATTGTTTTTAAAGCATTTTAAATTGTTTTTAAAGCGTTTAAAATTGTTTTTAAAACGTTTTAAAGTACTTTAAATCTTTTTAAATTGTTTATAAAACATTTTAAAATGGGTTTAAAGCATTTTCAATTGTGGTTAAAGCACTTAATCTTATTTTTAAAACATTTATAAATCATTTAAAAGTGTTCTTAAATCAATTTAAATTATTTTTAAAGTAAATTATTTTTAAAGCATTGCAAACTATTTTTAAAGAATTTTAAAATCATTTTAAATTGTTTTGAAAGCCTTTTAAATTGTTTTGAAAGCATTTAAAAACATTTTAGAGTACTTTAAATCTCTTTAAATTGTTTTTAAAACATTTTAAAACGGTTTTAAAGCATTTTCAATTGTTGTTAAAGCACTTAAACTTATTTTTAAAACATTTTAAAATGTTTTTGAAACATTTTAAAATCATTTAAAATTGTTCTTAAATCAATTTAAATTATTTTTCAAGTATTTTATATTGTTTCTAAAGCATTGTAAACTATTTTTAAAGCATTTTAAAATCATTTAAAATTGTTCTTAAAGCAATTTAAATTATTTTTGAAGTATTTTAAATAGTTTTTAAAGCATTGTAAATGGTTTTTAAAGCATTTTAAATTGTTTTGAAAACATTTTAAAAACATTTTAAAGCTTTTTAAATTGTTGTTGAAGCATTTTAAAAGAATTTAAAATTGTTTTTAAAACATTTTAAAGTTTCTTTTAAATTATTTTGAACTATTTTAAATTGTTTTTAAAACATTCTAAATTGCTTCAGAAACATTTCAAATTGTTTTTAAAGCATTTTGAATTGTTTTTAAAGCGTTTAAAATTGTTTTTAAAACATTTTAAAGTACTTTAAATGATGCAGGAGCATCTGGCTGACAGGGAAAAGACAACAGTGAAGGTGATTTGGTCTCTGAAGGGGACGAAGGAGTTAATTCACTGAATGGATAGCGTACTTGTTTTTTTATTATTTCCTTCTTTTATTTAGTTGCCTAAGTTAATGTAGTAAATTGTAATTAGGAACAATAGGAATTAGTTAGAGTCATTGTTTTCAGACAGTTAATTTACTGTTATAAAAACATGAAAAGAAAATATGCTAGACGACCATGAAAAGTTATGTATGAGGAATAACTGATGTAACCAATTGAACATACCTAACAACAGTTACTGGCAGTTTGAGAACATTGATATTAAAAAGAGGGACAAAGCACAATGTAAGGGTTCGATTGACAAAGAAATAAAAAGGAGAAAAATATAAATTTTCTGTGCACATTCATCCCTACAGCGTCCCAAACACTGTGTATAATAATTTGTGTAAAATTACTTCGTGGATATTGTTGTTATACCACTACAGGTTATAAAACAAAAGGGGAGATAACCAAAACTAGAGGAGAAGTGACAGCGCCCAGATTACTGGCGGACTCAACCAAACAATCAGACATAAAATCATTTATGTGAACAAATGACACGAAGTTGGAAATTGAAAGTCCAGATAAGCAAACAAATTCTGTAAACACCAGGTATGCGAATTTATAAATATAGTCCAAATCAGTTCCAGAGTTGAATTCATAAAAAATATAATTAAAGTCATCCCATTCTTTGCTCATTTACATTCTGTTCGAAACAAAGGAACTGACCCAGTTCATAAATATATGACTCATACTTATAACAAGTGGAAGCCAAACCCCATAGTCCTCAACTCATTACCATAGCCCAACGACAGTGACAAACTACAGAAGCAAGGATAATTTTAGGGGCGAATGTTCGCCCTTTGGCGAAATTAAGGGGTTTGAAATTTTTAGTGGGCGAATATTTTGTATCATAGTACATTTTTACAAATCACCTCAAATAGCCCACCTTATTTTAAGGGAGAGGGTAAAAAAGGTAAATTTAGCCCTTGAAATTAGGACTTACAACCTTCCATTCGCCCATTTTCAAGAATAGGTTTTATTTAAGTGAATCCATTCGCCCATTTTCAAGAATAGGTTTTATTTAAGTGAATCCTATGGTCCAAATACCATATTTATAAAAGAGGTATGGTAAATTAATAAAAATATAAATAAATGAGAGGTATGGTAAATAAATAAAACATTTTTTATATTTACTCCATAAGTCACCTTATATACATGTAAGGGTGTAAAGAAATAAAAATATAAGTAAAGTGGAGGTATGGTAAATAAATAAAACGTCTTTTTATACTTACTCAAAAGGTATGGTAAATAAATCAAAATATAAACAAACTAGACGTATCGTAAATAAATAAAACCTCTTTTTATATTTAGTCCATAACCCTCATTCTATTTATGAAGGCTCAAGAAAGAGGTTTTATTTAAGTGAATCCTATGGGCCAAATACCATATTTGTAAAAGAGGTATGGTAAATTAATAAAAATATAAATAAACTAGAGGTATGGTAAACAAATAAAACATTTTTTTATATTTACTCCATAAGTCACCTTATATTTACGAACACTCAAAAAATGGGTTATATTTAGGTGAAACCTATGGCCAAAATACTATGTGACAAATACCATGGACTAGATTGTTATTAATACCATGCAAAAAACCATTATCAACCCTAATATTAGAATTAATAAAAATAAAAATGGCACATGGTATTGACCCATGGTATTCACCAAAATGGCACATGGTATTGACCCATGGTATTCACCTGGAATGTAGCCTATTTAAATGGGGGAATTAAACCAGCATGTAGCCTATGCTAAGATCCACTAGGACTTTACAAAGTTTTATTATTTAGTGAAAGACTCGCCAAGATCTTACAAGATTTTATAATTGAGTAAAATATTCGCCATGCTTGGTGAGAGATTCGCCAAAAAATTATATATACATATTATATTATTGATAAAATCGCCTTCCATTTTTCCTATATACCATGGAGATTCGCCCATTTATTATATTTATAAATTTAGGGGGGGTTCTTAAAATTTTCCCTGTACAGAAGAATCAAATACAGATAGCAACTTGAAGGCCAAATATATACCGACCCTACAGTTGTAACACTAATTCCAAGTGAAAACAACTAATGAACAAAATGACACTACCCATGGTTAATTGAAACGATCGAGTTTCCATGCGCCGAAACCCTCAGGTTTCTCTACCTGCAAAGAGAAACGACAAATGAAATGAGTTCTTGTGAAATGGAACAAAGGGGAATCGAAAGTTGAAGAAAACAATCAATACATATCTAGTTACCTGACGGAGGTAAGCCATAATTGCAACCACTCCTCCAGGTTTTTCCCAGCTCACGAGGAGTTGAAGACGTTAGACAACTGAGGAAAATGGAGCACATATATCCATCATAGAACAGGGGAATTGCCCAGATAAATTGGCAGAGGAACCGAAGGAATTTTCTACCTTAGTTCTGTCGGGCTCGTAGAGGAATTGAACTCGGAGCTGGAGAAACATTACCAGGAACAACACAACTAAAAACCGACTGTAAGACTCGTGGAAAGCACAGATAACGAACCAAGACAAGGATGCACAGAGACAGAGACATACCAAGTTGGATACCAAGCATACCATAACAGTCGACATTCGAGAAGGAGACCATGAAGGGAGCAAACCTTACCAAGGTTTCATACCTTGCCGGATGAATGGAAAAATTTCCAGGTCGAGTCTCGAACCAGTAAAGCAAGACAGCAAAAACAAAACCCACATTGAAGCCGTGAAGACCGCTGAGAGCACACAACACAAACGACCGAGAGAATAACAAATGAACTAGATGAGCACAAAGGTGGTGAAACCCTATACCAAGGTGGGCTCGTGGAATCCCAAGGAGGGACAGATGTCCAACACACAAAAACCATCGTACTAATCACCATAACCCTCATTTAATTCAACGCGGTTAAACCATTTTCATATATCAAAAAAATCTCTGTTAAATATTATTATCTGTTTGTACACCCATCAAGTGGAACGTGTTGACGACGGGATCACGTGGGCTGGCCCCATCAAGTGGTATCAGAGCAAGAAGTTGAAAAAAAAGGGAGATGGAGGTTCAAAGATGAGGACGTGGAAGAGGTGTGCGCAGAGTAGCAGACGAGGGCTTGAGGGAAGAATTGAGGGCCCTTACTGCTCACTTGGAAGCAATGGAGGCAGGAAGGAGAAGAGACCCAGAACTTGGGGATGACAGTGAAGAGGAGGCAGTAACTGCTACGGACGGATCAGAAGAAGAAGCCCTGGAGTTAAGACTGTTGAGATCGGTACTGTTAGCCAGCAGCAAACCCAAACCTGAGATCCCTAACTATGATGGCAGTCTATCCGCAGATGTTCTGCTGGATTGGGTAAGTGAGTTAGATAAGTATTTTGAAAACGAAGAGATCAGTGAGGACAAAAGAGTCAGATTTGCTGCAACCAAGTTAAAAGGACATGCTGCTTTATGGTGGGATAGTGTCCAAGCGAACAGGAAGAGGATGAACAAGCTACTGATAAGGAAGTGGCCAAGGATGGTGGCAAAACTGAAAGGCAGATTTTTGCCTAAAGACTATCAGGTTGAGCTTTATCGACGAGTGTAGAATTTAAGACAGAAAGGTATGACCGTAAAGGAATACACAGAGGAGTTTTATCGTGTAAGCTTGCGGGTTGGATATACTGATGATACTCCAGAGAAGACAACGAGATACATGAATGGCTTGAGGCTGGAAATACTAGATGATATCAGTATTCTCTCTCCAAAAAATATAGAAGAAGCCTTTTAGAGTGTTGTAAAGGTTGAAGAGAAGATTAACAGGAAACAAAATAATAGGAGAGGATGATGAAATAGCAGTGGACAAGGACAGTCCTACGGCAGAGGGAGAACTACCACTAACAGTGAAGAAGGCAGCAGCTCCAGAGCTTTAGGGACAGCAGAGAAGGGAGATAGCACCAGAGGAGGTCGGCCATATTAGCGGGGAAGAGGAAATGGTCATGGAAGGGGGACTAATGTCCAGTGCTATAGGTGCCATAAGTGGGGGCATAGATCCTTCGAATGCTCGGAAGCTCAGCACGCTGGCTAGAGGGGAGCATTTGTTGCACAGTCTAAGGAAGATAAAGCACATCCCTGGGAGGTAGAAAATGTGGTAGAAACAGGAGAGGCTTTAGTTTTAAGCAAAGTATTGTTGAAGCCAGCCAAGGAGATGATTGAGCAGACCCAATGGAAGGCATTGTTCTGAACAGTTTGCAAATCACATGGAAAGTGTTATAAATTGATCATAGACAGCGAAAGTACAGATAATTTAGTTACCACCGAGATGGTGGAAAAGTTGGGATTGAAGCGAATTAAGCATCCCACACCTTACGAGGTGTTGTGGCTACAGAAAGGCCACCAACTATTAGTTGATGAACAATGCGAGGATGAATTTCACATTGGAAAATAACATGACAAGGTTGTCTGTGATATCATGCCAATGGATGTGTGCCATATACTGCTAGGGAGATCATGGCAGTATGATCGGAAGGTGACGCATGATGGGAAGACGAATTGTTACAAATTTGTGAAAGATGGAGTCCAACATACACTTGTACCCATCAAAGAGGAGGATACAACAGAAACAAGTGGAACAAAAGCATCGTTAATGGGAGGAAAACAGTTTGTTAAGCAGATCGAGGAAAACGAGGTGAATTATGCAATTGTAAGGAGGACTAAGACAGTGTTGCTGAACATAGAAAAGTCAGAATTTCCTACAGAGATTCAAGAGCTGTTAGAAGAATTTAAGGACATTGTAGTCAACAACTTACCAGATAAGTTGCCTCCCAAGAGAAGCATTAGCCATCATATCGATTTCATACCTGGAGCAAGCCTACTGAACAAGGCAGCATATAGAATGAGCCCGAAAGATAATGAAGCGATTCGTAAATAGGTGCAAGAGTTGCTGGATAACGGACTGATCAGAGAAAGCTTGAGCCCTTGTGCGATACCAACAGTACTCGCACCCAAGAAGGGTGGAGAATGGCAGATGTGTACGGATTCACGAGCTATCAATAAAATCACTATTCGGTATAGATTTCCCCTACCCAGAATGGATGACATGGTGGATTGTCTTAGCGGGGTAGCTTATTTCATAAAAATTGATCTGAATGTTGGAAATAATACTGAGAGGGGGGGTGAATCAGTATTATCACATTAATAAAACTTTTTCATTTCCATAATCAGATTCATATATGCTACTTCCACAGCTTCTTATGATTCAGTTAGTTGAGTGTATTAGAACATTATCAATCATATTAACAGTAAATCGGTGCAGTAAAATAGAACAGATCATCACACATAAGTCACACACATGAACACCATGATATAAGGTGGAAACCCAATGTGGGAGAAAACCACCTGCTGCAAGTCATCTCAATCTTCTTCTTAATAAGAAAATCCTTTTAAAATATTTGTACTGGTGCAGTCTTATACCAATACGGGAGCTACAACCCCCTTTGCTCTTGTACTAGTCGATCCATTTACTAGTACGCAGGCTGCTACCTGCTACAATGCTCCAAAGATTTCCCTTAGCTCTTGTACTAGCTTAGATACTAGTATGTAGGTGCTGACCTACAATCTTCTCTCCTCCAGGTACCACGTTTCATCAATTTTCAGATTGGATACACTGAAGCACAACACATAATCTGAAAGGCCACATTTCATCCAATTTTCATACTGGACCCAACAACAATATTGAAGCTCATAATCAAACAACCTTCTGAATCACCCAATCACCAGATCATATACAATGAGAGTTATCAACCAGATCTAGTCCACTAGATCATATAAGGATAAGTCATTATGAACCTGATCCATTCATCTATCAATATTGAAGCTAATCATAATCATTCAATCAATCACTGCTGTTATTAGAACATAATACCAGACATCACTTCAAAACCCAGAACACAACAATAATAAACAGGGGTAGCTAAATAGATTTCATGAAAAGTCCGCAGCTTCACCCATAGAACACTTGCGTACATCCGCACTGTTTCCAACTGCTTTCCTGCGTACCCACGCACTGTACCTCACGGACTTCCTGCGTACCTGCGCTCTGTGTCTAATGGAATGCCGGCGTACCTCCGCACTTTCTGCAATTCTGGGCCTGCGAACCTCCACACCTTCAGCGCCTCTAGGCCTGCGTACTTCCGCACTTTTCTGTCACTGTACTTGCGGTCCTGCGGGTATAGAAAATTTCCAGACTTCAGGAATAACCCAAATTGTCAGATCTATAGATCTGAAACATGCGGCAAAGATATATCAACCCATTAGTAGATCCGACTTGCAATCCTCATGTTTCTCCTTGACTTAGATTCAATTATCTCTTCACAGACCGATTACAAGAATTTCAGATCTTGCTTCACTTAAGATCTTCTAATTTCACACACATCTAGCCAAATGATCCCCTTTGCTTTATATAGGCAAGCTCTTGCTAAAACCATGAATCAATACCATAGATAACCAATACAAGGGGCCCAAAAACATGGGGCTCAATAATAATATAAAACAATACCACTGACCAAACCATCAGATCAAATATGTTGGGCTAAGTACTATGGTCCACCATTGGATTCCCACGTGAGAATACTTTTTCACTGCATGAAAGTGTGTGAACTAAGGTCCGCACCTTTTACATGGTGCACATGCGGGTATGTACGCACTTTATTTGTGATATTCCTGCGGGTCCGTGCCTTTTGTACTATGTACCTATGTACTTCTTATTTCCTTCATTATTGTGAGCTAATCATCAATCTCTGCTACTGAACGGATGTACAGTGATCCATCACCTGTAAGAGTTTCCATCAAGGACAACACTTTAGCCATAATTCCAACAATCTCCCCCTTTGGACTTGATGGAAAAGCTTACTTGTGAACTGTGATCTGATCCCTTTGAACTGTCCTACATCCATGTATTTTGTCATATCTGATATCTCTTCTGTGGATTCATATGAATGTATACAAGTGAGATGATCTTCTATGAGAGGGTTTCCATCAAGTACAACACATGCATCATAATGCCAACAATCTCCCCCTTTGGACTTGATGGCAACAACACCAAATCACTCTCCCCCTTTGACATCAAGGGAAAAGGGTTTTGCTCCCCCTAAGAACATGCTCCTCTTGACTATAAACCACATCTGCTGAAGTCTCTGAATGAGCTCCCCTTTGTATATGCCATGATGCACCAATCTGATCATGATCTTTCTGAGAACAAGCTGAAATGTCTGCTCTGCTATATAGTGTTGTTTATGCTCAAGCTTCCCCTGACTGTAAGCAAGGTCTGCAAAAAGATGTTCTATAAGAAGAACATGACTCTATATATCATAAATGACCTTCCTATCACCAAAATACTCAATACATACATCCATCGCCCAACTAAGTGGGGATACATCAGGAACTAAATACATTACATCTTCATCCCAAGCATAGTGGGGAAACCAACATAGGTCGTTACATGACCTGAAGAGATGACTACAATAGATAGAGACACATTATTACATCATGAGTCATGATATGACATTTATAACAGAGACCAATCACCTAAGATAAACATCAGCAAAAACATTGTATGATCTGCTCCATAACATCTTTTATCATAAGAAGAAACACCAAAGCCATCCAGATCATCATTTGGGAATATCTGCATCAATCAACATATGTACGAAACAACCTATCATCATATAGGTAAGAGCTCATCATCATCATGTCAACAATGCAACTTTGAATAATCACCCATGTATCCAGCTAACAATCCTCATATGTGCCAAGAACAATATGAATCTTGCATCATAATTCTTCTTATCCTTATGAAGATCACCATGTAAGCACCAGATATGTAGCATCAGAGAATCAACCATAAATCTGATCTGAAAATCAACTATGTAAATCCAAGAATCATATGAGATGGACAACTCATAACCACATCATAGCAAGATATATCATTTAGCCATATAATGTTCATCACCAAGGACTATTAACCATAATGCCAACAATGCATTAAAAACATATGCTCCCCCTAAACTGGTGCCATCTGTCAGATCTTATCAACAAGAAAAGTCAGCCAATAAATGCCTTAAGACAGATCTGCAGCTTCTCATTATATGGCCTGCGTGGCTCCGCACTTCACCTTCCGCTCCTCTGCGTATCCCCGCACTTGACTTTCTGTGTTTTTGCGTATTCCTGCAGAGAGCCTTCTACTACAGCGCGTACCCATGCACCTGTGCCATCAATCGCGCCGCGTACCTCTACTATGGCCATGCACTCTTTGCTCCTATCGCGCTGCGTACTTCTATGTACCTCCGCAGGTTTTGCTTCTATCGCACCACGTACCTCTGCTCTTGCCCCGCACTACTTCTTCTGTTTCTACGCGCGCGTCTGCATGTGCCCTTTTGTTACGCCACGTACTTATACTGTACCTTCGCTACTCGACCTCCTATTTAGCCGCGTACCTACGCATCAAGACCATTGCTGTGCTGCGTACCCTCACACTTTCACAGTGAATGGTCTGCGTACCTCTGATTAGAACCCAATTAACAGTCCTCCTCTGGCCACTGACAGTCAGATTCCCAGATCTGATCTTGTGCTCGAGAGATCATACTTCATAGATTCACTTCCAACTTCACTTTCCCTACTGCCTTTCTTCAAACAATCATATATGCGATTGTGCAGTATCCAACTCACGTATATACGTGCCTTCCCTTTATGGAGTTTGCATATGAGATTCAGGACACTGAAGTTTTGTACTTTCAGCTCCCTCTGATTCTGGTATGTCTGTACGTTGTGCTGTGCTGCCTTTTTCTGACTGTACTTCCTTTTTCCTCCATATCTTCAAGCGTGACATTTTCTCCTTTTGATATGGTGCCCACACTTTGTTCCTGCATTCCTTAGCTATATGTCCAAGCTTGTTACATGCATAACATCTTACATGTTTCATATTCCTCCTGTAACAGTCAGCAGCTTTATGACCAAGCAAAGCAATATCCATTAAAGTACCTTGAATGTGATGATCTTTCTGCATAATGGTCTTGAACCCTTCTTCTTCTACATCTAGCTGCAACATGTCCAAGATTATGACATACATAACATTCAACATTATTCATAGGAGGAGTAAAGGATTTTCTTTGAGGAATCTCTTTCCTTGGTTGATGATGAGATTGATCTTTCATTTCTTCGTAGATCACTTTAGATTTCTCTTTAGAGTTCCTTGCCTCACCTTGTGAACTAGATTCACCTTCAACAGATTCATGGAAACCAAGACCAGTCTTTATAGCAGGAAACCTTTGACTACTAAGAATATCATCCAAGACTTTAGAACTATCTTGAAAATGTAAAAGATTATCCTTTTCTTCTAATTTACCTTTCAAGATATTTACCTCAACCTGAAGTTGTTATTGCTTTTCAAGAGATTGCTTTTTCAAATCTTCTTCAACTTTCCTTCCTTCTTCCATTTGTTCCCTTAGTTTGAGAATCTCCTTTTCTTGTTCTTCATTCAGATCCTGCTGCATTTGACGAACTCGGAAGGCACATTCCAGCTGAGATTTCAAGCTGATGACTTCGTTGTCTTGTTTTTCAATTGCTTGGTAAAGATCTTCATTCTGCTTCCTTGATTCTTCAAGATCTTCCTTTAGTGAGCGGATTGTGGCTTCAAGATTTTCATAATAACTGGATCGATCTCTGAGCTCCTTGGTTGTTGTGTTCTTTTCAATGACTTCATTTCTTAGTGATGTTACTTCATCCAACAACTTTTGATATTTGTCCTTAAATAGCTTCCTTACCTTGCTTCCTTTCTCTAGATGAGCTTTTAGTTCGGCAGTTACCCTTTCAAAAGCACAGTTCCTATTGTCCAACAGATCTTGCTGAGTTCTAATTTTGTCTGTAAGACTTTTAAATTCTGCCTCAATTTGATATCTTTCTTGCTCACCCATAAGAGAAAATTCAGTAGTCTCACTATCACTTTCATCTTTTCCAAAAGGAAAGATAGCTGGAACATCAGAGGATAGCAAATTCATACCTGAATGGTCATCTTCATTCTGAAATGATTCTGAATCTGATTCTGAATCTGAAGAGCTTCTTATACCTAATCCCCAATCGATTCTCCCACTGTCATAGTTCCTCTGATATGTCTTCTTCTTCTTAGGTGCTTTCTTCTTAAGCTTCTTTCCCATTGTTTCACGGATCTCCTTCAAGCGATCAAGCTTCTACCAAAGGATAAATAAATAATACTAAGAGGGGGGGTGAATCAGTATTATCACATTAATAAAACTTTTTCATTTCCATAATCAGATTCATATATGCTACTTCCACAGCTTCTTATGATTCAGTTAGTTGAGTGTATTAGAACATTATCAATCATATTAACAGTAAATTGGTGCAGTAAAATAGAACAGATCATCACACATAAGTCACACACATGAACACCATGATATAAGGTGGAAACCCAATGTGGGAGAAAACCACCTGCTGCAAGTCATCTCAATCTTCTTCTTAATAAGAAAATCCTTTTACAATATTTGTACTGGTGCAGTCTTATACCAGTACGGGAGCTACAACCCCCTTTGCTCTTGTACTAGCCGATCCATTTACTAGTACGCAGGCTGCTACCTGCTACAATGCTCCAAAGATTTCCCTTAGCTCTTGTACTAGCTTAGATACTAGTATGTAGGTGCTGACCTACAATCTTCTTTCCTCCAGGTACCACGTTTCATCAATTTTTAGACTGGACACACTGAAGCACAACACATAATCTGAAAGGCCACATTTCATCCAATTTTCATACTGGACCCAACAACAATATTGAAGCTCATAATCAAACAACCTTCTAAATCACCCAATCACCAGATCATATACAATGAGAGTTATCAACCAGATCTAGTCCACCAGATCATATAAGGATAAGTTATTATGAACCTGATCCATTCATCTATCAATACTGAAGCTAATCATAATCATTCAATCAATCACTGTTGTTATCAGAACATAATACCAGACATCACTTCAAAACCCAGAACACAACAATAATAAATAGGGGCAACTAAATAGATTTCATGAAAAGTCCGCAGCTTCACCCATAGAACACCTGCGTACATCTGCACTGTTTCCAACTGCTTTCCCGCGTACCCACGCACTGTGCCTCACGGACTTCCTGCGTACCTGCGCTCTATGTCTAATGGAATGCCAGCGTACCTCCACACTTTCTGCAATTCTAGGCCTGCGAACCTTCGCAACTTCAGCGCCTCTGGGCCTGCGTACCTCCGCACTTTTCTGTCACTGTACTTGCGGTCCTGCGGGTATAGAAAATTTCCAGACTTCAGGAATAACCCAAACTGTCAGATCTATAGATTTGAAACATGCGCCGAAGAGATATCAACCCATTAGTAGATCGGACTTGCAATCCTCATGTTTCTCCTTGACTTAGATTCAATTATCTCTTCACAGACCGATTACAAGAATTTCAAATCTTGCTTCACTTAAGATCTTCTAATTTCACACACATCTAGCCAAATGATCCCCTTTGCTTTATATAGGCAAGCTCTTGCTAAAACCATGAATCAATACCATAGATAACCAATACAAGGGGCCCAAAAACATGGGGCTCAATAATAATATAAAATAATACCACTGACCAAACCATCGGATCAAATACGTCGGGCTAAGTACTATGGTCCACCATTGGATTCCCACGTGAGAATACTTTTTCACTGCATGAAAGTGTGTGAAATAAGGTCCGCACCTTTTACATGGTGCACATGCGGGTATGTACGCACTTTATCTGTGATATTCCTGCGGGTCCGCGCCTTTTGTACTATGTACCTGCGTACTTCTTATTTCCTTCATTATTGTGAGTTAATCATCAATCTCTGCTACTGAACGGATGTACAGTGATCCATCACCTGTAAGAGTTGCCATCAAGGACAACACTTTAGCCATAACAACACTGAAGAGTGGATATCATCAAATCAAGATTAGAGAAGGAGATGAGTGGAAGACAGCCTTCAAGACCAATGAAGGGTTGTACGAGTGGCTAGTCATGCCATTCGGATTGAGCAACTCTCCTAGTATTTTTATGAGATTGATGAATTAGATGTTAAAAGAATTTATTGGAAAGTTTGTGATAGTTTATCTTGATGATATTTTGATTTTCAGCAGAACAAATGGAGAACATCTTCAACATGTTCGAAGGGTGCTAGAGAAGTTACAGCAGAACAAATTGGTGATAAACTTTAAAAAATGTACTTTCCTACAGAAGGAACTGGTCTATTTGGGGTTTGTAATTGCGGAAAATGAATTGAAGATGGACCCAGAAAATATTACGGCAGTCATGAATTGGCCGTCACCAAAGAGCTTATTTGAGGTACGTAGTTTTCACGAACTGGCAAGTTTTTATCGGAAGTTTATTAGGAACTTCAGCGAAATCTGCGCACTGATGCTAGACACCATCAAAAAGGCCAGTCAGCCTTTTTGTTGGACCAGAGCAGCAGAGGACAGCTTTCAGCTTTTGAAGCGGAAGATTACAGAGAGGCCAATCTTAAGGCTACCCGACATTAAAAAACTTTTTCAGGTTCGATGTGATGCAAGCGGGATAGCTATTGGTGCTGTTCTCAGTCAGGAAGATAGACCGGTGACATTCTTTAGTGAGAAACTGAACGAAAGCAGGCAGAAATACTCCTCGTATGACAAGGAATTTTATGTCGTGGTCCAAGCTTTAAAGCATTGGAGACACTACCTGCTGGGCAATGAGTTTGTATTATTTTCTGATAATTCAGCACTGCAGTATGTGATGCAGCAGCACAAATTAGACCATAAGCATGCCAAATGGGTAGAATACTTGTAGAGTTTCACTTTCATGTTAAAACACATTAGCGGGCAAGCCAATAAAGTGGCAGATGCCTTGAGCAAGAGAGATTTGCTCTTACAGGAAAGTAGAATACAGGTGATGGGATTCTAACATCTAAAGGATTTGTACCAGACCGACACAGACTTCAAAGAAGCCTTTGAAGCCTGCCAAAATCCCGTGTTGAGGAATACAAGTCCATGGTTGGACTACAATTTGCAGGAAGGACTATTGTTCAGAGGTGGACAGTTATGTATCCTGGACTATTCGATGAGGGAAAATATTGTACGGGAGAAACATAGTGGTGGTCTAACCAGTCATTTTGGCATAGACAAAACTTTGGAGTAGCTCAGACACTTTTATCACTGGCCTAGAATGCGCAGGGATGTACAACGATATGTGAATATGTGTAAAGTCTGCCAACTGGCGAAAGGACATAGTCAGAATACTGGAATTTACATGCCACTACCTGTTCTGAGCAGGCCATGGGACTCAGTCAGCATTGACTTTGTCTTCGGACTGCCTAGAACGCAGCGGGGTTATGACTCAGTGATGGTGGTGGTAGACAGATTTTCAAAAATGGCGCATTTTATCCCTTGCCGAAAAACTAGTGATGCCACGTATGTAGCTCACCTGTTTTTCACGGAGGTTGGTAGATTACATGGCCTACCCAGATCTATGGTTTCTGACAGGGATGTAAAATTCACAGGACACTTTTGGCGCACCCTGTGGAAAAAGTTGGGCACGCAATTGAATTTCAGCTCTGCGTATCATCCACATATTGATGGACAAACGGAAGTGGTGAACAGGAGTTTGGGGAATTTATTACGGAGTCTGACTGGGGAAAATTCACGGTTATGGGATCGTGCTCTCACTCAGGCAGAATTCGCTTATAACGATTCACCAAATCGTAGCACCGGACACAGCCCATTCCAAATCTTGTACGACATGCATCCTCGGGGAATACATGAACTACGAGATTTGGGGAAATTGGAGCGGAGAAGCGCGGATGGAGAAGATTTTGCCGAAGCAATGAGCGAACTACATGAACAGGTAAAATTAAAATTGTAGGACAGCGTGCAGAAATATAAGCAGCAAGCATATTCAAGGCGGAGAGAAGTACAATTTAATGTTGGAGACGAGGTCCTCTCACACTTGCGCAAAGAACGATTCCTAAGGGCGCATATAATAAATTAAAATTTAAAAAAATTGGTCTCTGCAAGATCTTGCGTATTCTCAGCCAACGCCTATGAAATTCAGCTGCCACCTGATATACGCATATCACCTATTTTCAATGTGGCGGACCTGTTCCCATATACTGCCCAAGCAGAGGAAGATAGTGTGGTATGGCCAGAACGGGACACCCAAGTTGGAGACAATTCTTGGATGAGGCATATGCCTTCGGCTCAATCCCATGAGATTGAAGGGATTCTCAGTACCCAGATAGCCAAGAAGACACGTAGGAAGAAATATCTATGATATCTCGTCAAGTGGAGAGACCGTCCAATGGAGGACAGTTCGTGGCTCGACGCGGTGCAGATACAGAAGGTTGGCTATTCGGTGGACGAGCTCATGGAACGGAGCCATGATTTTCTTTTACCCCGAGAGCCTGATGCAGGAGCATCTAGCTGACAGGGCAAAGACAACAGTGAAGGTGATATGGTCTCTGAAGGGGACAAAGGAGTTAATTAACTTAATGGATAGCATACTTGTTTTTTTATTATTTCCTTCTTTTATTTAGTTGCCTAAGTTAATGTAGTAAATTGTAATCACGAACAATAGGAATTAGTTAGAGTCATTGTTTCCAGACAGTTAATTTACTGTTATAAAAACATGAAAAGAAAATATGCTAGATGACCATGAAAAGTTCCGTATGAGGAATAACTGATGTAACCAATTGAACATAACTAACAGCAGTTAGTGATAGTTTGAGAACACTAATATTAAAAAGAGGGACAAAGCACAATGTAAGGGTTCGACTGAAAAAGAAATAAAACTTAGAAAAATATAAATTTTCTATGCACATTCATCCCTACAGCGTCCCAAAAACTGTGTATAATAATTTGTGTAAAATTACTTCGTGGAGATTGTTGTTATACCACTGCAGGTTATAAAACGAAAGAGGAGATAACCGAAAACATAGGAGAAGTGATAGCACCCGGATTACAGGCGGACTCAACCAAACAATCAGACATAAAATCATTTATGTGAACAAACGACACGAAGTCAGAAATTGTAAGTCCAGATAAGCAAACAAATTCTATAAACACCAGGTATGTGAATTTATAAATATAGTCCAAACCAGTTCCATATTTGAATTCATAGAAAACTTAATTACAGTCATCCCATTCTTTGTTCATTTACATTCTGTTCGAAACAAAGGAACGAACCCAGTTCATAAATATATGACTCATACTTATAACAAGCGGAAGCCAAACCCCATAGTCCTCAACTCATTACCATAACCCAATGACAGTGACAAACTACAGAAGAATTAAATACAGACAGCGGCTCGAAGGCCAAAGATATACCGACCCTACAGTTGTAACACTAAAGCCAAGCGAAAACAACTAACGAATAGAACGACACTACCAGTGGTCAATTGAAATGGTCGATTTTCCATGCACCGAAACCCTCGGGTGGCTCTACCTACAAAGAGAAACGACAAATGAAATGAGTTCCTGTGAAATGGAACTGTTAGCCTCCTGTTGCAACAGGTGTTCATTTTTCATGATTGACATTTTTACATGCCAAATATGTCATACTTTGCAGGCTGCAGTGTTCCATATTTCCACAAGATGCCATGAAATGTGCTAGTCCAAATGCTATTGCTGTATTCCATTTTTGATGAGTTGTTCCATTTTTGAAGATTTCTTTTAGTTAAGGGAAGGCCAAACAGTTTAATCTTGGCCTCCCGAGGTTTCAATTTCCTGTTGTAGAATATAGAGAATGATATCTATCCAAACAGTTTAATCTTGGCAGAGTTGTAGATAGGTAGAGAATCAAAGGAGCCCAACTTCTTAACCTGGGCCCTTGGCAGAAATAAGTGTACACTTAGATAGGAGAACAGAGAAAGGAAAAATTGTAAAGCTGGGTCTGCAAGTCTAAGTGCACCCAAACCAAAAAGAAGAAAAAATGTTAGGAAAAGTAGACTGAGTAGGTAGTTTTTGAGGTTGCAGAATGATGATTCATGATCAATTATGTGTTTTAAAGTGGTATACCTTTTCAGATCACAGTCATGATGCATTTTTTCACCTGTAGGAACTCAAGCCAGACATTACTAACTCCCCTTCTTCTTTCCCCGAATCACTTACTAACTCCCCTAAAGAGGTCAAGATCTGCCTGATTCCTCTTAGTTTCATCATGTTCCATAACATTGCCCTTGGTGAAGATCTGCTTCACTCAAGTATTTTCATTCTTCTTTTTACAAAGTTCTATTCCCCAAAATGGCCTAAGGTCCCTACCTTAGCGCTTTCTGGTCACCTCCATATTAATTACTAACTATATTATTTAACTCCCTACATCATTTCCCCTTCCCTTATTAAAAGCACTATATAACTCCCCTATATATATATTCCCATCCCTTGGCATTATAGCCATATTTATCAAAGTCTTGGAAATGCTGAGTTCATCTGGAACCCGACATTAGCCTTCCGTGTCCTGGGATTAGCCTAACATTTGGTTAGGCTAATAACCTTCCTCATTCACCCCTTTACCCCTCAAAACCTTCTATCTTTCCCCTCCACAATCATTTCTCAAAAATTAATGTTTAAAATCTTTATTAAACATTATTTAAAGCATTTACCCCACCCGAACCTTATATAAAGAACCCCAAAACCCACTTTCCTAAGTTCAAACCCCCCCGCCGCATCGTATTTTTCATTAAATATTTGGGCGGGCCCCGTCCTTTAACCACCTGCCAGATAACCGTCCCGACAGCCCTCCGATCTGCCCCCTCCCCATCCGACGGCTCTCGCCGATTTCGGAGCGCCCCCTGCTTCCGGACGTTAGCCTCAGATATTGCAGTGGTTTTCTCCCCGTATAGGAGGACGCACATCCGCTTTCTATTGCGTCGGAGCCGCTCTGACAGAAACCGCCCCCGTATCAAAGGCGGTCTGACAAAAACCATAAACCGCCTATTCCACCCTTGACAACTGCCCCAGGACCTCGCCACATCATCTGCACACATCGTCCTCCTGCCGAGTCACCCTTTCCACGTCACTGCCACCATGTCCCTGCCACGTCATCCACCGTACATGCTGATGCCATCTCGCTGACATCATCCATTGTACCAGGCCCCGGCCGCTTACATCATGCTGACATCATCATCAGTTTTTGGAGTGAAAGGCGAAAATCATGCTTAGGAAGCCCAGATTCAGTTTTTGAGGCAGTTTCATGCGTCGCGCTAGGCGCTACGGGAAATGAGCCAAAATGGAAAACCCCTCACTGTGCAGCCCCCAGCAAGCTCGAAAGGCATCGAATGACCCGTTTTCTTCGTGAAGCATGCAGAAAGGATCAGAAGATAGTTCTAAAAGAAACAGAGGGCCGAACAACGACCATTAATTTGTGATTTGACCCACAGAGAAGGAGAGACGCAACCCAATTCATTTGTCAAAGAGTATCAGAGAAGAGATGAAGCAGCAAAGTGTACCAGTTAAATTGTTTAATGGAAACCTTCAGATCCCAAAGCAGGTTACATTGAATGGCAGCCAACAAAGTCAAATCAAGTTGTGCAAACCCATCCCAGCTCTCAAATCACAGTTAAAGCATTTAAAGCCACCGAACTACAATGGAGCAGAAGCCCATGCACAGTTATTACAGAAGCACTGCACCAAGCCACCGAGGACAACACATTTACTCAGTTTTGATACGGCTGCCCTTAGCGCAACTCAAGATATTTTCTTGCATTTATTTTTGGATAGGATTAGGTTAAAAGTAATCATTTCTCAGACCTGTTTAGGTCAGGTTGTAATAAAGGCAATTAGGAGGGTTTTCCCTATATATACCACCCTTTGTACTGTTTTAAGGGTTGGTCGATTGATAATTCTCACTAGAGACTCGCACTATATACCTGAGACTGTTTCTGTAATCAAAGATTGCTGAAAGCCTGGAGAAGACACTGTCTGATGTGTTGTTAATGATTTCTAGAGACTGAAAGATGGAATTCCTGCACTGCAGCATGAAACAATAAGTGCATCTTACCTCTGTTTATTGTTTACCACTATCTAAATAGCAGAAAGAAATATTAGCCTAGAACTTGTTTAAATACACTCTATGCTCAATTTCTGTTGTTTCTTTAGTTTTCATCAGAATGAAATGGTAATGAATATGAATTCCTTTTGGCTCATATTTACCCTAATTCACCTGTGTTTGCCAATTATCTAGGGATTCTTTACTGCCCCTAGGTAGGGCTCCTTTGTTTCCCTCTGTTAAGCTGATTGAGAGATTCTTAACTGCCTCTCATTACTTAGCATTCACTCCATCCTTAAACCTGAAACATTGTTTCATGCACAGTTACCTTGCTCCATACCTCTCTTGTGACCAAGAAAACGCACCAGCAGTCCTACTCTTTGACTCCATGCCCAATGGTTTGAAATTTTCACTCTATACCTGCCTCTTTACCTGAAAACATCAATCTTCCCACCAAAATCAAAACAAAAACTCCTGAATTCAATAGTTAGCCTAAAATCCTTTCAAATAAAGCTAAATCATAAAGAGAGAGCCCTCTCTGATTGTAGGTGGGCTAGAACCTGTAGTCCAAAGTTGGTCTGTGGTTACCTCGGCCGTATCCCTTTATTACAACCTGAGGTACAACCTGAGTGATAACAGGAACAAAGGGGAATCGAAAGTTGAAGAAAACAATCAATACATATCTGGTTACCTGATGGAGGAAATCCATAATTGCAACCACTCCTCCAGGTTTTTCCCTGCTCACGAGGAGATGAAGACGTTAGACAACTGAGGAAAAAGGAGCACATATATCCAACATAGAACAGGGGACTTACCCAGATAAATTTGCGGAGGAACAGAAGGAATTCGCCACCTCAGTTCTGTCGGGCTCATAGAGGAATTGAACTCGGAGCTAGAGAAACATTATCAGGAACAATGCAACCAAAAACCAACTGTAAGACTCGTGGAAATCACAGATAACGAACCGAGACAAGGATGCACAGAGACGGAGACATACCAAGTTGGATACCAAGCATACCATAACAGTCGACATTCAAGAAGGAGACCATGAAGGGAGCAAATCTTACCAGGGTTTCAAACCTTGCCGGACAAATGGAAAAACTTCCAGGTCGAGTCCCGAACCAGTAAAACAAGACAACAAAAACGAAACCCACGCGTTGACGGCGGGATCACGTGGGCTGGCCCCATCATTAAAGCTTTTTAAATTGTTTATAAAACATTTTAAAACGGTTTTAAAGAATTTTCAATTGTTGTTAAAGCACTTACACTTATTTTTAAAACATTTTAAAATGTATTTGAAACATTTTAAAATGATATAAAATTGTTCTTAAATCAATTTAAAGTATTTTTGAAGTATTTTAAATTGTTTTTAAAGCATTGTAAACTATTTTTAAAGCATTTTAAAATCATTTTAGAGTACTTTAAAGCTTCTTAAATTGTTGTTAAAACATTTTAAAAGAATTTATAACTGTTTTTAAAATATTTTACAGTGTTTTAAATTGTTTTTAAATTATTTTGAACTATTTTAAATTGTTTTTAAAACGTTCTAAATTGTTTCAAAAACATTTTAAATTGTTTCAGAAACATTTTAAATTGTTTTTAAAGCATTTTAAATTGTTTGTAAAGCGTTTAAAATTGTTTTTAAAACATTTTAAAGTAATTTAAAGCTTTTTAAAACATTTTAAAATGGTTTTAAAGCATTTTCAATTGTTGTTAAAGCACTTAAACTTATTTTAAAAACATTTTAAAATGTTTTTGAAACATTTTAAAATCATTTAAAATTGTTATTAAATCAATTTAAATTATTTTTAAAGTATTTTATATTTTAAATTGTTTTTAAAGCATTGTAAACTATTTTTAAAGAATTTAAAAATCATTTAAAATTGTTCTTAAAGCAATTTAAATTATTTTTGAATTATTTTAAATAGTTTTTAAAGCATCGTAAACTGTTTGTAAAGCATTTTAAATTGTTTTGAAATAATTTTAAAAACATTTTAAATTAATTTAAAGCTTTTTAAATTACCCGGATGCGGGTGTCACCATGAGAAGTTAATGTCACTACATGAGCAGATGGCAGTGGGCGAGGTGACAGGCCGGCGCAAGCGGCATAAGGTGGGCAATCATGGTTCATTAATGTTGGCACGCTATCAAGCTTCGCTGAGGGAGGAAATTGGTACGAGAGACGCCGAAGTAGGACGCCACCACAGAGCAAGCAGGTGTTTTTTGTCAGAGCATCAAGTCCCATTAATGAGAAACTGGATGAACAACAAGTGTGGTAGGTACTTCAAGATGATATCAACATCTATATCAACCGCCCAGAGCCTGGCTCATTCTCGTAGAGATATCCCAGGTCGCATTGGTTCTCAGGAGTCAGACACAGAGCAAAGTATTCGGAAGTCATCAACACTCCACCGAAACCTGCATCAGGTCAGCCTCATCTGCTTACCTCTTCCAGCGAGTATGGCTCGACCTCGCGGTAGTTCTCGAAGAGGAAGAAATTCAGGCACAAGGGGGAGGGTTAGAGGAAGGGGAGGCCCGACACCTCGACGCTCCTCCCGGTTTGTCTCAGTCTCACCTGCTTCTCCACCTTCCGACCACTCTGGTCCATCCCACTCTAGTTCCCGCCACACCTCCTGCTTCACTTTCAAGAGCAAGCTTCATAAGCCCACTATCTCTGCCACTATCACGGTCATCTTCTCAGAGGAAGAAGATGACCCTCCTAGCTCTGCCGAACCTTCAATTGATCGAAATCTCTCCCAGAATTCCAAGGATACTCAAGGAGGCAGGGTAGAGGTTTCTCCCAATATTCCGGAGATGCAGCAAGATGGAGGTCAAGACGAGGATGAAGGTCTTCAGCAAACTTCCTCACACGAGGAGGTTGTTTTTTGCGGTCCGACGAAGTTCTCCGGCACAGTACTGTATCCGGTGATGCCTCCCGGGCGCAGTATTACGGACGTTGAAGATAATGTAATGATCGATTGGGTAAGTTCTCCGGGTAGGGACAACAACAATGATGTAGAGTCACAACCTCGGGCTATTTCAATCAACGACGAGGATTGATGGAGACGATCGAACGACGGAGGAGGATTTCAGAAACCCTTTTTTGGCAGAACTTTACGCCCCGAAAAGTTAGACTTGATGATGTCAGGCGAAATCCACGCGTCAACAGGAGGCTTTATCGGGATGGGTCTTACGGAAACCGCTTGTTGGTCGAAGGCGGTCCGATAACATGGCGGTTTTGCGATGCTGTGGCTGTCCTCGTCAGCTTTTTGTCATTGTAATGCTCAATTGTCCTCTTGTTTATGTTTTTTGGGTGGTGATGTTTTGGAATATGGGGTCCTGGGCACTCATTTCAATAAATGTAAACAAACAATCAAGCGTCGAGGGCCGAATTTTCTCAGACAGAGGGTTGGCTTATGCCCCCTTAGAGGTTGTTACCTCTTTGTAAATATTTTTCTCTTTTCTTTTACTTAATAGAATAGTCTTTACTCAAAAAAAAAAAAAATTTAAAGCTTTTTAAATTGTTGTTAAAGCATTTTGAAAGAATTTAAAATTGTTTTTAAAACATTTTAAAGTGTTTTTAAATTATTTTGAACTATTTAAAATTATTTTTAAAATGTTCTAAATTGTTTCAAAAACATTTAAATTTCTTTTGAATCATTTTAAATTGTTTTTAAAGCGTTTAAAATTGTTTTAAAAACATTTTAAAGTACTTTAAAGCTTTCTAAATTGTTTTTAAAACATTTTAAAACGGTTTTAAAGCATTTTCAATTGTTGTTAAAGCACTTAAACTTATTTTTGAAACATTTTAAAATCATTTAAAATTGTTTTTAAATGAATTTAAATTATTTTTAAAGTATTTTATATTGTTTCTAAAGCATTGTAAACTATTTTTAAAGCATTGTAAACAGTTTTCAAAGCATTGTAAATGGTTTTTAAAGCATTTTAAGCTGTTTTGAAAACATTTTAAAGTACTTTAAAGATTTTTAAATTGTTGCTAAAGTGTTTTAAAAGAATTTAAAATTGTTTTTCAAACATTCTAAAGTGTTTTAAACTGTTTATAAATTATTTTGAACTATTTTAAATTGTTTTTAGAACATTCTTAATAGTTTCAAAAACATTTTAAATTGTTTTTAAAGCATTTTAAGTTGTTTTTTAAGTGTTTAATTTATTTATTTTTAAACATTTTAAAGTACTTTACAGATTTTTAAATTGTTTTTAAAAAAATTTAAAACGGTTTTAAAGAATTTTCAATTGTTGCTAAACCACTTAAACTTATTCTTAAAACATTTAAAATGTTTTTGAGACATTTTAAAATCATTTAAAATTGTTTTTAAATCAATTTAAATTATTTTTAATGTATTCTAAATTGTTTTTAAAGCATTGTAAATTATTTTTAAAGCATTTTAAAATCATTTAAAATTGTTCTTAAAGCAATTTAAATTATTTTTGAAGTATTTTAAATATTTTTTAAAGCATTGTAAACGTTTTTAAAGCATTTTAAATTGCCTTGAAAGCATTTTAAAGCACTTTAAGGCTTTTTAATTGTTGTTAAAGCATTTTAAAAGAATTTAAAATTGTTTTTAAAACATTTTAAAGTGTTTTTAAATTATTTTGAACTATTTTAAATAGTTTTTAAAACGTTCTAAATTGTTTCAAAAACATTTTAAATTGTTTTTAAAGCATTTTAAATTGTTTTAAAAGCATTTAAAATTGTTTTTAAAACATTTTAAAGCTTTTGTAAATTGTATACAAAACATTCTAAAATTGGTTTAAAGCATTTTCAATTGTTTTCAAAGCACTTAAGCTTATTTTTAAAACGTTTTAAAATGTTTTTGAAACATTTTAAAACATTTTAAAATAATTTAAAATTGTTCTTAAATAAATTTAAATTATTTTTAAAGTATTTTAAATTATTTTTAAAGCATTGTAAACTATTTTAAAGCATTCTAAATTGTTTTGAAAGAATTTTAAAAACATTTTAGAGTACTTTAAAGCTTTTTAAATTGTTGTTAAAGCGTTTTAATAGAATTTAAAATTGTTTTAAAACATTTTAAAGTGTTTTAATTTTTTTTAAATTATTTTGAACTAATTTAAATTGTTTTTAAAATGTTCCAAATTGTTTCAAAAACATTTTAAATTGTTTTTAAAGCATTTTAAGTTGTTTTTAAAGTGTTTAAAATTGTTTTTAAAACATTTTAAAGTACTTTAAAGATTTTTAAATTGTTTTTAAAACATTTTAAAACGATTTTAAAGCATTTTCATTTGTTGTTAAAGCACTCAAACTTATTTTTAAAACATTTTAAAATGTTTTTGAAACATTTTAAAATCATTTAAAATTGTTTTTAAATCAATTTAAATTATTTTTAAAGTATTTTAATTTTTTTTAAAGCATTGTAAACTATTTTTAAATCATTTAAAATTGTTCTTAAAGCAATTTAAATTACCTTTGAAGTATTTTAAATAGTTTTTAAATCATTGTAAACGGTTTTTAAAGCATTTTAAATTGTTTTGAAAGCATTTTAAAGTACTTTAAAGCTTTTTAAATCGTTGTTAATGCATTTTAAAATAATTTAGAATTGTTTTTAAAATATTTTAGAGTGTTTTAAATTGTTTTTAAAGCGTTTAAAATTGTTTTTAAAACATTTTAAAGTACTTTAAAGCTTTTTAAATTGTTTATAAAACATTTTAAAACGGGTTTAAAGCATTTTCAATTGTTGTTAAAGCACTTAATCTTATTTTTAAAACATTTTAAAATCATTTAAAATTGTTCTTAAATCAATTTAAATTATTTTTAAAGTATTTTAAATTGTTTTTAAAGCATTGCAAACTATTTTTAAAGAATTTTAAAATCATTTTAAATTGTTTTGAAAGTGTTTTAAATTGTTTTGAAAGCATTTTAAAAACATTTTAAAGTACTTTAAAGATTTTTAAATTGTTGTTAAAGCATTTTAAAAGAATTTAAAATTGTTTTTAAAACATTTTAAAGTGTTTTAAATTGTTTTTAAATTATTTTGAACTATTTTAAAGTGTTTTTAAAACTTTCTAAATTGTTTCAAAAACATTTTAAATTGTTTTTAAAGCATTTTAAATTGTTTTTAAAGCGTTTAAATCGTTTTGAAAGCATTTTAAATTGTTTTGAAAGCATTTTAAAAACATTTTAAAGTACTTTAAAGCTCTTTAAATTGTTTTTAAAACATTTTAAAATGGTTTTAAAGCATTTTCAATTGTTGTTAAAGCACTTAAACTTATTTTTAAAACATTTTAAAATGTTTTTGAAACATTTTAAAATCATTTAAAATTGTTCTTAAATCAATTTAAATTATTTTTAAAGTATTTTATATTGTTTCTAAAGCATTGTAAACTATTTTTAAAGCATTTTAAAATCATTTAAAATTGTTCTTAAAGCAATTAAAATTATTTTTCAAGTGTTTTAAATAGTTTTTAAATTTTTGTTAAAGCAATTTAAAAGAATTTAAAATTGTTTTTAAAACATTTTAAAGTGTTTTTAAATTATTTTGAACTATTTTAAATTGTTTTTAAAACGTTCTAAATTGCTTCAAAAACATTTCAAATTGTTTTTAAAGCATTTTAAATTGTTTTTAAAGTGTTTAAAATTGTTTTTAAAACATTTTAAAGTACTTTAAAGCTTTCTAACTTGTTTATAAAACATTTTAAAACGGTTTTAAAACATTTTCAATTCTTGTTAAAGCACTTACACTTATTTTTAAAACATTTTAAAATGTTTTTGAAACATTTTAAAATTATTTAAAATTGTTCTTAAATCAATTTAAATTATTTTTGAAGTATTTTAAATTGTTTTTAGAGCATTGTAAACTATTTGTAAAGCATTTTAAAATCATTTTAAATTGTTTTGAAAGCATTTTAAAAACATTTTAGAGTACTTTAAAGCTTCTTAAATTGTTGTTAAAACATTTTAAAAGAATTTATAATTGTTTTTAAAAGATTTTATAGTGTTTTAAATTGTTTTTAAATTATTTTGAACTATTTTAAATTGTTTTTAAAACGTTCTAAATTGTTTCAAAAACATTTTAAATTGTTTTTAAAACATTTTAAAATGGTTTTAAAGCATTTTCAATTGTTGTTAAAGCACTTAAACTTATTTTAAATAGTTTTTAAAGTGTCGTAAACTATTTTTAAAACATTTTAAATTGTTTTGAAATAATTGTAAAAACATATTAAAGTACTTTAAATCTTTTTAAATTGTTGTTAAAGCATTTTGAAATAATTTAAAATTGTTTTTAGAACATTTAAAGTGTTTTTAAATTATTTTGAACTATTTATAATTGTTTTTAAATTGTTTGAAATTGTTTCAAAAACATTTTAAATTGATTTTGAAGCATTTTAAATTGTTTTTAAAGCTTTTAAAATTGTTTTAAAAACATTTTAAAGTACTTTAAAGCTTTTTAAATTGCTTTTAAAACATTTTAAAATGATTTTAAAGCATTTTCAATTGTTGTTCAACCACTCCAAGTTATTTTTAAAACATTTTAAAATGTTTTTGAAACAATTTAAAATCATTTAAAATTGTTTTAAATCAATTTAAATTATTTTTAAAGTATTTTAAATTGTTTTTGAAGCATTGTAAACTATTTTAAAATCATTTTAAAATCATTTAAAATTGTTCTTAAAGCAATTTAAATTACCTTTGAAGTATTTTAAATAGTTTTTAAATCATTGTAAACGGTTTTAAAGCATTTTAAATTATTTTCAAAGCATTTTAAAGTACTTTAAAGCTTTTTAAATCGCTGTTAATGCATTTTAAAATAATTTAAAATCGTTTTTAAAACATTTTAGAGTGTTTTAAATTGTTTTTAAATTATTTTGAACTATTTTAAAGTGTTTTTAAAACATTCTAAATTGTTTCAAAAACATTTTAAATAGTTCTTAAAGCATTTTAAATTGTTTTTAAAGCGTTTAAAATTGTTTTTAAAACATTTTAAAGTACTTTAAAGCTTTTTAAATTGTTTATAAAACATTTTAAAATGGGTTTAAAGAATTTTCAATTGTTGTTAAAGCACTTAATCTTATTTTTAAAACATTTTAAAATCATTTAAAATTGTTCTTAAATCAATTTAAATTATTTTTAAAGCATTGTAAATGGTTTTTAAAGCATTTTAAACTCTTTTGAAAGCATTTTAAAAACATCTTAAAGTACTTTAAAGGTTTTTAAATTGTTGCTAAAGGATTTTAAAAGAATTTAAAATTGTTTTTAAAACATTTTAAAGTGTTTTAAATTGTTTTTAAATAATTTTGAACTATTTTAAATTTTCTTTAAAACATTCTAAATTGTTTCAAAAACATTTTAAATTGTTTTTAAAGCATTTTAAATAGTTTTTAAAGCGTTTAAATTGTTTTGAAAGCATTTTAAATGGTTTTGAAAGCATTTTAAAAACATTTTAAAGTACTTTAAAGCTCTTTAAATTGTTTTTAAAACATTTTAAAATGGTTTTAAAGCATTTTCGATTGTTGTTAAAGCACTTAAACTTATTTTTTAAACATTTTAAAATGTTTTTGAAACATTTTGAAATCATTTAAAATTGTTTTTAAATCAATTTAAATTATTTTTAAAGTATTTTATATTGTTTCTAAAGCATTGTAAACTATTTTTAAAGCATTTTAAAATCATTTAAAATTGTTCTCAAAGCAATTAAAATTATTTTTCAAGTGTTTTAAAGAGTTTTTAAAGCATTGTAAATGGTTTTTAAAGCATTTTAAATTGTTTTGAAAGCATTTTAAAAACATTTTAAAGTACTTTAAAGCTTTTTAAATTGTTGTTAAAGCATTTTAAAAGAATTTAAAATTGTTTTTAAAACATTTTAAAGTGTTTTAAATTGTTTTTAAATTATTTTAAATTGTTTTTAAAACGTTCTAAATTGCTTCAAAAACATTTTAAAGTACTTTAAAGCTTTTTAACTTGTTTATAAAACATTTTAAAATGGTTTTAAAGCATTTTCAATTGTTGTTAAAGCACTTACACTTATTTTTAAAACATTTTTAAAATGATATAAAATTGTTCTTAAATCAATTTAGATTATTTTTGAAGTATTTTAAATTGTTTTTAAGGCATTGTAAACTATTTGTAAAGCATTTTAAAATCATTTTGAATTGTTTTGAAAGCATTTTAAAAACATTTTAAAGTACTTTAAAGCTTCTTAAATTGTTGTTAAAACATTTTAAAACATTTTATAATTCTTTCTAAAACATTTTATAGTGTTTTAAATTGTTTTTAAATTATTTTGAACTATTTTAAATTGTTTTTAAAATGTTCTAAATTGTTTCAAAAACATTTTAAATTCTTTCAGAAACATTTTAAATTGTTTTTAAAGTGTTTAAAGTTGTTTTTAAAACATTTTAAAGTACTTTAAAGCCTTTTAAATTGTTTTTAAAACATTTTAAAATGGGTTTAAAGCATTTTCAATTGTTGTTAAAGCACTTAAACTTATTTTAAATTGTTTTTAAAGCGTCGTAAACTATTTTTAAAGCATTTTAAATTGTTTTGAAATAATTTTAAAAACATATTAAAGTACTTTAAATCTTTTTAAATTGTTGTTAAAGCATTTTGAAATAATTTAAAATTGTTTTTAAAACATTTTAAAACGGTTTTAAAGCATTTTCAATTGTTGTTAAACCACTTAAACTTATTCTTAAAACATTTTAAAATGTTTTTGAAACATTTTAAAATCATTTGAAATTGTTTTTAAATCAATTTAAATTACTTTTCAAGTATTTTAAATTGTTTTTAAAGCATTGTAAACTTTTAAAGCATTTTAAAATCATTTAAAATTGTTCTTAAAGCAATTTAAATGATTTTTGAAGTATTTTAAATAGTTTTTAATGCATTGTAAACGTTTTTTAAAGCATTTTAAAGCACTTTAAAGCTTTTTAATTGTTGGTAAAGCATTTTAAAAGAATTTAAAATTGTTTTTAAAACATTTTAAAGTGTTTTTAAATTATTTTGAACTATTTTAAATTTTTTTTAAAACATTCTAAATTGTTTCAAAAACATTTTAAATTGTTTTTAAACCATTTTAAATTGTTTTTAAAGCGTTTAAAATTGTTTTTAAAACATTTTAAAGTACTTTAAAGCTTTTTAAATTGTTTATAAAACATTTTAAAACGGGTTTAAATAATTTTCAATTGTTGTTAAAGCACTTAAACTTATTTTTAAAACATTTTAAAATGTTTTTGAAACATTTTAAAACATTTTAAAATAATTTAAAATTGTTCTTAAATCAATTTAAATTATTTTTAAAGTATTTTAAATTGTTTTTAAAGCACTGTAAACTATTTTTAAAGCATTTTAAATTGTTTTGAAAGAATTTTAAAAACATTTTAGAGTACTTTAAAGCTTTATAAATTGTTCTTAAAGCGTTTTAATAGAATCTAAAATTGTTTTTAAAACATTTTAAAGTGCTTTAAATTGTTTTTAAATTATTTTGAACTAATTTAAATTGTTTTTAAAACGTTCCAAATTGTTTCAAAAACTTTTAAATTGTTTTTAAATCATTTTAAGTTTTTTTTAAAGTGTTTAAAATTGTTTTTAAATCAATTTAAATTATTTTTAAAGTATTTTAAATTGTTTTTAAAGCATTGTAAACTATTTTTAAATCATTTAAAATTGTTCTTAAAGCAATTTAAATTACTTTTGAAGTATTTTAAATAGTTTTTAAAGCATTGTAAACGGTTTTTAAAGCATTTAAAGTACTTTATAGCTTTTTAAATTGTTGTTAATGCATTTTAAAAAAATTTAAAATTGTTTTTAAAACATTTTAAAGTACTTTAAAGATTTTTAAATTTTTTATAAAACAACTTAAAACGGGTTGAAAGCATTTTCAATTGTTGTTAAAACACTTAATCTTATTTTGAAAACATTTTAAAATGTTTTTGAAATATTTTAAAACATTTTAAAATCATTTAAAATTGTTCTTAGATCAATTTTCATTATTTTAAAAGTATTTTATATTGTTTTTAAAGCATTGCAAACTATTTTTAAAGAATTTTAAAATCATTTTAAATTGTTTTGAAAGCATTTTAAATTGTTTTGAAAGAATTTTAAAAACATTTTAAAGTACTTTAAAGATTTTTAAATTTTTGTTAAAGCATTTTAAAAGAATTTAAAATTGTTTTTAAGACATTTTAAAGTGTTTTACATTGTTTTTAAATTATTTTGAACTATTTTAAAGTGTTTTTAAAACTTTCTAAATTGTTTCAAAAACATTTTAAATTGTTTTTAAAGCATTTTAAGTTGTATTTAAATCATTTAAATCCTTTTGAAAGCATTTTAAATTGTTTTGAAAGAATTTTTAAAACATTTTAAAGTACTTTAAAGCTCTTTAAATTGTTTTTAAAACATTTTAAAACGGTTTTAAAACAATTTCAATTATTTTTGAAGTATTTTAAATAGTTCTTAAAGCATTGTAAATGGTTTTTAAAGCATTTTAAATTGTTTTGAAAGCATTTTAAATTGTTTTGAAAGCATTTTAAAAACATTTTAAAGTACTTTAAAGCTTTTTAAATTGTTGTTAAAGCATTTTAAAAGAATTTAAAATTGTTTTTAAAACATTTTAAAGTGTTTTTAAAGTATTTTGAATTGTTTCTAAAACATTCTAAATTGCTTCAAAAACATTTCAAATTGTTTTTAAAGCATTTTAAATTATTTTTAAACTGTTTAAAATTGTTTTTAAAACATTTTAAAGTACGTTAAAGCTTTTTAAATTTTTTATAAAACATTTTAAAATGGTTTTAAAGCATTTTCAATTGTTGTTAAAGCACTTACACTTACTTTTAAAACATTTTAAAATGTTTTTGGAACATTTTCAAATGATTTAAAATTTTTCTTAAATCAATTTAAATTATTTTTGAAGTATTTTAAATTGTTTTTAAAGCATTGTAAACTATTTTTAAGGCATTTTAAAATCATTTTAAATTGTTTTGAAAGCATTTTAAAACATTTTAGAGTACTTTAAAGCTTCTTAAAAAAATTTAAAACATTTTAAAAGAATTTATAATTGTTTTTAAAACATTTTAAAGTGTTTTAAATTGTTTTTAAAGCATTTTAAATTGTTTTTAAAGCGTTTAAAATTGTTTTTAAAACATTTTAAAATGGTTTTAAAGCATTTTCAATTGTTGTTAAAGCACTTAAACTTATTTTAAAAACATTTTAAAATGTTTTTGAAACATTTTAAAACATTTTAAAATCATTTAAAATTGTTATTAAATCAATTTAAAATATTTTTAAAGTATTTTTAATTGTTTTTAAAGCATTGTAAACTATTTTTAAAGCATTTCAAAATCATTTAAAATTGTTCTTAAAGCAATTTAAATTATTTTTGAATTATTTTAAATAGTTTTTAAAGCATCGTAAACTGTTTTTCAAGCATTTTAAATTATTTTGAAATAATTTTAAAAACATTTTAAAGTACTTTAAATCTTTTTAAATTATTGTTAAAGAATTTTGAAAGAATTTAAAATTGTTCTTAAAACACTTTAAAGTGTTTTTAAATTATTTTGAACTATTTAAAATTGTTTTTAAAATGTTCTAAATTGTTTCAAAAACATTTTAAATTGATTTTGAAGCATTTTAAATTGTTTTTAAAGCGTTTAAAATTGTTTTAAGAACATTTTAAAGTACTTTAAAGCTTTTTAAATTGTTTTTAAAACATTTTAAAACGGGTTTAAAGCATTTTCAATTGTTGTTAAAGCACTTAAACTTATTTTTGAGACATTTTAAAATCATTTAAAATTGTTATTAAATGAATTTAAATTATTTTTAAAGTATTTTATATTGTTTCTAAAGCATTGTAAACTATTTTTAAAGCATTTTAAAATCATTTAAAATTGTTCTTAAAGCAATTTAAATTATTTTTGATGTATTTTAAACAGTTTTTAAAGCATTGTAAACGGTTTTTAAAGCATTTTAAAAACATTTTAAAGTACTTTAAAGCTTTTTAAATTGTTGCTAAAGCGTTTTAAAAGAATTTAAAATTGTTTTTAAAACATTCTAAAGTGTTTTAAATTGTTTATAAATTATTTTGAACTATTTTAAATTGTTTTTAAAACGTTTTAAATTGTTTCAAAAACATTTTAAATTGTTTTTAAAGCATTTTAAGTTGTTTTTAAAGTGTTTAAATTTTTTTTAAACATTTTAAAGTACTTTAAAGCTTTTTAAATTGTTTTTAAAACATTTTTATAACGATTTCAAAGCATTTTCAATTGTTTTTAAACCACTTAAACTTATTCTTAAAACATTTTAAAATGTTTTTGAAACATTTTAAAATCATTTAAAATTGTTTTTAAATCAATTTAAATTATGTTTAACGTATTTTAAATTGTTTTTAAAGCATTGTAAACTATTTTTAAAGCATTTCAAAATCATTTAAAATTGTTCTTAAAGCAATTTAAATTATTTTTGAAGTATTTTAAATAGTTTTTAAAGCATGGTAAACAGTTTTTAAAGCATTTTAAGTTGTTTTGAAAGAATTTTAAAAGAATTTTAAAGCACTTTAAAGCTTTTTAATTGTTTTTTTTTTCTCAGTAAAAACTAAATCTATTAAGTAAACGTATGGTACAATAAGAGCTTACAACCAAGAGAGACAAGAACACAGGCAGCGAGAAAGGATAGGCTATCCACCTCGGCTCCTAAGAGAAGAAGAGAAGAGAGCAGAACTGAGCACGAAGAAGCAGGAGGAACAGAGGAGCGAGGAACAGAGGAGAAAGAACGAAATAGAGGATTCTACCCAACATGTGTAGAATCGACTATTCGGCATTTTTTCCCTTACTTTTTACCAACTTTGACCCAATCAAGAGGACTTTGCTGAGCTCACATGATCTGAAAACTGAGATGTGCTGGCGGAGAGGCATCCTTATCTGAATCCGAGCTAGAGGAATCATGTTTCCTTTTCTGTGAGACTGGTAGAATAGACAAAGCCACAAGACCAGTGGCTGGTGGATCCTGTGCTGGCTTTGCTGAGAATCCTTCCTTATTCTCTTCCTCTTCATCCGAGCTGAGATCAAAATCGTCCATGGGGGTAGGATCATGTGGCTTCCAGCTTTTGGATTTCTGTTTAGGAATGGCTTTCTTATTTTGGGCTGGCATTGTGGGACAAGATCTTTGGATGTGTCCTGTATGATGGAAATTTCAGTAGCGAAAGGTTGTGTTCTCGTAATCCAAGGTTTGAGTCCAATGGAAATCTCCAATTTTGAGATTAATTTGGTCCGGGAGACCTTTTCTCATGTTTATTTATGCACAAATTCTGGAAATGGTATATAAGCCTTTTTCCCCTCTAGTGATGTCTGTGTCTAGAAAGTGGCCTAGAGAATCGCCAATCCCTTGGAATACAGCAAAGTGCCATAGATGCGCCAAGAGGTTTGGAAGTCTGACCTAGATGGGGAGTTTGGTGATGACTGTTGTAGAAGGATCGAAATCTGGAAACCAAGGGGTGAGGAATAGACCGGCTGAACCCCAGAACCATGGGCCATCAATTAAGGCTTTTTGATAGTCCTCACTAAAATCAAACACTACGATGAAGAAGCCCTTTGAGCATAACAGAACCTTGCAATTGTTGGTCTAGTTAGGGTGAAGCCATTGGTAGAGGCCTGCTGTGTGTGGCCATAACCCATTGAACCTGCAAATAATGGCATGTTCAACAAACTTTTGTGTTTGCTCATCCAATGATGGATGCTTTATTTCAATGGATGGGGTTTCTTCCAGTTTCTCCACCAGAAAGGGCTTGGGAGCCTGAGCTAGTGGAGCTGTTCTCTTAGGCACCTGAGCATGGACAACGTCCTTGTATGAAAATGCCCCAGCTGAGGAGGACTGTCCCCCATCTCCCCCTCTCAAACGAAAGGTAAAAACAATGGAAGCATTTCTCTTAATGTTGTAAAAAGACAGGGGGTTAAGATCCTCAAGCTCTTTACCTTCATGGAGAAGTTGATGAGCTACAGAGGGAATCATCAACTTGAGTTCTAGAGCAAGCTTGAGGTCTTGCACTTGATCCGACGCTCTCACCCATTGTAGCAGAGTTTTGCCCGAGTTTAGCCTGATCAGTATCTGGAATGAGGCAGAGAGATCAAAGGGCTGCTTGCTTCTGCAGATCTGAGACGTGAGGAGGCTGGAACTTTGAAGGGCCTTCTTTTCCTGAACTTGCCGCGGGGGTTTGTGAGGAGATGAGGAGAAAATCCTAAGGTCGTTGATTCTGTCATTGCGATCTGCCCCAAAGAGTTTCCAGATGCCCCATCCAGGCTGATTCAGGAAGCTTGAAGAGTTCTGAGGGTCAGAAACAGAGTAATGGCGATTCTGGGGGGATAGAGAAGGTATAAATATGATTGAGCAGCCTTTCAGGGCAAAGAATTTCTTCCCAAGATCCACCGCTTGGGGAAAAATGAGAGCATATTCTGCGTGATCGTTCTTGGCCAATGCATCTGCAATCTGATGGGGGCTACTGTATCTAGTTCTAGCAGTAGAGGGCCAAGCAATCTGATGGGGGCTACTGTATCTAGTTGCAGCAGTAGAGGGCCAAGAACAGGCTGCCCCAAAGACCAGATCAGAATAAAATAGATGTGGGGGAACTCTCAGGAGATATTTGAAATCATGCGGAACAAAGATGAGAGAGTAGGCCTGCATTCCCTGAGTTAAATGGTAATCTCCATCAGCGGCAGGGCCAAGCAGGGGCTAGACGGCGGCCGAAAGAGGGGAGGCAGCAGTAACTCGGCTACGGTTCATCTTCGGCCGTCCTTGTTCAAAAATCCCCAGTCAAAACTCTATATGACCAAAGCTTTTTAATTGTTGTTAAAGCATTTTAAAAGAATTTAAAATTGTTTTTAAAACATTTTAAAGTGTTTTTAAATTATTTTGAACTATTTTAAATTGTTTTTAAAACGTTCTAAATTGTTTCAAAAACATTTTAAATTGTTTTTAAAGCATTTTAAATTGTTTTTAAAGCGTTTAAAATTGTTTTTAAAACATTTTAAAGTACTTTAAAGCTTTTTAAATTGTTTATAAAACATTTTAAAACGGGTTTAAAGCATTTTCAATTGTTGTTAAAGCACTTAAACTTATTTTTAAAACATTTTAAAATGTTTTTGAAACATTTTAAAATAATTCAAAATTGTTCTTAAATCAATTTAAATTATTTTTAAAGTATTTTAAATTGTTTTTAAAGCATTGTAAACTATTTTTAAAGCATTTTAAATTGTTTTGAAAGAATTTTAAAAACATTTTAGAGTACTTTAAAGCTTTTTAAATTGTTGTTAAAGCGTTATAATAGAATTTAAAATTGTTTTTAAAACATTTTAAAGTGCTTTAAATTGTTTTTAAATTATTTTGAACTAATTTAAAGTGTTTTTAAAACGTTCCAAATTGTTTCAAAAACATTTTAAATTGTTTTTAAAGCATTTTAAGTTGTTTTTAAAGTGTTTAAAATTGTTTTTAAAACATTTTAAAGTACTTTAAAGCTTTTTAAATTGTTTTTAAAACATTTTAAAACGGTTTTAAAGCATTTTCAATTGTTGTTAAACCACTCAAACTTATTTTTAAAACATTTTAAAATGTTTTTGAAACATTTTAAAATCATTTAAAATTGTTTTTAAATCAATTTAAATTATTTTTAAAGTATTTTAAATTGTTTTTAAAGCATTGTAAACTATTTTTAAATCATTTAAAATTGTTCTTAAAGAAATTTAAATTACTTTTGAAGTATTTTAAATAGTTTTTAAAGCATTGTAAGCGGTTTTTGAAGCATTTTAAATTGTTTTGAAAGCATTTTAAACTACTTTAAAGCTTTTTAAATTGTTGTTAATGCATTTTAAAAGAATTTAAAATTGTTTTTAAAACATTTTAGAGTGCTTTAAATGATTTTTAAATTATTTTGAACTATTATAAAGTGTTTTTAGAACATTCTAAATTGTTTCACAAACATTTTAAATTGTTTCACAAACATTTTAAATTGTTTTTAAAGCATTTTAAATTGTTTTTAAAATGTTTAAAATTGTTTTTAAAACATTTTAAAGCACTTTAAAGTTTTTTAAATTGTTTATAAAGCATTTTAAAACAAGTTTAAAGCATTTTCAATTGTTGTTAAAGCACTTAATATTATTTTTAAAGCATTTTAAAATGTTTTTGAAATATTTTAAAACATTTTAAAATCAATTAAAATTGTTCTTAAATCAATTTAAATTATTTTTAAAGTATTTTAAATTGTTTTTAAAGCATTGCAAACTATTTTTAAAGAATTTTAAAATCATTTTAAATTGTTTTGAAAGCATTTTAAAAACATTTTAAAGTACTTTAAAGATTTTTAAATTGCTGTTAAAGCATTTTAAAAGAATTTAAAATTGTTTTTAAAACATTTTAAAGTGTTTTAAATTGTTTTTAAATTATTTTGAACTATTTTAAAGTGTTTTTAAAACTTTCTAAATTGTTTCAAAAACATTTTAAATTGTTTTTAAAGCATTTTAAATTGCTTTTAATGCGTTTAAATCGTTTTGAAATCATTTTAAATTGTTTTGAAATCTTTTTAAAAACATATTAAATTACTTTAAAGCTTAAATTGTTTTTAAAACATTTTAAAATCATTTAAAATTGTACGTAAATGAATTTAAATTACTTTTAAAGTATCTTATATTGTTTCTAAAGCATTGTAAACTATTTTTAAAGCATTTTAAAATCATTTAAAATTGTTCTTAAATCAATTTAAATTATTCTTGAAGTATTTTAAATAGTTTTTAAATCATTGTAAATGGTTTTTAAAGCATTTTAAATTGTTTTGAAAGCACTTTAAAAACATTTTAAAGTACTTTAAAGCTTTTTAAATTGTTGTTAAAGCATTTTAAAAGAATTTAAAATTGTTTTTAAAACGTTTTAAACTACTTTAACGCTTCTTAAATTGTTTATAAAACATTTTAAAACTATTTTAAAGCATTTTCAATTGTTGTTAAAGCACTGGCACTTATTTTTAAAACATTTTAAAATGCTTTTGAAACATTTTAAAACATTTTAAAACGATTTAAAATTGTTCTTAAATCAATTTAAATTATTTTTGAAGTACTTTAAATTGTTTTTAAAGCATTGTAAACTATTTTTAAAGCATTTTAAAATCATTTTAAATGGTTTCGAAAGCATTTTAAAATGGTTTTAAATCATTTTCAATTGTTGTTAAAGCACTTAAACTTATTTTTGAAACATTTTAAAATGTTTTTGAAAATTTTTAAAATCATTTAAAATTGTTCTTAAATCAATTTAAATTATTTTTAAAGTATTTTATATTGTTTCTAAAGCACTGTAAACTATTTTTAAAGCATTTTAAAATCATTTAAAATTGTTCTTAAAGCAATTTAAATTATTTTTTATGTATTTTAAACAGTTTTTAAAGCATTGTAAATGGTTTTTAAAGCATTTTAAACTGTTTTGAAAGCATTTTAAAAACATCTTAAAGTACTTTAAAGCTTTTTAAATTGTTGAAAAAGCGTTTTAAAAGAATTTAAAATTGTTTTTAAAACATTCTAAAGTGTTTTAAATTGTTTATAAATTATTTTGAATTATTTTAAATTGTTTTTAAAACGTTCTAAATTGTTTAAAAAATATTTTAAATTGTTTTTAAAGCATTTTAAGTTGTTTTTAAAGTGTTAAATTTTTTTTTAACATTTTAAAGTACCTTAAAGCATTTTAAATAGTTTTTAAAACATTTTAAAACGGTTTCAAAGCATTTTCAATTGTTGTTAAACGACTTAAACTTATTCTTAAAACATTTTAAACTATTTTTAAAGCATTTTAAATTGTTTTGGAAGAATCTTAAAAACATTTTAGAGTACTTTAAAGCTTTTAAATTGTTGTTAAAGCGTTATAATAGAATTTAAAATTGTTTCTAAAACATTTCAAAGTGATTTAAATTGTTTTTAAATTATTTTGAACTAATTTAAAGTGTTTTTAAAACGTTCCAAATTGTTTCAAAAACATTTTAAATTGTTTTTAAAGCATTTTAAGTTGTTTTTAGAGTGCTTAAAATTGTTTTTAAAACATTTTAAAGTACTTTAAAGCTTTTTAAATTATTTTTAAAACATTTTAAAACGGTTTTAAAGCATTTTCAATTGTTGTTAAAGCACTCAAACTTATTTTTAAAACATTTTAAAATCATTTAAATTGTTTTTAAAGCATTGTAAACTATTTTTAAAGCATTTCAAAATCATTTAAAATTGTTCTTAAATAAATTTAAATTATTTTTGAAGTATTTTAAATAGTTTTTAAAGCATTGTAAACAATTTTTAAAGCATTTTAAAGCACTTTTAAGCTTTTTAATTGTTGTTAAAGCATTTTAAAAGAATTTAAAATTGTTTTTAAAACATTTTAAAGCATTTTTAAATTATTTTGAACTATTTTAAATTGTTTTTAAAACATTTTAAATTGTTTCAAAAACATTTTAAATTGTTTTTAAAGAATTTTAAATTGTTTTTAAAGCGTTTAAAATTGTTTTTAAAATATTTTAAAGTACTTTAAAGCTTTTTAAATTGTTTATAAAACATTTTAAAACGGGTTTAAAGCATTTTCAATTGTTGTTAAAGCACTTAAACTTATTTTTAAAACATTTTAAAATGTTTTTGAAACATTTTCAAATAATTCAAAATTGTACTTAAATCAATTTAAATTATTTTTAAAGTATTTTAAATTGTTTTTAAAGCATTGTAAACTATTTTTAAAGCATTTAAATTGTTTTGAAAGAATTTTAAAAACATTTTAGAGTACTTTAAAGCTTTTTAAATTGTTGTTAAAGCGTTATAATAGAATTTAAAATTGTTTTTAAAACATTTTAAAGTGCTTTAAATTGTTTTTAAATTATTTTGAACTAATTTAAAGTGTTTTTAAAATGTTCCAAATTGTTTCAAAAACATTTTAAATAGTTTTTGAAGCATTTTAAGTTGTGTTTACAGTTTTTAAAATTGTTTTTAAAACATTTTAAAGTACTTTAAAGCCTTTTAAATTGTTTTTAAAACATTTTAAAACGGTTTTAAAGCATTTTCAATTGCGGTTAAACCACTCAAACTTATTTTTAAAACATTTTAAAGTATTTTTGAAACATTTTAAAATCATTTAAAATTGTTTTTAAATCAATTTAAATTATTTTAAAGTATTTTAAATTGTTTTTAAAGCATTGTAAACTATTTGAAAATCATTTAAAATTGTTCATAAAGCAATTTAAATTACGTTTGAAGTATTTTAAATAGTTTTTAAAGCATTGTAAACAGTTTTTAAAGCATTTTCAATTGTTTTGAAAGAATTTTAAAGTCCTTTAAAGCTTTTTAAATTTCTATTAATGCATTTTAAAATAATTTAAATTTTTTTTAAAAATATTTTAGAGTGTTTTAGATCGTTTTAAAATTATTTTGAACTATTTTAAAGTTTTTTTAAAACATTCTAAATTGTTTCAAAAACATTTCAAATTGTTTTTAAAGCATTTTAAATTGTTTTTAAAACTTTAAATCTTTTTAAATTGTTTATAAAACATTTTAAAATGGGTTTAAAGCATTTTCGATGGTTGTTAAAGTACTCAATCTTATTATTAAAACATTTTAAAATGTTTTTGAAGTATTTTAAAACATTTTAAAATCATTTAAAATTGTTTTTAAATCAATTTAAATTATTTTTAAAGTATTTTAAATTGTTTTTAAAGCATTGTAAAATATTTTTAAAGAATTTCAAAATCATTTTAAATTGTTTTGAAAGCATTTTAAAAACATTTTAAAGTATTTTAAAGACTTTTAAATTGTTGTTAAAGCATTTTAAAAGAATTTAAAATTGTTTTTAAAACATTTTAAAGCGTTTTAAATTGATTTTAAATTATTTTGAACTATTTTAATGTGTTTTTAAAAGTTTCTAAATTGTTTCAAAAACATTTTAAATTGTTTTTAAAGCGTTCAAATTGTTTTGAAAGCATTTTAAATTGTTTTGAAAGCATATTAAAAACATTTTAAAGTACTTTAAAGCTCTTTAAAGTGTTTTTAAAACATTTTAAAATGGTTTTAAAACATTTTCAATTGTTGTTAAAGCACTAAAACTTATTTTTAAAATATTTTAAAATGTTTTTGAAACATTTTAAAATCATTTAAAATTGTTCTTAAATCAATTTAAAGTATTTTATATTGTCTCTAAAGCATTGTAAACTATTTTCAAAGCATTTTAAAATCATTTAAAATTGTTCTTAAAGCAATTAAAATTATTTTTGAAGTATTTTAAATCATTTTTAAAGCATTGTAAATAGTTTTTAAAGCATTTTAAAGTTTTGAAAGCATTTTAAAAACATTTTAAAGTACTTTAAAGCTTTTTAAATTGTTGTTAAAGCATTTTAAAAGAATTTAAAGTTATTTTCAACTATTTTAAAATGTTTTTAAAACGTTCTAAATTGCTTCAAAAACATTTCAAATTGTTTTTAAAGCATTTTAAATTGTTTTTAAAGCATTTAAAATTGTTTTTAAAACATTTTAAAGTACTTTAAAGCTTTTTAAATTGTTTATAAAACATTTTAAAACGGTTTTAAAACATTTTAGATTGTTGTTAAAACCCTTACACTTATTTTTAAAACATTTTAAAATGTTTTTGAAACATTTTAAAATGATTTAAAATTGTTCTTAAATCAATTTAAATTATTTTTGAAGTATTTTAAATTGTTTTTAAAGCATTGTAAACTATTTTTAAAGCATTTTAAAATCATTTTAAATTGTTTTGAAAGCATTTTAAAAACATTTAGAGTACTTTAAAGCTTCTTAAATTGTTGTTAAAACATTTTAAAAGAATTTATAATTGTGTTTAAAACATTTTAGAGTGTTTTAAATTGTTTTTAATTTATTTCGAACTATTTTAAATTGTTTTTACAATGTTCTAAATTGTTTCAAAAACATTTTAAATTGTTTCAGAAACATTTTAAATTGTTTTTAAATCATTTTAAATTGTTTTTAAAGCATTTAAAATTGTTTTTAAAACATTTTAAAGTAATTTAAAGCTTTTTAAATTGTTTTTAAAACCTTTTAAAATGGTTTTAAAACATTTTCAATTGTTGTTCAAGCACTTAAACTTAGTTTAAAAACATTTTAAAATGGTTATTAAATCAATTTAAATTATTTTTAAAGTATTTCAAATTGTTTTTAAAGCATTCTAAACTATTTTTAGAGCATTTAAAAATCATTTAAAATTGTTCTTAAAGCAATTTAAATTATTTTTGAATTATTTTAAATAGTTTTTAAAGCGTCGTAAACTATTTTTAAAGCGTTTTGAATTGTTTTGAAATAATTTTAAAAACATTTAAAAGTACTTTAAAGCTTTTTAAATTGTTGTTAAAGCATTTTGAAAGAATTGAAAATTGTTTTTAAAACATTTTAAAGTGTTTTTAAAACATTTTAAAGTGTTTTTAAATTATTTTGAACTATTTAAAATTGTTTTTAAAATGTTCTAAATTGTTTCAAAAACATTTTAAATTTCTTTTGAAGCATTTTAAATTGTTTTTAAAGCGTTTAAAATTGTTTTAAAAACATTTTAACGTACTTTAAATCTTTTTAAATTGTTTTTAAAACAGTTTTAAAGCATTTTCAATTGTTGTTAAAGCACTTAAACTTATTTTTGAAACATTTTAAAATCATTTAAAATTGATCTTAAATCAATTTAAATTATGTTTAAAGTATTTTATATTTTTTATAAAGCATTGTAAACTATTTTAAAGCATTTTAAAATCATTTAAAATATTTCTTAAAGCAATTTAAATTATTTTTGATGTATTTTAAACAGTTTTTAAAGCATTGTAAATGGTTTTTAAAGCATTTTAAATTATTTTGAAAGCATTTTAAAAACATTTTAAAGTACTTTAAAGATTTTTAAATTGTTGTTAAAGTGTTCTAAAAGAATTTAAAATTGTTTTTAAAACATTCTAAAGTGTTTTAAATTGCTTATAAATTTTTTTGAACTATTTTAAATTGTTTTTAAAACGTTCTGAATTGTTTCAAAAACATTTTAAATTGTTTTTAAAGCATTTTAAGTTGTTTTTAAAGTGTTTAATTTTTTTTTTTTTTTAACATTTTAAAGTACTTTAAAGCTTTTTAAATTGTTTTTTAAACATTTTAAAACGGTTTTAAAACATTTTCAATTGTTGTTATACCACTTAAACTTATTCTTAAAACATTTTAAAATCATTTAAAATTGTTTTTAAATCAATTTAAATTATTTTTGAAGTATTTTAAATAGTTTTTAATGCTTTGTAAACGGTTATTAAAGCATTTTAAATTGTTTTGATAGCATTTTAAAGCACTTTAAAGCTTTTTAATTGTAGTTAAAGCATTTTAAAAGAATTTAAAATTGTTTTTAAAACATTTTAAAGTTTTTCTAAATTATTTTGAACTATTTTAAATTGTTTTTAAAACGTTCTAAATTGTCTCAAAAACATTTTAAATTGTTTTTAAAGCATTTGAATTTTTTTAAACGCGTTTAAAATTGTTTTTAAAACATTTTAAAGTACTTTAAATCTTTTGAAATTGTTTATAAAACATTTTAAAACGGGTTTAAAGAATTTTCAATTGTTGTTAAAGCACTTAAACTTATTTTTATAACATTTTAAAATGTTTTTGAAACATTTTAAAACATTTTAAAATAATTTAAAATTGTTCTTAAATCAATTTAAAGTATTTTAAATTGTTTTTAAAGCATTGTAAATTATTTTTAAAGTATTTTAAATTGTTTTGAAAGAATTTTAAAAACATTTTAGAGTACTTTAAATCTTTTTAAATTTTTGTTAAAGTGTTTTAATAGAATTTAAAATTGTTTTTAAAACATTTTAAAGTGTTTTAAATTGTTTTTAAATTATTTTGAACTAATTTAAATTGTTTTTAAAACGTTCCAAATTGTTTCAAAAACATTTTAAATTGTTTTTAAAGCATTTTAAGTTGTTTTTAAAGTGTTTAAAATTGTTTTTAAAACATTTTAAAGTACTTTAAAGCTTTTTAAATTGTTTTTAAAACATTTTAAAATGGTTTTAAAGCATTTTTAATTGTTGTTAAAACACTCAAACTTATTTTTAAAACATTTTAATATGTTTTTGAAACATTTTAAAATCATTTAAAATTATTTTAAAATCAATTTAAATTATTTTAAAAGTATTTTAAATTGTTTTTAAAGCATTATAAACTATTTTTAAATAATTTAAAATTGTCTTTAAAGCAATTTAAATTACTTTTGAAGTATTCTAAATAGGTTTTAAAACATTATAAACGGTTTTTAAAGCATTTTAAAGTACTTTAAAGCTAATTAAATTGCTATTAATTCATTTAAAAAGAATTTAAAATTGTTTTTAAAACATTTTAGAGTGTTTTAAATTGTTTTTAAATTATTTTGAACTATTTTAAAGTGTTTTTAAGACATTCTAAATTGTTTCAAAAACATTTTAAATTGTTTTTAAAGCGATTAAAATTGTTTTTAAAACATTTTAAATTAATTTAAAGCTTTTTAAATTGTTTATAAAACATTTTAAAATGGGTTTAAAGCATTTTCAATTGTTGTTAAAGAACTTAATCTTATTTTTAAAACATTTTAAAATGTTTCTGGAATATTTTAAAACATTTTAAAATCATATAAAATTGTCCTTAAATCAATTTAAATTATTATTAAAGTATTTTAAATTGTTTTTAAAGCATGCAAACTATTTTTAAAGAATTTTAAAATCATTTTAAACTGTTTTGAAAGTGTTTTAAATTGTTTTGAAAGCATTTTGAAAACATTTTAAAGTACTTCCCCAGATGCGGGTGCTTCAGGTGGTATTTAAGGAGATGGGACAGGGGTGCGGCAAGCAGGACGACACCTGCAAGGCCAGCACCACCTAGATAAGGATGGGATGAGCCTCAAACATAGGAGGGTGCATTCACATGGTCTCAAGCATTGGGATGGTAGCATGCACAGCCGGAACCTGGATCGGACCATCACCTCCGCATGCTTCAGGTATAGCTCGGCTTCAGCTCCATTAATTGCAAAAGTTATGGCAGGGAATAGTCGAGGAGAGCTAGCGGTAATCAATCTCATGTATAGCCATGGTCTCGGTTGGAAGTTTCATATGCATTGTTGGTTGGGTGAAGGTGGGTTCTGGGACACTGTTGGGTCATGCTCACCTTTTGAGATGTGCCCTCCGCCAGCTCCAAATTTTCTCTTTTCTCCTCTCTCGGAATACCTGTGCGCTCTCTCTACTCCATTTCTCATCATGGTGAGACAGTGGTTAATTAGCAGAAGGGGCGGTTCGAGAGGTGGCAGCTCTCGACAGCAAGTCTGGAGGTGCAGCACCTCGGGCTCTCCCTCTTCCTCTGCGGAAAATCCTCGCTATCCCAACACTAGAAGTGGACAAGGTAGAGCAGGCCTTCGCTTAGCTCCATTTCCTCTGCCCCAGCACCCCTCTCCCATACCACGCTCTTCCACTTCCGCAACACTCTCAACCAGCCAGTTATCATTGCCACTATATCTCCATCTCCTTCTCCGAGGAATCGATTCAGAGTGCCTAGATGCCCTGCCCTGGAGGCGATATACCTAAAGCAGAGCCCACCGAAGAGGCCTGCAGAACGAAAGAAGAGACAAGGCAATTGCGCATGGTGGACAACCCACACAGAAAGGGAAGGAGGCTATGAGGGAAAGGCAAGAGGATTCAGAGCCTCAGAGTGCCAAGCCAACCATGGAAGTGGGCAAGATGAACGAGGAGAACACGTAGTAGGTTGAAGGAAGAGGAGAAGGTGAGAAATCTCAGCCAGATAACCGCGAAGATTGGAGCTGCCTGGTGGTGGAGGAACTTACCACGGAGGAGTTCATCAACCAAATTACCAATGCCAGGTGGCACTTCTTCTAACGTTTGGTTCCACCTCTTTTTTGTCCACGTAGGTATATCCAAGAGGATTAATTGCTGGTTTTATGTTGTCTTCTTAGCTGTCTTCAGAAAACTGAGGAAAGTGTTCAATGATGTCCTTCTTCTTTTTGTAATTCCAGCACTATCAGACTGGTTTCCCCTCTGTTGGGGCAGTCTTAGAACTAGTTCTTCGGCAAGCTGAGATAGGCTTCTTTCTTTTACAGCCAGTTTCTCTCTCTAAATATCTTTTTTCCTCTTAATATATTAACCTTACTTAGAAAAAGAAAACATTTTAAAGTACTTTAAATATTTTTAAATTGTTGTTAAACCATTTTAAAAGAATTTAAAATTATTTTTAAAACATTTTAAAGTGTTTTAAATTGTTTTTAAATTATTTTGAACTATTTTAAAGTGTTTTTAAAACTTTCTAAATTGTTTCAAAAACATTTTAAATTGTTTTTAAAGCATTTTAAATTGTTTTTAAAGCATTTAAATCGTTTTGAAAGCATTTTAAATTGTTTTGGAAGCATTTTAAAAATATTTTAAAGTACTTTAAAGCTCTTTAAATTGTTTTTAAAACATTTTAAAACGATTTTAAAGCATTTCAGTTGTTGTTAAAGCACTTAAACTTATTTTTAAAACATTTTAAAATGTTTTTGAAACATTTTAAAATCATTTAAAATTGTTCTTAAATCAATTTAAATTATTTTTCAAGTATTTTATATTGTTTCTAAAGCATTGTAAACTATTTTTAAAGCATTTTAAAATCATTTAAAATTGTTCTTAAAGCAATTTAAATTATTTTTGAAGTATTTTAAATAGTTTTTAAAGCATTGTAAATGGTTTTTAAAGCATTTTAAATTGTTTTGAAAGCATTTTAAAAACATTTTAAATCACTTTAAAGCTTTTTAAATTGTTGTTAAAGCATTTTAAAAGAATTTAAAATTGTTTTCAAAACATTTTAAAGTGTTTTTAAATTATTTTGAACTATTTTAAATTGTTTTTAAAACATTCTAAATTGCTTCAAAAACATTTCAAATTGTTTTTAAAGCATTTTAAATTGTTTTTAAAGCGTTTAAAATTGTTTTTAAAACATTTTAAAGTACTTTAAAGCTTTTTAAATTGTTTATAAAACATTTTAAAACGGTTTTAAAGAATTTTCAATTGTTGTTAAAGCACTTACACTTATTTTTAAAACATTTTAAAATATTTTTGAAGCATTTTAAAATGATTTAAAATTGTTCTTAAATCAATTTAAATTATTTTTGAAGTATTTTAAATTGTTTTTAAAGCATTGTAAACTATTTTTAAACCATTTTAAAATCATTTTAAATTGTTTTGAAAGCATTTTAAATACATTTTAGAGTACTTTAAAGCTTCTTAAATTGTTGATTGTCGGAGGAAGATGGCGGAGGAGGGTTTCGAAGGCGGAACCCTAGGCCCTAGGCCTAGGTGAGGCAGACTATGCAGAGGACACGCAGGTACGGGACCTGCAGTGCTGGCAGCTGCTCAGGGCGACGTCAAGCAGGGTGGGTCAAAGGTGATACGGGCGGTCGAAACTTTGCGGAAACCGGCGGGCGGATTGCTGTTTCGGGGAAAGGTAGAGACAAAGATGGTATAGGGGTTTTCTCATCACCCGTGACCGCCATTTGCTTTACTGCTCCGTTTCAACTGTGTCTCCCTTCACTGTTTGCGAGAAGGCGGTTTCAGCGACAGCTGCGGGTAACGGTTGCAAGGTTCTATTTTGGGGTTTATTACTTTTTACAATGGTAATTTCTGGCGAGTCGGTGGATTTGGACCCATCTCCCGAAGACTTGCTCACTGTCTGGGGGAAGGAGGTCAATGCTCAGACATTGAGAGAGCTCCTTGGGAAGGCGGAAGGGCCTGGAACCGTTAAGGCAGGGGGGGCAGGTTCAAGAACCTTAAACTACGCGAAAGTGTTGCTGGAGGAGAGTAGGGACCTTTCGGGAAACCAGGGTTTATCCGGAAATGAGCTCGCGGGAGAAAATTTGGGGTTTGCACAGAACATTCGAGGAGGCAAGGGTTTTGTAGATCCGAAGGGTAAGCCGCTCTCGCCCTCAAAAATTCCATATCCATCAGGAGGGTTAGAGGATATCATCAACTCAGCGCAGAAGGTGGGGGTTTGGAGGTCCGTTGGGGGCTTAAAAACCCCTCGGAACGAGGCTGGATGGAATAGCAATTCGGCGTCGGTTAATAGGGGCCTCTTTCCAAAGGTTTTCCCTGAGCGGATTACGGGAGTAGGAGGGATTGAAGCAAGCTTGGAAGAGAAGCAGGGGTTTGGAGCGGGAAAAGAAAGGGCAAATTCCTCTTTCGTGACAGAGAAGAATGGTAAGCCGACCGAAGGTCGGGTCGAACCCTTGGCAGGAGCAGCAGGAGCAGAAGCTGAGACGAGGGGGAGACAAGAAGCACAAGCTCAGGATTTGGGGGAACAGGCTGATGAAACGGAACTAAGGAGGGCGGGGACCAAAAGAAAAAAATCAAAACCCTTGAAGACAAAGAGCTTTGCGAAATTGATCCTGGGTATGGATGTGCAGGTGGAGGATGTCCTCGAAGTGGCAGAGGTAACGTTGGTAGGCAGGATTAGAGGGAGACCGATTTCCGGAAAAGCCCTTCGAATGTGGGCGGAGAAGCTGTGGACGGGAACACCAGCAGCATCATTCAAATCAAATGTTCTCGTTAAAGGTTGGTTTATGGTCAGTTTTGATAGCAAGGAAGCGATGGAGTGGGTGGAAGGGCAGAATTGGGCTTTTGGAAGCCGGCCGATCTTCTTCAAAAGGTGGACGCCTTTGTTCGATGCTGATACTGAGAAGGTGGATGAATTCCCTGTGTGGGTGCGGGCGCCGAGTTTACCACCTTTCTTATGGGCGGATTCTGTGTTCAAATCAATTGGGGATTTGCTGGGGACGTACTTGGATGCAGATAGATCATACTTGCATACTTTTGAGAAAGGGGTGGCAAGGATTCTGGTGCGGCTTAATCCTAAAGAGGGTCTAGCAAAATCTATTACTCTGTGTTACAAGGAGTTTGAATTTGAACAGAAGCTTGACTATGAACTTCTCCCATTTCGTTGTCATCGATGCCATGAATACGGGCATCTGGCGAGGGACTGCCCGTTGGGTAGGCGAAAGAGGAGGACACAAAAGGATGATGAGGATTGGATCGAGTTCATGAAGAAAGCCGAACACAAGGTGGATGAAAAGATTGGCGTAGAAGAGGATGCTGAAGTGATGATGAACCGAGACGAAGAGGAGCAAAAAAGGGATGACGACATCCAGATGCGCCTTCCAGATGACCAGCCGATGATGGATGCCTCTGCTCCAGTTCAGGATGCCGTCGTCGAAGACGACCATCCGGGTATGCAGTCTTCCTCGTTCCTCTCTGATGTTAATGTTGTTTCAATGGGTGGGGGCTTATCTAAGGAAAACAAATTTAATGAAGAAATGCTAAATATTGAAACCCTTTCTGACTCTCTCCCCTCCCTAAATCTGAACTGTGAGAATTTTCCCCCTCTGAGTATTGGAACTGGATCCTCTAATGGTCGACAATACAATTTGAGATCCTTAAGTAAAAAATCCGGTTGCTCATCTGAGCTTTCGGAGCCTGTAGGAGGATTAGGGTCTGAGACTCCTAAAAGCATTTCAAAAAAGGGAAGAGGGCGGAAATCCATACTTTCTAAAACTCAAGCAAAAGCAATATTTGATGTGGCAGATGGTAAGCAGATGACTATCCCTGGGGCGCTTAGAGCAGTAAAACCCCCTGAAACGGTGTTAAAATGATCTGTCTCTCCTGGAATTGTAGAGGTTTAGCTAGTAAGCCTAAAAAACTAGCCCTAAAGGACCTTATTTCTCGTTGCAATCCTGACATTGTTTTCCTTCAAGAGACCCTAGGTAAGAGCTTGGATGTGGAATCGGCTCTTAGCTCTCTCCTCCCGGGCTGGAGCTTTCTAGCTGTAGATGCATCAGGTCACTCGGGAGGGTTGGCTATAGGAATCAAAACTGGAAGACTGAAGATCCTAAGCACGTGGGGGTTACAACATGTTATGGGAATGGAGGTGATGTCCTCTGATTTTGACTTCCCTCTGTCCATTGTAAATATCTACGGCCCTTGTCAGGGAAGGGTCATCTTTTGGAACGAGCTCCTTTCAAAAAATTTGATGAAGGTCGAAAATCTTATTATCGGGGGGGATCTTAACTTCTCTCTGGGAATTTCTGAAGCCTGGGGTCCGCAAGCGAGAGAGGATCCACTCTCAGATTTCTTTGCAAATGTTCTTCAGAGTCATCAGTTGATTGATGTAAATCTTTTAAAAGTGAAACCTACTTGGAGGAATCGAAGGACAGGGGAAGAGAGGATAGCGAAAAGACTGGATCGTTTTCTGATCAGTGAAAGGCTGGTTTCCAGGATTCCATGTTTTCGCCAATGGGTAGGGGAAGGGGGGAATTCGGATCATTTCCCTATCATATTGGAACTCTCAAAATCTCCTCCGAAACCGGCCGCGCCTTTCAAATTCAATCCCTCGTGGCTTCAAGAGGAGTCCTTCATAAAGCTTTTTAATGAAACATGGAGGCACCCGGGTCCGGAATTTAGGGGGAGTCGAGCGGGGTTCTTCATGGAAAATCTTAAGAGACTCAAAAAAGCAACCATTGATTGGGCTTCTGATAGAAGGAGAAAACAAGTGGAAGAATTAGAATCTATCGAAAAGGCCCTAGGAGTCCTTGAAGACCCAGATTCTGATGCTTATGCCTCCAGCGAATCAAAAGATAAAATTTTGGTTTTAGAGAAGAAAAGAGCGAAGATTTTATTAGACAAAGAAGAGGAGTGGAGAATGAAAAGCAGAGCTATATGGCTGAAAGCAGGGGATGAGAATACAAAATTTTTTCATAATTATGCAAAAGGGAGGAGGATTGCGAATACTATCTGGAATTTGAGGGATTTGGATGGGAGAGTGGCCTCTTCCTTTGAGGACTTGTCCGATATGGGGAAGAAACATTTTCAGACCCTTTTCGCTGACCCCGGTGGGATCTCTTTGCCGGAAATAATCCGAACTGCTCAGGCTTTCCCTCGCTTTGTGGAGGAGGAGGAGGCGGAAGACCTTTTCAGAGAAGTGTCTAAGGAAGAAGTGGAAGGTGTTATAAAATCTATGGCAAAAGATAAAAGCCCAGGGCCAGATGGTTGGACCATAGAGCTGTTTACCCATTTCTTTGAATCCATAGGATCAGAGCTGGCTGAGGTTGTAGAGGAGTCTAGAACAAAAGGTGAAATTTACGGTCCTTTCAATGCCACTTTCATTGCTCTGATTCCTAAAAAAGAAGATCCCGAAACCTTTGAAGATTTCAGACCTATTTCTTTGTGCAATACCATCTACAAGATTATAGCAAAGGTCATTGCAATTCGTCTGAAACCAAGCTTATCAAGATGCATTTCATCAGAACAATTTGGTTTTCTGGACGGGAGGCAAATCCATGAAGCTATTGGTGTAGCTCAAGAAACTATACACAGTCTTAGACAGGCAAATAAGAAGGGGGCAGTTCTCAAAATTGATTTATCAAAAGCTTATGATAGGGTCAGCTGGACTTATCTAAAGATGCTCTTGACACACCTCGGCTTCCAGGTGGGCTTTATTAAATGGATCATGGGATGCATATCCAATGTGAATTTTGCTGTTCTGATTAATGGAGCGGCCTCTCATTTCTTCAAAAGTCAAAGAGGGCTTCGTCAGGGGTGTCCACTCTCGCCTTTGCTTTTCCTTCTAGCAGCTGAGGGTTTAAGCAGGCTTATCCAAAAGGCAAAGCGCTCAGGTTTGGTTAAAGGTTTGGAAGTGGCTATTAACCTCTTTATCACTCATCTGCTTTTTGTTGATGACATTCTGTTGTTTACCAATGGGAATGTAGATGAAATTGTTGAAATTAAGCTCATCTTAGATCAATTTCTGAAAGCAACAGGTCTCCAAATAAATGAAAGGAAATCTCAGCTAATTCTTGAAGGTTTCAGTAGACAAGAGGAGGCTACTATTGTTGCACAGCTACCCTTTCGATCCTGTAGCATGGAGCAGACTTTCAAATATCTTGGGTTTTGGCTCAAGCCATCCTCATACAAAAAACAGGACTGGAATTGGCTGGTAGCGAAGATCGAACAGAAAATATCTCATTGGAGCTTCAAGTGGCTGTCTAGGGCAGGTAGATTGACCTTGGTAAATTCAGTTCTTCAGGCTATTCCGGTGTTTTGGGCAGCCTTGACCTGGATACCAAAAGGGACGTTGCACAAAATAAGACAGATATGTAGCAGATTTCTATGGTCGGGATCAAAGGAGGATTCAGTTCTTCCATGGGTGGCATGGGATAAAATTGCAAGACCAAAAGATTGGGGGGGATGGGGCTTAAAAATACTCACGGACTTTAGTCAAGCCTTAGCGGCAAAGTCAGGGTGGCGAATTATTACTTTGGAGAACCTCTGGACAAGGGTGGTTAGGAGGAAGTACATCGACCCCATCCCCCTAGAAGATTGGATAAGATCACCTCTCAAAAAAGGGAGAAACTGCTCGGTGATCTGGAAAGCCACCACAGAGGCTTTCAAGCTTATTGAACAAGGTCTGGCTTGGCGGGTTGGGAATGGAGAAAATGTGAGGATTGGCAGGGACCCATGGGTAGGGTGCAGTGACGCTTTTGCTCTCCCACCTGGTTTGCTAATTCATCTGGACGAATTAGGAATCAGAAGCTTATGGCAGATTGCATGCTTGGAGCGAACCTCCATTTGGGGTCAAGCTTGGAAGACAGAAGAGGAGCTCGGGATAAATATCAGGTGGAGAGATGATTGGCAAAGATTTATTCAAGAATTGATAAGATCAAATGTTAGATTACTTGACAGGCCTGATACTTTGATGTGGGCTCACGCGGAAACGGGGAATTACTCTCCCAAGGCAGGATACAACTTTCTGATGAAAAACAAAGGTTGGAATCTCCCGGTTTGGTGGTCGAAACCTCTGTTCAAATTAAAGTGTCCTAAAAAAGCCAGAATTTTTTTCTGGTGTGCTTTAAACCATAAGATTCCTACCTGGGACGTCCTTCAATCCCGTTTCAAACAGGGGCCTGGCAGATGCCCGTTGTGTTGTAAGGAATCTGAAACCATTTCTCATCTTTTTCTCACATGCCCTTTTACTAGACAAGTTTGGTTGGAAGCGGAAAGGCTCATAGCGGTTAAACTAAAATGGGAAGGAGATAATATATCCACAGCTTGGGATTTTTGGTGGAAGCATTTTCAAGAAAAGAACCTGAGGAACCTGCCACCAATCATTTGCTGGGGGATCTGGCTTGCCAGGAACCGAAGTATTTTCAGGGAAACAAAGAATTCTGAGGCAGCCATTGCCATCCAGAGCAAAGCCATTCTGGATAGTATCCCAATAAAGGAAGAACAATCTAGTGATAAGCGGAGAAAGGAATTCCGAATCAGAGAGGGGGTTCCCTGGGCCTTTTTTGACGGTGCAGCTCAAGACAATATCACGGGGGCTGGGATTAGTATACACTTAAATGCATCACATACATTAAAGGCCTCAGTAGGCATTGGTGTGGGCACAAACAACTTTGCGGAACTCTCTGCACTAAAGCTTCTCCTCTGTTGGCTAATTCATAAAAATATTCTCACAGTTCAGATTTTTGGAGACTCCATGAATGTGGTTAACTGGGTTTCTGGGAAGTTTAGATGCCAGCATTACATTTTGCTTCCATTATTAGAGGAGATACAATCTTTAATCCATCATTTTAATGTTTTTTATATTGATCATATATACAGGGAATTCAATGAAGAAGCAGACGAGCTTTCTAAAGCAGGTTTGCAACAAGCTGTGGGCATTTGGAGGATAACTGAACAGCAGGGGGATCAGATCCGTATGACGGATCTTCCCCCCTATGGTTGACTTGGTTCTCGTTTCTCTTTTTTGATCTCTTGGTATATGCTCTGTCTTACCCGGATTATGGTATCATGTGGCATATGTAGCTCTGGTTTTCGTTTCTGATTCTAAAACTATGTTTTGGTGCTCTTTCTGAAGAGCAGTATATGACAGTCTTTTAACTGTGTATATGGGCTGTTTTCCTTATGTAAGGAGGCCCATGAGACTTTTAGTTTTTATGGTTAGAACATCTCTGGATATGGCTGCCCGGGCAGCGTACAGTTTGCTTTTTGATCAGCACTTGAATGGGGTGTCAGTTGATCCTCCTCAGAGGAGTTCTTTGCCTTTCCCCAGGCGTTTATGTAGCTGAATGTTAACTCATGTGCTCTGTAACTTTTTTTATTGCTTATAAAAAGAGTTCGCTTTTTTCCTTGGAAAAAAAAAAGCTTCTTAAATTGTTGTTAAAACATTTTAAAAGAATTTATAATTGTTTTTAAAACATTTTACAGTGTTTTAATTTGTTTTTAAATTATTTTGAACTATTTTAAATTGTTTTTAAAACGTTCTAAAATGTTTCAAAAACATTTTAAATTGTTTCAGAAACATTTTAAATTGTTTTGTAAGCATTTCAGATCATTTTTAAAGCGTTTAAAATTGTTTTTAAAACATTTTAAAATGGTTTTAAAGCATTTTCAATTGTTGTTAAACCACTTAAACTTATTTTAAAAACATTTTAAAATGTTTTTGAAACATTTTAAAATCATATAAAATTGTTATTAAATCAATTTAAATTATTTTTAAATTATTTTAAATTGTTTTTAAAGCATTGTAAACTATTTTTAAAGCATTTCAAAATCATTTAAAATTGTTCTTAAAGCAATTTAAATTATTTTTGAATTATTTTAAATAGTTTTTAAAGCGTCGTAAACTATTTTTAAAGCATTTTAAATTGTTTTGAAATAATTTTAAAAACATTTTAAAGTACTTTAAAGCTTTTTAAATTGTTGTTAAAGCATTTTGAAAGAATTTAAAATTGTTTTTAAAACATTTTAAAGTGTTTTTAAATTATTTTGAACTATTTAATTTTTTTTTTTTAAATGTTCTAAATTGTTTCAAAAACATTTTAAATTGCTTTTGAAGCATTTTAAATTGTTTTTAAAGCGTTTAAAATTGTTTTAAAAGCATTTTAAAGTACTTTAAAGCTTTTTAAATTGTTTTTAAAACATTTTAAAACGGTTTTAAAGCATTTTCAATTCTTGTTAAAGCACTTAAACTTATTTTTGAAACATTTTAAAATCATTTAAAATTGTTCTTAAATCAATTTAAATTATTTTTAAAGTATTTTATATTGTTTCTAAAGCATTGTAAACTATTTTTAAAGCATTTTAAAATCATTTAAAATTGTTCTTAAAGCAATTTAAATTATTTTTGATGTATTTTAAACAGTTTTTAAAGCATTGTAAATGGTTTTTAAAGCATTTTAAACTGTTTTGAAAGCATTTTAAGAACATTTTAAAGTACTTTAAAGCTTTTTAAATTGTTGTAAAAGCGTTTTAAAAGAATTTAAAATTGTTTTTAAAACATTCTAAAGTGTTTTAAATTGTTTATAAATTATTTTGAACTATTTTAAATTGTTTTTAAAATGTTCTAAATTGTTTCAAAAACATTTTAAATTGTTTTTAAAGCATTTTAAGTTGTTCTTAAAGTGTTTAATTTATTTATTTTTAAACATTTTAAAGTACTTTAAAGCTTTTTAAATTGTTTTTAAAACATTTTAAAATGGTTTTAAAGCATTTTCAATTGTTGTTAAACCACTTAAACTTATTCTTAAAACATTTTAAAATGTTTTTTAAACATTTTAAAATCATTTAAAATTGTTTTAAAACAATTTAAATTATTTTTAAAGTATTTTAAATTGTTTTTAAAGCATTGTAAACTATTTTTAAAGCATTTTAAAATCATTTAAAATTGTTCTTAAAGCAATTTAAATTATTTTTGAAGTATTTTAAATAGTTTTTAAAGCATTGTAAACAGTTTTTAAAGCATTTTAAATTGTTTTGAAAGCATTTTAAAAGCATTTTAAAGCACTTTAAAGCTTTTTAATTGTTGTTAAAGCATTTTAAAAGAATTTAAAATTGTTTTTAAAACATTTTAAAGTGTTTTTAAATTATTTTGAACTATTTTAAATTGTTTTTAAAACGTTCTAAATTGTTTCAAAAACATTTTAAATTGTTTTTAAAGCATTTAAAATTGTTTTTAAAGCGTTTAAAATTGTTTTTAAAACATTTTAAAGTACTTTAAAGCTTTTTAAATTGTTTATAAAACATTTTAAAACAAGTTTAAAGCATTTTCAATTGTTGTTAAAGCACTTAAACTTATTTTTAAAACATTTTAAAATGTTTTTGAAACATTTTAAAACATTTTAACATAATTTAAAATTGTTCTTAAATCAATTTAAATTATTTTTAAAGTATGGGTCAAATGGTTGCCTCTGGTTGCTTTGAGAAAGCTCTTTTTCCCTACAAAACAAAAATAACACAAAACCCAACACGGACATATAAAAAAAACGAACCTTGCGGCTCGAAGTTAGCTTTAGCCGGAAACTAAATATTTTCAAATTGAACCTTGCGGCTCGAAGTTAGCTTTTTAATCGGAAACTAAATATTTTCCTCAATGTTTCTGATTTTCCGAGATGACACTAAGGCGCAGCGGAAAAGAGCATACGCATGAGAAAAATCCTTCCTTTCTGTTTCTGATTTGCCCAGATCACACAGAGTCGCAGGGCAAAGAGCATACACAGAAATGAAAGGTATAGATCCGGTAATAAAAAAGGCTAAATAAACCGAAACCAAAATAAACAGAGAGAAAATGACTGTAAAATGAAAATAAACATTGTATACCTCCAAATCTTAAAAATGATGCAGCTAGGGCTACCGGAAACCTTTTCGCGTGAAACGAAAGGGGTTTCTCACTTGAATAGATTCTCCCAACACAACAAAGCAGTCCTGTCGGCCCGAAAGCAGTCAGAAACAGTAGATCTAGGAAACGGTTGTCGGATGCAGTTCTACCGGCTTCAGATTTGGATGACCAACAGACGCGGCCCTCAAATAGCTCCCATACCATGTAGGAATTTACAGGGTAAGTTCCTCAGATAGAACACCAAAGGACACCACTCACAAACAGATCACAGATCAATACACCAGTATTTTGACGTGGTTAAAACCCTCAAAGAGGGAAACAGTCCACGGCCTGAGCCAACGCGACCACTTCAGGCAACTTATTAATAAAAGAATAAAAATTTACATATGCTTCTCTCATAGACGAATTACACTACAAATTACCCTCCATGCTCTTTAAATAGAGATCGTGGACCAATCAAGTGTTAAGCCACGGATCAAGTGTCGGTAATACCGAGGAGAGAATGAACCGTCGGATCACTACATATCGTGACCGTCGGATTGTAAGTTACAAAATGTACATAGTAAAGAAACACATTTTACCTAACTCTATACTAGACCAAGTTGTACTTAACTATTCCCTATGTGTCGGAATATCCTAACAGTTAAAGCATTTTAAAAGAAATTAAAATTGTTTTTAAAACATTTAAAAGTGTTTTTAAATTAATTTGAACTATTTTAAATTGTTTTTAAAACGTTCTGAATCATTTCAAAAACATTTTAAATTGTTTTTAGAGCATTTAAAATTGTTTTTATAACATTTTAAAGTACTTTAAAGCTTTTTAAATTGTTTATAAAACATTTTAAAACGAGTTTAAAGCAATTTCAATTGTTGTTAAAGCACTTAAACTTACTTTTAAAACATTTTAAAATGTTTTTGAAACATTTTAAAATAATTTAAAATTGTTCTTAAATCAACCTAAATTATTTTTAAAGTAATTTAAATTGTTTTTAAAGCATTTTAAACTATTTTTAAAGCATTTTAAATTGTTTTGAAAGAATTTTAAAAACATTTTAGAGTACTTTAAAGATTTTTAAATTGTTGTTAAAGCATTTTAATAGAATTTAAAATTGTTTTTAAAACATTTTAAAGTGTTTTAAATTGTTCTTAAATTATTTTTAACTAATTTAAATTGTTTTTAAAACGTTCCAAATTGTTTCAAAAACATTTTAAATTGTTTTAAAAGCATTTTAAGTTGTTTTTAAAGTGTTTAAAATTGTTTTTAAAACATTTTAAAGTACCTTAAAACTTTTTAAATTGTTTTTAAAACATTATAAAACGGTTTTAAAGCATTTTCAATTGTTGTTAAACCACTCAAACTTATTTTTAAAACATTTTAAAATATTTTGGAAACATTTTAAAATCATTTAAAATTATTTTTAAATCAATTTAAATTATTTTTAAAGTATTTTAAATTGTTTTTAAAGCATTGTAAACTATTTTTAAATCATTATTAAATCATTTAAAATTGCTTTTAAAGCAATTTAAATTACTTTTGAAGTATTTTAAATAGTTTTTAAAGCATTTTATACAGTTTTTAAAGCATTTTAAATTGTTTTTAAAGCGTTTAAAATTGTTTTTAAAAAATTTTAAAGTACTTTGAAGATTTTTAAATTGTTTATAAAACATTTTAAAACGGGTTTAAAGCATTTTCAATTGTTGTTAAAGCACTTAATCTTATTTTTAAAACATTTTAAAATGTTTTTGAAATATTTTAAAACGTTTTAAAATCATTTAAAATTGTTCTTAGATCAATTTAAATTATTTTTAAAGTATTTTAAATTATTTTTAAAGCATTGCAAAATATTTTTAAAGAATTTCAAAATCATTTTAAATTGTTTTGAAAGCGTTTTAAATTATTTTGAAAGCATTTTAAAAACATTTTAAAGTACTTTAAAGATTTTTAAATTGTTGTTAAAGCATTTTAAAAGAATTTAAAATTGTTTTTAAAACATTTTAAAGTGTTTTAAATTGTTTTTAAATTATTTTGAACTATTTTAAAGTGTTTTTAAAACGTTCTAAATTGTTTCAAAAACATTTTAAATTGTTTTTAAAGTATTTTAAATTGTTTTTAAAGCATGTAAATATTTTTGAAAGCATTTTAAATTGTTTTGAAAGCATTTTAAAAACATTTTAAAGTACTTTAAAGCTCTTTAAATTGTTTCTAAAACATTTTAAAACGGATTTAAAGCATTTTCAATTGTTGTTAAAGCACTTAAACTTATTTTTAAAACATTTTAAAATGTTTTTGAAACATTTTAAAATCATTTAAAATTGTTCTTAAATCAATTTAAATTATTTTTCAAGTGTTTTATATTGTTTCTAAAGCATTGTAAACTATTTTTAAAGCATTTTAAAATCATTTAAAATTGTTCTTAAAGCAATTTAAATTATTTTTGAATTATTTTAAATAGTTTTTAAAACGTCATAAACTACTTTTAAAGCATTTTAAATTGTTTTGAAATAATTTTAAAAGTATTTTAAAGTACTCTAAAGCTTTTTAAATTGTTGTTAAAGCATTTTGAAAGAATTTAAAATTGTTTTTAAAACATTCTAAAGTGTTTTTAAATTATTTTGAACTATTTAAAATGGTTTTTAAAATGTTCTAAATTGTTTCAAAAACATTTTAAATTGCTTTTGAAGCATTTTAAATTGTTTTTAAAGCGTTTAAAATTGTTTTAAAAACATTTTTAAGTGGTTTAAAGCTTTTTAAATTGTTTTTAAAAAATTTTAAAACGGTTTTAAAGCATTTTCAATTCTTGTTAAAGCACTTAAACTTATTTTTGAAACATTTTAAAATCATTTAAAATTGTTCTTAAATCAATTTAAAGTATTTTTAAAGTATTTTATATTGTTTCTAAATCATTGTAAACTATTTTTAAAGCATTTTAAATTGTTTTTAAAGCATTTTAAATTGTTTTTAAAACATTTTAAAGTACGTTAAAGCTTTTTAAATTGTTTTTAAAACATTTTAAAATGGTTTTAAAGCATTTTCAATTGTTGTTAAAGCACTTAAACTTATTTTAAAAACATGTTAAAATGTTTTTGAAACATTTTAAAATCATTTAAAATTGTTATTAAATCAATTTAGATTATTTTTTAAGTATTTTAAATTGTTTTTAAAACATTGTAAACTATTTTTAAAGCATTTCAAAATCATTTAAAATTGTTCTTAAAGCAATTTAAATTATTTTTGAATTATTTTAAATAGTTTTTAAAACGTCGTAAACTGTTTTTAAAGCATTTTAAATTGTTTTGAAATAATTTTAAAAACATTTTAAAGTACTTTAAATCTTTTTAAATTGTTGTTAAAGCATTTTGAAAGAATTTAAAATTGTTTTCAAATCATTCTAAAGTGTTTTTAAATTATTTTGAACTATTTAAAATTGTTTTTAAAATGTTTAAATTGTTTCAAAAACATTTTAAATTGCTTTTGAAGCATTTTAAATTGTTTTTAAAGCGTTTAATTTTTTTTTTTAAACATTTTAAAGGGCTTCAAAGCTTTTTAAATTGTTTTTAAAACATTTTAAAACGGTTTTAAAGCATTTTCAATTCTTGTTAAAGCACTTAAACTTATTTTTGAAACATTTTAAAATCATTTAAAATTGTTCTTAAATCAATTTAAATTATTTTTAAAGTATTTTATATTGTTTCTAAAGCATTGTAAACTATTTTTAAAGCATTTTAAAATCATTTAAAATTGTTCTTAGAGCAATTTAAATTATTTTTGATGTATTTTAAACAGTTTTTAAAGCATTGTAAACGGTTTTTAAGGCATTTTAAACTGTTTTGAAAGCATTTTAAAAACATTTTAAAGTACTTTAAAGCTTTTTAAATTGTTGTTAAAACGTTTTAAAAGAATTTAAAATTGTTTTTAAAGCATTCTAAAGTGTTTTAAATTGTTTATAAATTATTTTGAACTATTTTAAATTGTTTTTAAAATATTCTAAATGGTTTCAAAAGCATTTTAAATTGTTTTTAAAGCATTTTAAGTTGTTTTTATTTAGTGTTTAATTTATTTATTTTTAAACATTTTAAAGTACTTTAAAGCTTTTTAAACTGTTTTTAAAACATTTTAAAACAGTTTTAAAGCATTTTCAATTTTCGTTAAATCACTTAAACTTATTCTTAAAACATTTTAAAATGTTTTTGAAACATTTTAAAATCATTTAAAATTGTTCTTAAATCAATTTAAATTATTTTTAAAGTATTTTAATTTGTTTCTAAAGCATTATAAACTATTTTTAAAGCATTTTAAAATCATTTAAAATTGTTCTTAAAGCAATTTAAATTATTTTCGAAGTATTTTAAATAGTTTTTAAAGCATTGTAAACGGTTTTCAAAGCATTTTAAATTGCTTTGAAAGCATTTTAAAGCACTTTAAAGCTTTTTAATTGTTGTTAAAGCATTTTAAATTGTTTTTAGAGCGTTTAAAATTGTTGTTAAAACATTTTAATGTACTTTAAAGCTTTTTAAATGGTTTATAAAACATTTTAAAACGAGTTTAAAGCATTTTCAATTGTTGTTAAAGCACTCAAACTTATTTTTAAAACATTTTAAAATGTTTTTGAAACATTTTAAAATAATTTAAAATTGTTCTTAAATCAATTTAAATTATTTTTAAAGTATTTTAAATTGTTTTTAAAGAATTCCAAACTATTTGTAAAGCATTTTATATTGTTTTGAAATAATTTTAAAAACATTTTAGAGTACTTTAAAGCTTTTTAAATTGTTGTTAAAGCGTTTTTAAAGCATTTTAATTTTTTTTAAAGCGTTTAAAATTGTTTTTAAAACATTTTAAAGTACTTTAAAGCTTTTTAAATTGTTTATAAAACATTTTAAAACGGGTTAAAGCATTTTCAATTGTTGTTAAAGCACTTAATCTTATTTTGAAAACATTTTAAAATGCTTTTGAAATATTTTAAAACATTTTAAAATCATTTAAAATTGTTCTTAAATCAATTTAAATTATTTTTGAAGTATTTTAAATTGTTTTTAAAGCATTGCAAACTATTTTTGAAGAATTTTAAAATCATTTTAAATTTTTGGAAAGCGTTTTAATTGTTTTGAAAGCATTTTAAAAACATTTTAAAGTACTTTAAAGATTTTTAAATTTTTGTTAAAGCATTTTAAAAGAATTTTAAATTGTTTTTAAAGCGTTTAAATAGTTTGAAAGCATTTTAAATTGTTTTGAAAGCATTTAAAAAACATTTTAGAGTACTTTGAAGCTCTTTAAATTGTTTCTAAAACATTTTAAAACGGTTTTAAAGCATTTTCAATTGTTGTTAAAGCACTTAAACTTATTTTTAAAGCATTTTAAAATGTTTTTGAAACATTTTAAAATGATTTAAAATTGTTCTTAAATCAATTTAAATTATTTTTCATGCATTTCATATTCTTTATAAAGCATTGTAAACTATTTTTAAAGCATTTAAAATTGTTCTTAAAGGAATTTAAATTATTTTTGAAGTATTTTAAATAGCTTTTAAAGCATTGTAAATGGTTTTTAAAGCATTTTAAATTGTTTTGAAAGCATTTCAAAAACATTTTAAAGTACTTTAAAGCTTTTTAAATTGTTGTGAAAGCATTTTAAAAGAATTTAAAATTGTTTGTAAAACATTTTAAATTGTTTTAAAATTATTTTGAACTATTTTAAATTGTTTTTAAAACGTTCTAAATTGCTTCAAAAACATTTCAAATTGTTTTTGAAGCATTTTAAAATATTTTTAAAGCATTTAAAATTGTTTTAAAAACATTTTAAAGTACTTCAAAGCTTTTTAAATTGTTTTTAAAACATTTTAAAACGGTTTTAAAGCATTTTCAATTGTTGTTAAAGCACTTACACTTATTTTAAAAATATTTTAAAATGCTTTTGAAACATTTTAAAATGATTGAAAATTGTTCTTAAATCAATTTAAATTATTTTTGAAAAATTTTAAATTGTTTTTAAGGCATTGTAAACTATTTTTAAAGCATTTTAAAATCATTTTAATTTTTTTTAAAGCATTTTAAAAACATTTTAAAGTACTTTAAAGCTTCTTAAATTGTTGTTAAAACATTTTGAAAGAATTTATAATTGTTTTTAAAACATTTTACAGTGTTCTAAATTGCTTTTAAATTATTTTGAACTATTTTAAATTGTTTTTAAAACGTTCTAAATTGTTTCAAAAACATTTTAAATTGTTTCAGAAACATTTTAAAATGGTTTTAAAGCATTTTAAATTGTTTTTAAAGCATTTAAAATTGTTTTTAAAGCATTTAAAATTGTTTTTAAAACATTTTAAACTACTTTAAAGCTTTTTAAATTGTTTTTAAAACATTTTAAAATGGTTTTAAAGCATTTTCAATTGTTGTTAAAGCACTTAAATTTATTTTAAAAACATTTTAAAATGTTTTTGAAACATTTTAAAATCATTTAAAATTGTTATTAAATCAATTTAAATTATTTTTAAAGTATTTTAAATTGTTTTTAAAGCATTGCAAACTATTTTTAAAGAATTTCAAAATCATTTTAAATTGTTTTGAAAGAATTTTAAAAACATTTTAAAGTACTTTAATGATTTTTAAATTGTTGTTAAAGCATTTTAAAAGAATTTAAAATTGTTTTTAAAACATTTTAAAGTGTTTTAAATTGTTTTGAAGTATTTTAAAGTGTTTTTAAAACTTTCTAAATTGTTTCAAAAACATTTTAAATTGTTTTTAAAGCATTTTAAATTGTTTTTAAAGTGTTTAAACCGTTTTGAAAGCATTTTAAAAACATTTTCAAGTACTTTAAATCTCTTTAAATTGTTTTTAAAACATTTTAAAATGGTTTTCAAGCATTTTCAATTGTTGTTAAAGAACTTAAACTTATTTTTAAAACATTTTAAAATGTTTTTGAAACATTTTAAAATCATTTAAAATTGTTCTTAAATCAATTTAAATTATTTTTAAAGTATTTTATATTGTTTCTAAAGCATTGTAAACTATTTTTAAAGCATTTTAAAATCATTTAAAATTGTTCTTAAAGCAATTTAAATTATTTTTGATGTATTTTAAATAGTTTTTAAAGCATCGTAAACGCTTTTAAAGTATTTTACACTGTTTTGAAAGCATTTTAAAAACATTTTAAAGTACTTTAAAGCTTTTTAAATTGTTGTTAAAGCGTTTTAAAAGAATTTAAAATTGTTTTTAAAACATTCTGAAGTGTTTTAAATTGTTTATAAATTATTTTGAACTATTTTAAATTGTTTTTAAAACGTTCTAAATTGTTTCAAAAACATTTTAAATTGTTTTTAAAGCATTTTAAGTTGTTTTTAAAGTGTTTAATTTTAATTTATTTTTTAAACATTTTAAAGTAATTTAAAGCTTTTTAATTTGTTTTTAAAACATTTTAAAACGGTTTTAAAGCATTTTTAATTGTTGTTAGACCACTTTAACTTATTCTTTAAACATTTTAAATGTTTTTGAAACCTTTTAAAATCATTTTAAATTGTTCTTAAATCAATTTAAATTGTTCTTCAAGTATTTTATATTGTTTCTAAAGTATTGTAAACTATTTTTAAAGCATTTCACAATCATTTAAAATTGTTCTTAAAGCAATTTAAATTATTGTTGAAGTATTTTAAATAGTTTTTAAAGCATTGTAAACGGTTTTTAAAGCATTTTAAAATGTTTTGAAAGCATTTTAAAGCACTTTAAATCTTTTTAATTCTTGTTAATGTAGGAATTTACATGGTAAGTTCCTTAGACAGAACACCAAAGGACACCACTGTCAAACAGATCACAGATCAATACACCAATATTTTGACGTGGTTAAAACCCTCAAAGAGGGAAACAGTCCACGGCCTGAGCCAACGCGGCCACTTTAGGCAATTTATTAATAAAAGAATGAAAATTTACATATGCTTCTCTCATAGACGGATTACACTACAAATGACCCTCCATGCTCTTTAAATAGAGATCATGGACCAATCGGGTGCTAAGCCATGGATCAATTGTCGGTAATACTGAGGAGAGAATGAACCATCGGATCACTACATATCGTGACCGTTGGATTGTAAGTTACAAAATGTACATAGTAAAGAAACACAATTTACCTAACCCTATACCTAACTCTATACTAGACCAAGTTGTACTTAACTATTTCCTATGTGTCGGAATATCCTAACATCCCCCCTTAAGAACAACTTGGGATAGGATTGAAGGATTTAAAAATATGACACAATAGGAGAAGGAATGAGGCACTAGAGCCTATCCCCCCTTAGTGACAACTTCCTGAACTCCAACCATAAATCGAAGTTTAGTGAACTTCGCCTCTGTGAGAGCCTTTGTAAAGATGTCTGCAACTTGATCATCTGTTGAACAATATTGCACTTCAAGAACATGGTCGTGAATGAGCTTTCTGATGAAGTGCATGTGCAGTTCAATGTGTTTTCTGCGCTGATGTTGGACTGGATCTTTGCAAAGCTGAATGGAACTTTGATTATCACACCAAAGTGTCGTCGGATGCTGCTGCTTAAAGCCAAACTCTGACAGGATCTGACGAAGCCACAAGGCTTCCTTACTAGCTTCTACGACACCACGATACTCTGCTTCTACTGAAGAAATAGAAACGGCACCTTGTTTCTTGCAAGCCCATGTAATAGGTCCTGAACCAAGAGTGAACACATAACCTGCAGTAGACTTCCTATCATCAGGGTCACCAGCCCAATCGGAATCAGTGAAACCAACCAATAGAGGAGCTGCTTCGGCACTGTAATGAATCCCAAACTGAACTGTACCTCGAACATAACGAAGTATTCTTTTAGCTATTTTCCAATGAATTTCATGTGGGTTTTGCATAAACCGAACAACAAAGCCAACGACAAAGGAAAGGTTAGGACGAGTATGGGTTAGATACAAAAGTTTTCCTACAAGTTGAAGGTATAAGGTAGCATCAACTTCAGGAGAAGTACAAGTGACTGAAAGTTTGACTCCAGAATGAAAGGGAGAAGGGGCTGGCTTACAGCCTTCCATGTGAAAATGGAGTAGAATATCAAAGGCATACTTGGATTGAGAAAGGGAAATACCTTCCTTGGATTGCAAGACTTGAAGAAAGAGAAAATAATGTAAGTGTCCTAAGTCTGTCATTTCAAACTTCCTTTTAAGGCTAGACTTCACATGGTTTATAAGGTTGGGATCACTACCAGTCAGGATAAGATCATCAACATAAAGAACAAGAATGATAAGAGACTTGCCCACTTTCTTGGTGTAGACAGTATTGTCAGAATGACACCTAGAGAAGCCAAATTCTAAAAGAAAGTTATCCATTTTGGCATACCAAGCTCGAGGAGCTTGCTTGAGACCATAAAGGGATTTCTTAAGCTGACATACAAGTCTAGAGTTTGTTTGTATAAAGCCAATAGGTTGTTCCATATAGATTTCTTCATGAAAGTCCCCCTGCAAGAAGGAGGATTTAACATCCATCTGATGGACTTCCCATTTGAAAGAAGTAGCAAGGGAAATAACAAGGCGGATAGAGTTCATTGTGGCAATAGGGGAGAAGGTTTTACTGTAGTCAATGCCTTCAACTTGTGAAAAACCCTTAGCGACAAGACGAGCTTTATGTTTATCAAATTTCCCATCTGGTCCATATTTGGTTCTGTAAACCCATTTGCATCTAACAAGTTTTCATCCCTTTGGTAGAGGAACAAGATCCCATGTATCATTTGCCAATAATGAATGATATTCTTCATTCATAGCTGCTTCCCAATCTGGATGGCCTGAAGCTTCTGCAAAGGTGTCAGGATCATAATTCACTGAAGCTTGAGCCAGTAAAGAAGAGGCTCTCTCAAACTGAGAACGTGTACGTCGCTGATCTGTAGGATCACCGGCAAGTTCACCTGCTGCATCCCGAGTACCACGGACCCATTTTGGAAGCTGAGGAGCTGAAGGATGATCCTGAGAAGGTGGGGGAGGATTTTCATCCTCGCTTTCATCATCTGAAGAAATATTTTCAAAAGTAGAAGAGATAGGGAGAGGTGGTACATCCGCCGAACTAGGCTCGCAGGCCGATATATTTTCAGCAAACTTTACATCTCTTCTAATGATAACATTTTTGGACTTAAGTGGAATAAGTCTATGTCCTTTGACATCTTCAGAATATCCAACAAAGATACATTTTTTACTCGTAGGTTATAAAGCTTTATGTTTCTCATCTGAAATATGGGCCCATGCTTCACTTCCAAAAACACGAAAGTGACTTACATCTGGTTTGATTGAGCTCCATGCTTCTTCTGGAGTGATATTCTTTAAAACCTTAGTAGGAGTGCGATTTATTATGTAATTTGCACAGTTAATTACTTCTGCCCAATAATTAAGACTAAGTCCTTTAGATTGAAGCATAAAATTAGACATTTCCTTTAAGGTGCGATTCTTCCTTTCAGCTACACCATTTTGTTGTGGAGTATATGGAACAGTATGTTGCATTTGAATTCCATTATCAGTGCAAAAGTTGATGAATGTGTTTTTAACATATTCTCTGCCATTATTAGATATTAGCTTAAGAATTTGATGTCCAGATTTTTTTTCAACAAAGGCCTTAAAGGCCAAGAACATGTTAAATACTTCACTCTTGAGTTTTAAGAAGTATACCCAAGTGCGTCTGGAGAAATCATTAATTAAAGTTAAGAAATACTTGTATGCAGGGAATGAAGCAACTAGAAGTGGACCACATAAATCACTATGCATGAGCTGTAAAGGGGTTGAGGCGTGCCAAGAGGAACGTTTTTCAAAACTGTCCCGATGATGTTTTCCGAGTACACATCCGGAACAAACACCATCTCTGCAAGATACCATTGGAAGACCTGTCACCATATTTTCTTTACATAGATTTTGAAGAGAGCGATAGTTTAAGTGACCAAATCGCTCATGCCAAAGTTTGCTCACTTCATTGTTATGAGCAACAAATACGGAGGGACGATTTGATGACCCAAAGTTGTGAAACTTGTACAACCTTGTAGAATCATCAACAATGCCAGTAGCTAAAATCTGTCTAGGATATCTTAGGTCCTTAATTACAACATCATGAGGTGAAAATTCAACGATTTTACCTTCACCTGAATGGGTTATCTGATATACAGATAGAAGGTTGCAGGATAAGGTTGGAACACATAATACATCATTAAACTGACCATTGTCTAGATGAATAGTTCTAGTCCCTACAACACTAAGAGATCTATCATCACCAACATATATATTTTTGGTGTTACAATCATTTAAAGAAGAAAACATGGCTTTGTTTTTGGCCATGTGATAAGAAGCTCCAGAATCAATGAGCCACTCATGAGAATGAGAAGAAGAAGATACATTTAGTGCATAGCCAGACCGAGATTCTTGACAACCACATGCAGAAAGTGCCATTCCGGAAGATGAAGTTGAAGTTGAAGAGTGCTCCAAATGGATGTTATGCTTCTTCATTGCTGCTTCCAAGGCTTCCATCTTCTTAAAGCATTTGGATTCTAAGTGGCCATCTCGATTACAAAAGTTCCAATGTCTATCAGTCTTCTTCCCTTTGTTTTTATTTGTCTTGTCATTCTATTGAAATGATTTTTCATTTTGAGGCTGAAATTGCTTAGGACCCTTGTTTGGTTTAGGACCATTCTTTTTAGGATACAACTTGTTGGGTCCCTATAATACTAGTGATTACCATATTACTATTGTAGTTATACCCCTTATTTATATTGTTGTGCCCCTATTACCCCCATATTGTTATTTCTGTGCCCCATAAAATCCCTCTATTGTTATTTTTGTGGCTTTATATTATTATTGTTAGGTCGGCTGGATTATATTGTGACTCCTTAGACTCCTATATATAGAAATGAGGTTTTGTCATTTGTATCATCCAAGAATTGTTCATTTATGTAATGTAAAGGAGGTTGCCCCCTCGAAGAGGCTGAATTCTAAGGCATTGATCTATCTGTTCTATCTTTTCTTGAGCTGGTTTCATAACATTTGGTATCAGAGCTTTGGATTCTAGGGTTTCGCTGCTCCAAATAGGTCATCATGGAATTTTCGCTATAACTCTTCTTCAGTGACGTTTCAGAAGTCGCAAAAAAAACCCATTTGAGAAGAAATCGCTTTGAACCTTGGGTCCCAATTTCAAAGATTTTCGCGTGATATTTGCAGAGATATGATCTGAGGAAGTTGGTATTTTTGCAGACTCCTGAATTACATTCAAAACAGGTGACCTGGGAAAAATCATCATAACTTTCTCTCTGTGAATCAGATTGAAATTTCATAAGAAGGTATAGAAAGAGGACAAACTATAGTTTCTTGTATATCTTTTTCAGAACCAAAGATCGAAAATTTTACACGTGGCACTTCATACAAGTTCGCTCTTCTGGAAAGGTCTATAATCAGGTCATCACGGGAGATTGTGCATAACTCTTTCTTGGAGAATCCAATTTGGATCAGACTGGTGGCATTGGAAAGAGGACACAGAGAGCTACTACAAGTCACAAATTCAGAACTAGATGATTGGAAAGTACAGAGATACATCAGAGGCAATATCAAGCTCCTACAAAGTGAAAAAAGGTGTGTAGATTTTTTTAAATTTTTGCTTAAGCTTGGTTTGAAAATTTATTATGAAGGAATTCAAGGGGCATAGTAGAGCATTATTATCGGTAACTGATGCCCTGAGGAAAGAAAATGCAAACACCTAGTAAGGAACCTGAAAGCTCTAGCATGACTCATGAAGAAGAGAAAGAAATGCTACATGATATATCAAAATTACAAGAACAAGTGCAACAAATGTCACGCTCACAAAAGTTAACAGAAGCTAAGATAAATGGCGTGGAAGCTAAGATGGACAATTTGAAGATAGATTTGAGCACAAATTTGAAGACAGGCATGGCAGATTTGAAGACAGATTTAACCAATTTTCTACAATAAATACTTACTAATGGTGAGAAGGTAGTAAAGGAAACTCATGATGAGAACAAAAGAAATGTTAATCATGATTCCATAGACGCTAATGTTGGATCGAAGAATCACCATATTCCAAAAATCGATATGAGGAAGTTTGATGGCAAGGATCCCGCCACATGGATATTACAGATGGAGCAATTCTTCGATCTCAATAATGTGAAAAATGCACAAAAGGTACGTATGGCAACTGTATATTTGGAACCAAATCAGTTTGTATGGTATCAATGGCTTTGTTCTCGTAAACAATTTATCACTTGGGCAATTTTTACGGAAGAATTGATAGCACATTATGAGGATACAAAAAGCAACACTTTTTTAGCCAATTGATAAGTCTCAAACAAAAGGGTTCAATAATGGAGCACATTGAGGAGTTCCAAAAATTGAACATAAGGGTAAAAGATATTCCAGAGGAGCATAGGATTGATGTGTTCATAGGGTCTTTAAAGGATAATATCCAACATGATGTTCGCCTTTGGGAACCTGATTCATTAGAGAAGGCATTCAGGTTAGCAAGAAAAATGGAAAGCAAAATTATGGCAACTAGGAAGCATACCACTCACAACTATAAAGACGGAAGTGTTGTTGCCCCTAGTCTTCCACAACCTACAAGGTTGACACCACAACAATTGGAAGAAAAAAGAGCAAAAGGGCTTTGTTACAGTTGTGATAGCAAATACACAAAAGGTCATAAGTGTGCTGAGAAGAAATTATTCTACATAGATTGTGAAGAGGAAGAAGAAAAGGAGCAAGAAAGGTCAAAAGAAGAGGATATACTCCAGGAACAAAGCCTAGATGAAGAACAAATAAATCTGACCATATCTTGTAATGCATTGGCGGGAATTACCACTCCTCAAACCATCAAGATAGAAGGACAAATCAAGAAGAAAAAGGTAGTAGTGTTGATTGAGCACCCACAATTTTATTCATTGTAGGGTAGCAAAAGAATTGAATTGCTTCCTATATCCAGCACCAGAGTGTCAAGTGATGATTGCAAATGGAGGAACAATAAATTGCTCTGAAAAGTGCCATAATATCAAGCTATCCATGGGAGAATATGTATTGACTAGCCCAATGCTTTCCATTCCAATGGGAGGTGCTGATGTTGTACTAGGAGTCCAATGGCTACAATCCTTGGGTACAATAGCTTTTAATTTTCAAGAACTTTTCATCAAATTTTCTACGGAAGGAAAGGAAGTTGAATTAAGGGGTATTGCAGGGAAACCAGGAAAGATAATCAGCTCTAATGGCATGACAAAGCTTCTAAAAAAGGAGCAAAGAGGTGTAATTGCACAATTATGTTCGCTAGATGTTTCCACATTGGAATCATCTATTTCTCCAGATCTCCAAAAAGTCCTTGACAATCATTCCAAGGTATTTGAGACTCCCAAAGGTCTCCCACCTATGCGTGATCATGATCATGCTATTCATCTGATTCCAGGAAGTGTTCCTCCAAACATCAGGCCGTACAGATATCCCTATGTCCAAAAAAGTGAAATTGAACGTATGGTTGCAGAAATGCTAGAGGCTGGTATAATTCAACCGAGTCAAAGTTCTTTCTCAGCTCCAGTAGTATTGGTGCACAAGAAGGATGGATCATGGCGCATGTGTCCGGATTATAGGGAGCTCAACAAGCTCACTATTAAAGATAAGTTCCCCATTCCTGTCATTGATGAATTACTGGATGAATTGCATGGATCAATTTACTTCACCAAGTTGGATCTTCGTTCTGGATATCATCAAATCAGAATGAAGATTGAAGACATTCCGAAAACGAAATTTAGAACTCATGAGGGTCATTATGAATTTTTGGTCATGCCTTTTGGCCTTACCAATGCACCTTCAACATTTCAAGGTTTGATGAATTCAATTTTCAAACCATTCCTTAGAAAATTTGTGTTAGTATTTTTTGATGATATACTAATCTACAACAAGTCTTGGAAGGATCATGTTGAACATGTTGACAAGGTGCTACAACTATTGGAGGAGAAACAATTATATGCAAAAAGATCCAAATGTTTCTTTGGAGTCCAGGAGGTGGAATATTTGGGTCATATTGTATCTCATGAAGGAGTTAAGGTAGACCCTAGCAAAATTAAAGCCATTAAGGAATGGAAAATCCCCACATCCATAAAGCATCTGCGAGGATTTCTTGGGTTGACAGGGTATTATCGCAAGTTTGTTAAGAATTATGGGAGAATAGCAGCACCTCTAACAACATTATTGAAGAAAGATTCATTTTCATGGACTCCAGAAGCAACAAAGGCCTTTGAACATCTTAAAGAGGCAATGTGCCAAGCACCGGTCTTAGCTACACCGGACTTCACAAAACCTTTATTGTGGAATGTGATGCTTCAGGAAATGGAATTGGTGCTGTTCTAATGCAAGATGAAAGACCCATTGCTTTTGAAAGTCGTCCAATCAAGGGAAAGTTTTTAAGAAAAGCTATTTATGAGAAGGAAATGTTGGCAATACTCCATGCACTTAAGAAATGGCGACCCTACCTAATGGGAAGACACTTCAAGGTAAAAACAGATCATGATAGCCTTAAATACTTTTTAGAACAAAGATTATCCTCTGAAGAGCAACAAAAGTGGGTCACAAAGATGTTGGGTTATGACTTTGAAATCATCTACAAAAAAGGGAAGCAAAATGTGGTGGCAGATGCACTCTCAAGAAAGGATGAGGATGTGGAAGCATTGTTGTGTGCCATTTCTATTATCCAACCAGATTGGATAAACGAAGAAATGGAGGAATGGAAGAATGACGAAGAAGTGTGGGCACTTATTCGAAAGCTACAACAAGATTCCAGTACTTTTGATACATTTAGCTGGCAAAATGATTCGTTATGGTACAAAGATCGCTTATACCTCTGTAAGAATTCCCAGCTAAAACAAAAGATTCTTATGGAATTGCACACTTCTCCCTTAGGAGGGCACTCAGGATTTTTAAAAACTTACCATAGGGTTAAGAAGGAATTTTTTTGGGATGGCCTTAAATCAGATATTCAAAAGTTTGTGGCGGAATGTTTGGTTTGCCAACAAAATAAAGTTGAAACAATTAAGACACCGGGTCTATTACAACCTTTATCCATTCCAAGCCAACGTTGGGAGGAGGTTTCAATGGATTTTATCACAGGTTTACCCAAGTCTAAGGGAAAGAGTGTCATCATGGTGGTAGTTGACATACTTACCAAGTATGCACACTTTTGTGCATTATCACATCCATTTAAAGCCAGTAAAATTTCTACTGCATTTATGGAAATAGTTCAAAAGCTACATGGAAACCCAAAGATTATTGTAAGTGACAGAGATCCCATTTTCACTTGAAATTTTTGGACAAAATTATTTTCTTGTCTAGGTACTCAGTTAGCTCATAGCTCATCTTATCATCCTCAATCTGATGGACAAACTGAGATAGTAAACAAATGTTTGGAAGGATATCTTCGTTGCTTTGTATCTGATAAACAGACACAATGGGTCAAATGGTTGCCTCTGGTTGCTTTGAGAAAGCTCTTTTTCCCTACAAAACAAAAAAAAACATAAAACCCAACACGAACATACAAAAAAAAAACGAACCTTGCGGCTCGAAATTAGCTTTAGCCAGAAACTAAATATTTTCAAAAATGAACCTTGCGGCTCGAAGTTAGCTTTAGCTAGAAACTAAATATTTTCCTCAATGTTTCTGATTTTCCAAGATCACACTAAGGCACAGCAGAAAAGAGCATACGCATGAGAAAATTCCTTCCTTTTTGTTTCTGATTTTCCCAGATCGCACAGAGTCACAGGGAAAAGAGCATACGCAGAAATGAAAGGTATAGATCCGGTAATAAAAAAGGCTAAATAAACCGAAACCGAAATAAACATTGAGAAAATGACTGTAAACTGCAAATAAACACTATATACCTCCAGATTTTAAAAATGACGCAGCTAGGGCTACCAAAAACCTTTTCGCGTGAAACGAAAGGGGTTCCTCACTGGAACAGATGCTCCCAACACAACAGAGTAGTCCTCTCGGCCTGAAAGCAGTTAGAAATAGTAGATCTAGGAAACGGTTGTCGAATGCAGTTCTACCGGCTTTAGATTTGGATCACCAACGAACGCGGCCCTCAAATAGCTCCGATACCATGTACGAATTTACAGGGTAAGTTCCTCAGAAAGAACACCAAAGGACACCACTCACAAACAGATCACAGATCAATACACTAGTATTTTGACGTGGTTAAAACCCTCAAAGAGGGAAACAGTCCACGGCCTGAGCCAACGCTGCCACTTCAGGCAATTTATTAATAAAAGAATGAAAATTTACATATGCTTCTCTCATAGACGGATTACACTACAAATGACCCTCCATGCTCTTTAAATAGAGATCATGGACCAATCGGGTGTTAAGCCACAGATCAAGTGTCGGTAATACCGAGGAGAGAATGAACCGTCGGATCACTACATATCGTGACCGTCGGATTGTAAGTTACAAAATGTACATAGTAAAGAAACACACTTTACCTAACTCTATACTAGACCAAGTTGTACTTAACTATTTCCTATGTGTCGGAATATCCTAACAGTTAAAGCATTTTAAAAGAATTTAAAATTGTTTTTAAAACATTTTAAAGTGTTTTTAAATTATTTTGAACTATTTTAAATTGTTTTTAAAACGTTCTAAATCGTTTCAAAAACATTTTAAATTGTTTTTAAAGCATTTTAAATTGTTTTTAGAGCGTTTAAAATTGTTTTTAAAACATTTTAAAGTACTTTAAAGCTTTTTAAATTGTTTATAAAACATTTTAAAACGGATTTAAAGCATTTTCAATTGCTGTCAAAGCACTTAAACTTATTTTTAAAACATTTTAAAATGTTTTTGAAACATTCTAAAATAATATAAAACTGTTCTTAAATCAATTTAAATTATTTTTACATTATTTTAAATTATTTTTACATTATTTTAAATTGTTTTTAAAGCATTGTAAACTATTTTTAAAGCAGTTTAAATTGTTTTGAAAGAATTTTAAAAACATTTTAGAGTACCTTAAAGATTTTTAAATTGTTGTTAAAGCGTTTTAATAGAATTTAAAATTGTTTTTAAAACATTTTAAAGTGTTTTAAATTGTTTTTAAATTATTTTGAACTAATTTAAATTGTTTTTAAAACGTTCCAAATTGTTTCAAAAACATTTTAAATTGTTTCTAAAGCATTTTAAGTTGCTTTTAAAGTGTTTAATTTTTTTTTTAAACATTTTAAAGTACTTTAAAGCTTTTTAAATTGTTTTTAAAACATTTTAAAACAGTTTTAAAGCATTTTCAATTGTTGTTAAACCACTCAAACTTATTTTTAAAACATTTTAAAATGTTTTTGAAACATTTTAAAATCATTTAAAATTGTTTTTAAATCAATTTAAATTATTTTTAAAGTATTTTAAATTGTTTTTAAAGCATTGTAAACTATTTTGAAATCATTTAAAATTGTTTTTAAAGCAATTTAAATTACTTTTGAAGTATTTTAAATAGTTTTTAAAACATTTTAAACGGTTTTTAAAGCATTTTAAATTGTTTTGAAAGCATTTTAAAGTACTTTAAAGCTTTTTAAATTGTTGTTAATGCATTTTAAAAGAATTTAAAATTGTTTTTAAAACATTTTAGAGTGTTTTAAATTGTTTTTAAATTATTTTGAACTATTTTAAAGTGTTTTTAAAACATTCTAAATTGTTTCATAAACATTTTAAATTGTTTTCAAAGCATTTTAAATTGTTTTTAAAGCGTTTAAAATTGTTTTTAAAATATTTTAAAGTACTTTGAAGCTTTTTAAATTGTTTATAAAACATTTTAAAATGGGTTTAAAGCATTTTAAATTGTTGTTAAAGCACTTAATCGTATTTTTAAAACATTTTAAAATGTTTTTGAAATATTTCAAAACATTTTAAAATCATTTAAAATTGTTCTTAAATTAATTTAAATTATTTTTAAAGTATTTTAAATTGTTTTTAAAGCATTGCAAACTATTTTTAAAGAATTTCAAAATCATTTTAAATTGTTTTGAAAGCATTTTAAAAACTTTTTAAATTGTTGTTAAAGCATTTTAAAAGAATTTAAAATTGTTTTTAAAACATTTTAAAGTGTTTTAAATTGTTTTTAAATTATTTTGAACTATTTTAAAGTGTTTTTAAAACTTTCTAAATTGTTTCAAAAACATTTTAAATTGTTTTTAAAGCATTTTAAATTGTTTTTAAAGCATTTAAATCGTTTTGAAAGCATTTTAAATTGTTTTGAAAGCATTTTAAAAACATTTTAAAGTACTTTAAAGCTCTTTAAATTGTTTCTAAAACATTTTAAAATGGATTTAAAGCATTTTCAATTGTTGTTAAAGCACTTAAACTTATTTTTAAAACATTTTAAAATGTTTTTGAAACATTTTAAAATCATTTAAAATTGTTCTTAAATCAATTTAAATTATTTTTCAAGTATTTTATATTGTTTCTAAAGCATTGTAAACTATTTTTAAAGCATTTTAAAATCATTTAAAATTGTTCTTAAGGCAATTTAAATTATTGTTGAATTATTTTAAATAGTTTTTAAAATGTCGTAAACTATTTTTAAAGCATTTTAAATTGTTTTGAAATAATTTTAAAAACATTTTAAAGTACTGTAAAGCTTTTTAAATTGTTGTTAAATCATTTTGAAAAAATTTAAAATTGTTTTTAAAGCATTTAAAATTGTTTTAAAAACATTTTCAAGTACTTTAAAGCTTTTTAAATTGTTTTTAAAACATTTTAAAATGGTTTTAATCCATTTTCAATTCTTGTTAAAGCACTTCAACTTATTTTTGAAACATATTAAAATCATTTAAAATTGTTCTTAAATCATTTTAAATTATTTTATATTGTTTCCAAAGCATTGTAAACTATTTTTAAAGCATTTTAAAATCATTTAAAATTGTTCTTAAAGCACTTTAAATTATTTTTGATGTATTTTAAACAGTTTTTCAAGCATTGTAAACGGTTTTTAAGGCATTTTAAACTGTTTTGAAAGCATTTTAAAAACATTTTAAAGTACTTTAAAGCTTTTTAAATTGTTGTTAAAGCGTTTTAAAAGAATTTAAAATTGTTTTTAAAACATTCTAAAGTGTTTTAAATTGTTTATAAATTATTTTGAACTATTTTAAATTGTTTTTAAAACGTTCTAAATTGTTTCAAAAGCATTTTAAATGGTTTTTAAAGCATTTTAAGTTGTTTTTAAAGTGTTTAATTTTTTTTTTTTAACATTTTAAAGTACTTTAAAGCTTTTTAAATTGCTTTTAAAACATTTTAAAACGGTTTTAAAGCATTTTCAATTGTTGTTAAACCACTTAAACTTATTCTTAAAACATTTTAAAATTGGTTTTGAAACATTTTAAAATCATTTAAAATTGTTCTTAAATCAATTTAAATTATTTTTCAAGTATTTTATATTGTTTCTATAGCATCGTAAACTATTTTTAAAGCATATCAAAATCATTTAAAATTATTCTTAAAGCAATTTAAATTATTTTTGAAGTATTTTAAATAGTTTTTAAAGCATTGTAAATGGTTTTTAAAGCATTTTAAAATGTTTTGAAGGCATTTTAGAGCAATTTAAAGCTTTTTAATTGTTGTTAAAGCATTTTAAAAGAATTTAAAATTGTTTTTAAAAAATTTTAAAGTGTTTTTAAATTATTTTGAACTATTTTAAATTGTTTAAATCGTTTCGAAAACATTTTAAATTGTTTTTAAAGCATTTTAAATTGTTTTTAGAGCGTTTAAAATTGTTTTTAAAACATTTTAAATTACTTTAAAGCTTTTTAAATTGTTTATAAAACATTTTAAAACGGGTTTAAAAAATTTTCAATTGTTGTTAAAGCACTTAAAATTATTTTTAAAACATTTTAAAACTGTTTTGAAAGAATTTTAAAAACATTTTAGAGTACTTTAAAGCTTTTTAAATTGTTGTTAAAGCGTTTTAATAGAATTAAATATTGTTTTAAAACATTTTAAACTGTTTTAAATTATTTTTAAATTATTTTGAACTAATTTAATTTTTTTTTAAAACGTTCCAAATTGTTTAAAAAACATTTTAAATTCTTTTTAAAGCATTTTAAGTTGTTTTTAAAGGGTTTAAAATTGTTTTTAAAACATTTTAAAGTACTTTAAAGCTTTTTTAATTTTTTTTTTAACCATTTAAAACGGTTTTAAAGCATTTTCAATTGTTGTTAAACCACTCAAACTTATTTTTAAAACATTTTAAAATGTTTTTGAAACATTTTAAAATCATTTAAAATCATTTTTAAATCAATTTAAATTATTTTTGAAGTATTTTAAATTGTTTTTAAAGCATTGTAAACTATTTTTGAATCATTTTAAAATCATTTAATTGTTCTTAAAGCAATTTAAATTACTTTTAAAGTATTTTAAATAGTTTTTAAAGCATTGTAAACGGTTTTTATAGCATTGTAAAGTACTTTAAAGCTTTTTAAATTGTTGTTAATGCATTTCAAAAGAATTTAAAATTGTTTTTAAAACATTTTAGAGTGCTTTAAATTGTTTTTAAATTATTTTGAACTATTTTAAAGTGTTTTTAAAACATTCTAATTTGTTTCAAAAACATTTTAAATTGTTTTTAAAGTATTTTACATTGTTTTTAAAGTGTTTAAAAGTGTTTTTAAAACATTTTAAAATTTTTTTGAAATATTTTAAAACATTTTAAAATCATTTAAAATTGTTCTTAAATCAATTTAAAGTATTTTAAATTGTTTTTAAAGCATTGCAAACTATTTTTAAAGAATTTTAAAATCATTTTAAATTGCTTTGAAAGAGTTTTAAATTGTTTTGAAAACATTTTAAAAACATTTTAAAGTACTTTAAAGATTTTTAAATTGTTGTTAAAACATTTTAAAAGAATTTAAAATTGTTTTTAAAACATTTTAAAGTGTTTTAAATTGTTTTTAAATTATTTTGAACTATTTTAAAGTGTTTTTAAAACTTTCTAAATTGTTTTAAAAACCCTTTAAATTGTTTTTAAAGCATTTCAAATTGTTTTTAAAGCGTTTAAATCGTTTTGAAAGCATTTTAAATTGTTTTGGAAGCATTATAAAAACATTTTAAAGTACTTTAAAGCTCTTTAAATTGTTTTAAAAACATTGTAAAACAGTTTTAAATCATTTTCAATTGTTGTTAAAGCACTTAAACTTATTTTTAGAACATTTTAAAATGGTTTTGAAACATTTTAAAATCATTTAAAATTGTTCTTAAATCAATTTAATTTATTTTTCAAGTATTTTATATTGTTTTTAAAACATTTTAAAGTGTTTTTAAATTATTTTGAACTATTTTAAACTATTTTTAAAACGTATTAAATTGTTTCAAAAACATTTTAAATTGTGTTTAAATCATTTTAAATTGTTTTTAAAGCATTTAAAATTGTTTTTAAAACATTTTAAAATAATTTAAAATTGTTCTTAAATCAATTTAATTTATTTTTAAAGTTTTTTAAATTGTTTTTAAAGCATTGTAAACTATTTTTAAAGCATTTTAAATTGTTTTGAAAGAATTTTAAAAATATTTTAGAGTAATTTAAATCTTTTTAAATTATTGTTAAAGCGTTTTAGTAGAATTTAAAATTATTTTAAAACATTTTAAAGTGTTTTAAATTGTTTTTAAATTTTTTTGAACTAATTTAAATTGTTTTTAAAACATTCCAAATTGTTTCAAAAACATTTTAAATTGTTTTTAAAGCATTTTAAGTTGTTTTTAAAGAGTTTAAAATTGTTATTAAAACATTTTAAAGTTCCTTAAAGCTTTTTAAATTGATTTTAAAACATTTTAAAATGGTTTTAAAGCATTTTCAATTGTTGTTAAACCGCTCAAACGTTTTTTTTAAACATTTAAAACCATTTAAAATTGTTTTTAAATCAATTTAAACTATTTTTAAAGTATTTTAAATTGTTTTTAAAGCATTGTAAACTATTTTTGAATCATTTAAAATTGCTCTTAAAGCAATTTAAATTATTTTTGAAGTATTTTAAATAGTTTTTAAAGCATTGTAAACAGTTTTTAAAGCATTTTAAAGTACTTTAAAGCTTTTTAAATTGCTGTCAATGCATTTTAAAAGAATTTAAAATTGTTTTTAAAACATTTTAGAGTGTTTTAAATTGTTTTTAAATTATTTTGAACTGTTTTAAAGTGTTTTTAAAACATTCTGAGTTGTTTCAAAAACATTTTAAATTGTTTTTAAAGCATTTTAAATTGTTTTTAAAGCGTTTAAAATTGTTTTTAAAACATTTTAAAGTACTTTAAAGCTTTTTAAATTGTTTATAAAACATTTTAAAACGGGTTTAAAGCATTTTCAATTGTTGTTAAAGCACTTAATCTTATTTTTAAAACATTTTAAAATGTTTTTGAAATATTTTAAAACATTTTAAAATCATTTAAAATTGTTCTTAAATCAATTTAAATTATTTTTAAAGTATTTTAAATTGTTTTTAAAGCATTGCAAACTATTTTTAAAGAATTTTAAAATCATTTTAAATTGTTTTGAAAGCATTTTAAATTGTTTTGAAAGCATTTTATAAACATTTTAAAGTGTTTTAAATTGTTTTTAAATTATTTTGAACTATTTTAAGGTGTTTTTAAAACTTTGTAAATTGTTTCAAAACGTTTTAAATTGTTTTTAAAGCATTTTAAATTGTTTTTAAAGCGTTTCAATCGTTTTGAAAGAATTTTAAATTGTTTTGAAAGCATTATAAAAACATTTTAAAGTACTTTAAAGCTCTTTAAATTGTTTTTAAAACATTTTAAAATGGTTTTAAAGCATTTTCAATTGTTTTTAAAGCACTTAAAATTATTTTTAAAACATTTTAAAATGTTTTTGAAACATTTTAAAATCATTTAAAATTGATCTTAAATCAATTTAAATTATTTTTCAAGTATTTTATATTGTTTCTAAAGCATCGTAAACTATTTTTAAAGCATTTTAAAATCATTGAAAATTGTTCTTAAAGCAATTTAAATTATTTTTGAAGTATTTTAAATAGTTTTCAAAGCATTGTAAACTGTTTTTAAAGCATTTTAAATTGTTTTTAAAGCATTTTAAAAGCATTTTAAAGCACTATAAAGCTTTTTAATTGTTGTTAAAGCATTTTAAAATAATTTAAAATTGTTTTTAAAGCATTTTAAAGTGTTTTCAAATTATTTTGAACTATTTTAAATTGTTTTTAAAATGTTCTAAATTGTTTCAAAAACATTTTAAATTGTTATTAAAGCATTTTAATTTTTTTTAAGCGTTTAAAGTTTTTTTCTAAACATTTTAAATTACTTTAAAGCTTTTTAAATTGTTTATAAAACATTTTAAAATGGGTTTAAAGCATTTTCAATTGTTGTTAAAAAACTTAATCTTATATTTAAAACATTTTAAAATGTTTCTGAAATATTTTAAAACATTTTAAAATCATTTAAATTTGTTCTTAAAACAATTTAAATTATTTTTAAAGTATTTAAATTGTTTTTAGATCATTGCACACTATTTTTAAAGAATTTTAAAATCATTTTAAATGGTTTTGAAAGAGTTTTAAATTGCTTTGAAAGGATTTTAAAAATATTTTAAAGTAATTAAAGATTTTTAAATTGTTGTTAAAGCATTTTAAAAGAATTTAAAATTGTTTTTAAAACATTTTAAAGTGTTTTTAAATTATTTTGAACTATTTTAAAGTGTTTTTAAAACTTTCTAAATTGTTTCAAAAACTTTTTAAATTGTTTTAAAAGAATTTTAAATTGTTTTTAAAGCGTTTAAATCGTTTTGAAAGAATTTTAAATTGTTTTGGAAGCATTATAAAAACATTTTAATGTACTTTAAAGCTCTTTAAATTGTTTTTAAAACATTTTAAAACGGTTTTAAAGCATTTTCAATTGTTTTTAAAGAACTTAAACTTATTTTTAAAACATTTTAAAATGTTTTTGAAACATTTTAAAATCATTTAAAATTGTTCTTAAATCAATTTAAATTATTTTTCAAGTATTTTATATTGTTTCTATAGCAGTGTAAACTATTTTTAAAGCAATTTAAAATCATTTAAAATTGTTCTTAAAGCAATTTAAATTATTTTTGAAGTATTTTAAATAGTTTTAAAGCATTGTAAATGGTTATTTAAGCATTTTAAACTGTTTTGAAAGCATTTTAAAACCATTTTAAATTACTTTAAAGCTTTTTAAATTGTTGTTAAAGAACTTAAAGAGAATTTAAAACTGTTTTTAAAACATTTTGAAGTATTTTTAAATTATTTTGAACTACTTTAAATTGTTTTTAAAACATTCTAAATTACTTCAAAAACATTTCAAGTTGTTTTTAAAGCATTTTAAATTGTCTTTAAATTCTTGAAAATTGTTTTTAAAACATTTTAAAGTACTTTAAAGCTTTTTAAATTGTTTATAAAATATTTTAAAATGGTTTTAAAGCATTTTCAATTGTTGTTAAAGCACTTAAAGTTATTTTTAAAACATTTTAAAAGGTTTTTGAAACATTTTAAAATGATTTAAAATTGTTCTTAAATCAATTTAAATTATTTTCGAAGTATTTTAAATTGTTTTTAAAGCATTGTAAACTATTTCTAAATCATTTTAAAATCATTTTAAATTGTTTTGAAAGCATTTTAAAAGCATTTTATAGTACTTTAAAGATTCTTAAATTGTTGTTAAAACATTTTAAAAGAATTTATAATTGTTTTAAATGCATTTTACAGTGTTTTAAATTGTTTTTAAAATATTTTAAACTATTTTAGATTGTTTTTAAAACGTTGTAAATTGTTTCAAAAACATTTTAAATTGTTTCAGAAACATTTTAAATTGTTTTTAAATCATTTTAAATTGTTTTTAAAGCATTTAAAATTGTTTTTAAAACACTTTAAAATGGTTTTAAAGCATTTTCAATTGCTGTTAAAGCACTTAAACTTATTTTAAAAACATTTTAAAATGATTGAAAATTGTTCTTAAATCAATTTAAATTATTTTTGAAGTATTTTAAATTGTTTTTAAAGCATTGTAAACTATTTTTAAAGCATTTCAAAATCATTTAAAATTGATCTTAAAGCATTTGGAATTATTTTTTAATTATTTTAAATAGTTTTTAAAGCGTCGTAAACTATTTTTAAAGCATTTTAAATTGTTTTGAAATAATTTCAAAAACTTTTTAAAGTACTTTAAAGCTTTTTAAATTGTTGTTAAAGCATTTTGAAAGAATTTAAAATTGTTTTTAAGACACGTTAAAGTGTTTTTAAATTATTTTGAACTATTTAAAATTGTTTTTAAAATGTTCTAAATTGTTTCAAAAACATTTTAAATTGCTTTTGAAGCATTTCAAATTGTTTTTAAAGCGTTTAAAATTGTTTTTAAAACATTTTAAAGTACTTTAAAGCTTTTTAAATTGTTTTTAAAACATTTTAAAACGGTTTTAAAGCATTTTCAATTCTTGTTAAAGCACTTAAACTTATTTTTGAAACATTTTAAATCATTTAAAATTGTTCTTAAATCAATTTAAATTATTTTTAAAGTATTCTATATTGTTTCTAAAACATTGTAAACTATTTTTAAAGCATTTTAAAATCATTTAAAATTGTTCTTAAAGCAATTTAAATTATTTTTGATGTATTTTAAACAGTTTTTAAAGCATTGTAAATGGTTTTTAAAGCATTTTAAACTGTTTTGAAAGCATTTTAAAAACATTTTAAAGTACTTTAAAGCTTTTTAAATTGTTGTAAAAGCGTTTTAAAAGAATTTAAAATTGTTTTTAAAACATTCTAAAGTGTTTTAAATTGTTTATAAATTATTTTGAACTATTTTAAATTGTTTTTAAAACATTTTAAGTTGTTTTTAAAGTGTTTAATTTATTTATTTTTTAAACATTTTAAAGTACTTTAAAGCTTTTTAAGTTGTTTTTAAAACATTTTAAAACGGTTTTAAAGCATTTAAATTGTTTTTAAAACATTTTAAAACGGTTTTAAAGTATTTTCAATTGTTGTTAAACCACTTAAACTTATTCTTAAAACAATTTAAAATGTTTTTGAAACGTTTTAAAATCATTTAATTTTTTTTTTAAATCAATTTAAATTATTTTTAAAGTATTTTAAATTGTTTTTAAAGCATTGTAAACTATTTTTAAAGCATTTTAAAATCATTTAAAATTGTTCTTAAAGCAATTTAGATTATTTTTGAAGTATTCTAAATAGTTTTTAAAGAATTGTAAACGGTTTTTCAAGCATTTTAAAAGCAATTTAAAGCTTTTTAATTGTTGTTAAAGCATTTTAAAAGAATTTAAAATTGTTTTTAAAACATTTTAAAATGTTTTTAAATTATTTTGAACTATTTTAAATTGTTTTTAAAACGTTTTAAATTGTTTCAAAAGCATTTTAAATTGTTTCTAAAGCATTTAAAATTGTTTTAAAGCGTTTAAAATTGTTTTTAAAAGATTTTAAACTACTTTAAATCTTTTTAAATTGTTTATAAAACATTTTAAAACGGGTTTAAAGAATTTTCAATTGTTGTTAAAGCACTTAAACTTATTTTTAAAACATCTGTAAATGTTTTTGGAACATTTTAAAACATTTTAAAATAATTTAAAATTGTTCTTAAATCAATTTAAATTATTTTTTAAGTATTTTAAATTGTTTTTAAAGCATTGTAAACTATTTTTAAAGCATTTAAAATTATTTTGAAAGAATTTTAAAAACATTTTAGAGTACTTTAAATCTTTTTAAATTGTTGTTAAAGCGTTTTAGTAGAATTTAGAATTGCTTTTAAAACATTTTAAAGTGTTTTAATTTTTTTTTTTAAATTGTTTTGAACTAATTTAAATTGTTTTCAAAACGTTCCAAATTGTTTCAAAAACATTTTAAATTGTTTTTAAAGCATTTTAAGTTGTTTTTAAAGTGTTTAAAATTGTTTTTAAAACATTTTAAAGTACTTTAAAGTTTTTTAAATTGTTTTTAAAACATTTTAAAGTACTTTAAAGCTTTTTAAATTGTTTTTAAAAAATTTTAAAACGGTTTTAAAGCATTTTCAATTGTTGTTAAACCACACAAACTTATTTTTAAAACATTTAAAAATCATTTAAAATTGCTTTTAAATAATTTTAAACTATTTTTAAAGTATTTTAAATTGTTTTTAAAGCATTATAATCTATTTTTGAATCATTTAAAATTGTTCTTAAAGCAATTTAAATTACTTTTGAAGTATTTTAAATAGTTTTTAAAGCATTGTAAATGGTTTTTAAAGCATTTTAAATTGTTTTGAAAGCATTTTGAAGTACTTTAAAGCTTTTTAAATTGTTGTTAATGCATTTTAAAAGAATTTAAAATTGTTTTCAAAACATTTTAGAGTGTTTTAAATTGCTTTTAAATTATTTTGAACAATTTTAAAGTGTTTTCAAAACATTCTAAATTGTTTCAAAAACATTTTAAATTGTTTTTAAAGAATTTTAAATTGTTTTTAAAGCGTTTAAAATTGTTTTTAAAACATTTTAAAGTACTTTAAAGCTTTTTAAATTGTTTATAAAACATTTTAAAATGGGTTTAAAGCATTTTCAATTGTTGTTAAAGCACTTAATCTTATTTTTAAAACATTTTAAAATGTTTTTGAAATATTTTAAAACATTTTAAAATCATTTAAAATTATTCTTAAATCAATTTAATTTATTTTTAAATTACTTTAAATTGTTTTTAAAGCACTTTAAATTGTTTTTAAAGCATTGCAAACTATTTTTAAAGAATTTTAAAATCATTTTAAATTGTTTTGAAAGAGTTTTAAATTGTTTTGAAAGCATTTTAAAAACCTTTTAAAGTACTTTAAATAATTTTAAATTGTTGTTAAAGCATTTTAAAAGAATTTAAAATTGTTTTTAAAACATTTTAAAGTGTTTTAAATTGTTTTTAAATTATTTTGAACTATTTTAAAGTGTTTTTAAAACTTTCTAAATTGTTTCAAAAACATTTTAAATTGTTTTTAAAGCATTTTAAATTGTTTTTAAAGCGTTTAAATCGTTTTGAAATCATTTTAACTTCTTTTGAAAGCATTATAAAAACATTTTAAAGTACTTTAAAGCTCTTTAAATTGTTTTTAAAACAGTTTTAAAGCATTTTAAATTGTTGTTAAAGCACTTAAATTTATTTTTAAAACATTTAAAAATGTTTTTGAAACATTTTAAAATCCTTTAAAATTGTTCTTAAATCAATTTAAATTATTATTCAAGTATTGTATATTGTTTCTAAAGCATTGTAAACTATTTTCTAAAGCATTTAAAAATCATTTAAAATTGTTCTTAAAGCAATTTAAATTATTTTTGAATTATTTTAAAAAGTTTTTAAAGCATTGTAAATGGTTTTCAAAGCATTTTAAATTGTTTTGAAAGCATTTTAAAACCATTTTAAAGTACTTTAAAGCTTTTTAAATGGTTGTTAAATAATTTTAAAAGAATTTAAAATTGTTTTTAAAACATTTTAAAGTGTTTTTAAATTATTTTGAACTATTCTAAATTATTTTTAAAATGTTCTAAATTGCTTCAAAAAAATTACAAATTGTTTTTAAATCATTTTAAATTGTTTTTAAAGCATTGAAAATTGTTTTTAAAACATTTTAAAGTACTTTAAAGCTTTTTAAATTGTTTATAAAATATTTTAAAATGGTTTTAAAGCATTTTCAATTGTTGTTAAAGCACTTAAAGTTATTTTTAAAACATTTTAAAAGGTTTTTGAAACATTTTAAAATGATTTAAAATTGTTCTTAAATCAATTTAAATTATTTTTGAAGTATTTTAAATTGTTTTTAAAGCATTGTAAACTATTTCTAAAGCATTTTAAAATGATTTTAAATTTTTTTGAAAGCATTTTAAAAACATTTTAGAGTACTTTAAAGCTTCTTAAATTGTTGTTAAAACATTTTAAAAGAATTTATAATTATTTTTAAAACATTTTACGGTGTTTTAAATTGTTTTTAAATTATTTTGAACTATTTTAAATTGTTTTTAAAACATTCTAAATTGTTTCAAAAACATTTAAAATTGTTTCATAAACATTTTAAATTGTTTTTAAAGCATTTTAAATTGTTTTTAAAGCGTTTAAAATTGTTTTTAAAACATTTTAAAGTACTTTAAATCTTTTTAAATTGTTTATAAAACATTTTAAAATGGGTTTTCATTTTCAATTGTTTTTAAAGCACTTAAACTTATTTTTAAAACATTTTAAAATGTTTTTGAAACATTTTAAAATCATTTAAAATGTTTTTGAAACATTTTAAAATCATTTAAAATTGTTCTTAAATCAATTTAAATTATTTTTGAAGTATTTTATATTGTTTCTAAAGCATTGTAAACTATCTTTAAAGAATTTTAAAATCATTTAAAATTGTTCTTAAAGGAATTTAAATTATTTTGAAGTATTTGAAATAGTTTTTAAAGCATTGTAAATGGTTTTTAAAGCATTTTAAATTTTTTTGAAAACATTTTAAAAACATTTTAAAGTAATTTAAAGCTTTTTAAATTGTTGTTAAAGAATTTTAAAAGAATTTGAAATTGTTTTTAAAACATTTTAAAGTGTTTTTAAATTATTTTGAACTATTTTAAATTGTTTTTAAAACGTTCTAAATTGCTTCAAAAACATTTCAAATTGTTTTTAAACCTTTTTAAATCGTTTTAAAAGCGTTTAAACTTGTTTTTAAAACATTTTAAAGTACTTTAAATGATGCAGGAGCATCTGGCTAACAGGGCAAAGACAACAGTTAAGGTGATATGGTCTCTGAAGGGGACGAAGGAGTTAATTCACTGAATTGATAGCGTACTTGGCTTTTTATTATTTCCTTCTTTTATTTAGTTGCCTAAGTTAATGTAGTAAATTGTAATTAGGAATAGTAGGGATTAGTTAGAGTCATTGTTTCCAGACAGTTAATTTACTATTATAAAAATATGAAAAGAAAATATGCTAGACGACCATGAAAAGTTCTGTATGAGGAATAAATGATGTAACCAATTGAACATAACTAACAACAATTAGTGACAGTTTGAGAACACTGATATTAAAACGAGGGACAAAGCAGAATGTAAGGGTTCGATTGATGAATAAATAAAAAGGAGAAAAATATAAATTTTCTGTGCACATTCATCCCTACAGCATCCCAAACACTGTGTATAATAATTTGTGTAAAATTACTTCGTGGAGATTGTTGTTATACCACTACAGGTTATAAAATGAAAGGGGAGATAACCGAAACTAGAGGAGAAGTGACAGCACCCAGATTACAGGTGGACTCAACCAAACAATCAGACATAAAATCATTTATGTGAACAAACGACAGGAAGTCGGAAATTGCAAGTCCATATAAGCAAACAAATTCTGTAAACACTAGGTATGCGAATTTATAAATATATTCCAAATCAATTCCAGAGTTGAATTCATAGAAAACATAATTATAGTCATCCCATTCTTTGCTCATTTACATTCTGTTCGAAACAAAGGAACGAACCCAGTTCATAAATATATGACTCATACTTATAACAAGCGGAAGCCAAACCCCATAGTCGTAAACTCATTACCATAACTCAACGATAGTGAAAAACTACAGAAGAATCAAATACAGACAGCGGATCGAAGGCCAAAGATATACCAACCTTACAATTGTAACACTAAAGCCAAGCGAAAACAACTAACGAACAAAATGACACTACCCGTGGTCAATTGAAACGACCAAGTTTCCATGCGTCGAAACCCTCGGGTGGCTCTACCTGCAAAGAGAAACAACAAATGAAATGAGTTCTTGTGAAATGGAAAAAAGGGGAATCGAAAGTTGAAGAAAACAATCAATACATATCTGGTTACCTGACGGAGGCAAGCCATAATTGCAACCACTCCTCAAGGTTTTCCCTGCTCACAAGGAGCCGAAGACGTTAGACAACTAAGGAAAAAGGAGCACATATATCCAGCATAGAGCAAGGGAATTACCCAGATAAATTGGAAGAGGAAACGAAGGAATTCGCCACCTCAGTTCTGCCGGGCTCGTAGAGGAATTGAACTCGGAGCTGGAGAAACATTACCAGGAACAACGCAACCAAGAACCGACTGTAAGACTCATGGAAAGCACAGATAATGAGCCGAGACAAGGATGCACAGAGACGGAGACATACCAATTTGGATACCAAGCATACCATAATAGTCGACATTTGAGAAGGAGACCACGAAGGGAGCAAACCTTACCAGTGTTTCAAACCTTGCCGGACGAATGGAAAAACTTCCAAGTCGAGTCTCGAACTAGTAAAGCAAGAAAACAAAAACGAAACCCACATTGAAGCTGTGAAGACTGCCGAGAGCACACAACACAAACGACCGAAATAATAACGAATGAACCGAATGAGCGTGAAGGTGGTGAAACCCTATACCAAGGTGGGCTCGTGGAATCCCAAGGAGGGGCAAATGTCCAACACACAAAAACCATCGTACTAATCACCATAACCCTCATTTAATTCAACGTTGTTAAACCATTTGCATATATCAAAAAAATCTCTGTTAAACATTATTATCTGTTTGTACACCCATCAAGTGGAACACGTTGACGGCGAGATCACGTGGGTTGGCCCCATCAAGTGGTATCAAAGCAGGAAGTTGAAAAAAATGGGAGATGGAGGTTCAAAGACAAGGACATGGAAGAGGTGTGCACAGAGTAGCAGACGAGGGCTTGAGGGAAGAATTGAGGGCCCTTACTTCTCGCTTGGAAGCAGTGGAGGCAGGAAGGAGAAGAGACCCAGAACTTGGGGATGACAGTGAAGAGGAGGCAGTAACTGCTACGAACAGATCAGAAGAAGAAGCCCCGGAGTTAAGACTGTTGAGATCGGTACTATTAGCCAGTAGCAAACCCAAACCTGAGATCCCTAACTATGATGGCAATCTATCCGCAGATGTTCTGCTGGATTGGGTAAGTGAGTTAGGTAAGTATTTTGAAAACGAAGAGATCAGTGAGGACAAAAGAGTCAGATTTGCTGCAACCAAGTTAAAAGGACATGCTGCTTTATGGTGGGATAGTGTCCAAGTGGAGAGGATGAACAAGCTACCCGATAAGGAAGTGGCCAAGGACGGTGGTAAAACTGAAAGGCAGATTTTTGCCTAAAGACTATCAGGTTGAGCTTTATCGACGGGTGTAGAATTTAAGACAGAAAGGTATGACCGTAAAGGAATACACAGAGGAGTTTTATCGTGTAAGCTTACGGGTTGGTTATACTGATGATACTCCAGAGAAGAAAACGAGATATGTGAATGGCTTGAGGCTGGAAATACTAGATGAGATCAATATTCTCTCTCCACGGAATATAGAAGAGTGTTGTAAAGGCTGAAGAGAAGATTAACAGGAAAAAGAATAACAGGAGAGGATGAGGAAATCGTAGAGGACGAGGACAGTCCTACAGTAGAGGGAGAACTACCACTAACAGCGAAGAAGGCAGCAGCTCCAGAGCTTCAGGGATAGCAGAGAAGGGAGATAGCACCAGAGGAGGTCGGCCATATCAGCGGGGAAGAGGAAATGGTCGCGGAAGGGGGACTAATGTCTAGTGCTGTAGGTGCCATAAGCGGGGGCACAGATCCTTCGAATGCCCGGAAGCTAAGCACGCTGGCCAGGGGGGAGAATTTGTTGCGCAACCTGAAGAAGCTGAATCACAGCCCCGGGAGGTAGAAAATGTGGCAGAAATAGGAGAGGCTTTAGTTTTAAACAAAGTATTGTTGAAACCAGCCAAGGAGACGGCTGAGCAGACCCAATGGAAGTCATTTTTCTGAACAGTTTTCAAATCACATGGAAAGTGTTGTAAATTGATCATAGACAGTGAAATTACAGATAATTTAGTTGCCACCGAGATGGTGGAAAAGCTGGGATTGAAGCGACTTAAGCATCCCACACCTTACAAGGTGTCGTGGCTACAGAAAGGCCACCAACTATTAGTTGATGAACAATGCGAGGTTGAATTTCACATTGGCAAACACTAGGACAAGGTTGTCTGCGATATCATGCCAATGGATGTGTGTCATATACTACTAGGGAGACCGTGGCAGTATGATCGGAAGGTGACGCATGATGGGAAGACGAATTGTTACAAATTTGTGAAAGATGGAGTCAAGCATATGCTTATACCCATCAAAGAGGAGGATACAGCAGAAGCAAGTGGAACAAAAGCATTGTTAATGGGAGGAAAATAGTTTGTTAAGTAGATTGAGGAAAACGAGGTGAATTATGCAATTGTAAGGAGGACTTAGACAGTGTTGCTGAACACAGAAAAGTTAGAATTTCCTACAGATATTCAGGAGTTGTTAGAAGAATTTAAGGACATTGTAGTTGACGACTTACTAGATAAGTTGCCTCCCAAGAGGAGCATTAGCCATCATATCGATTTCATACCTGGAGCAAGCCTACCAAACAAGGCAGCATATAGAATGAGCCCGAAAGATAATGAAGAGATTCGTAAACATGTACAATAGTTGCTGGATAAGGGACTGATAAGAGAAAGCTTGAGCCCTTGTGTGGTACCAACAGTACTCGCACCCAAGAAGGGTGTAGAATGGCGTATGTGTATGGATTCACGAGCTATCAATAAAATCACTATTCGATACAGATTTCCCCTACCCAGAATGGATGACATGATGGATTGTCTTAGCAGGGCAGCTTATTTCATGAAAATTGATCTGAAGAGTGGATATCATCAAATCAGGATTAGAGAAGGAGATGAGTGGAAGATAGCGTTCAAGGCCAATGAAGGGTTGTACGAGTGGCTAGTCATGCCATTCGGATTGAGCAACGCTCCTAGTAATTTTATGAGATTGATGAATGAGATGTTAAAAGAATTTATTGGCAAGTTTGTGATAGTTTATCTTGACGATATTTTGATTTTCAACAGAACAAACGGAGAAAATCTTCAACATGTTTGAAGGGTGTTAGAGAAGTTACAACAGAACAAACTGTTGATAAAATTTAAAAAATGTACTTTCCTACAGAAGGAACTGGTCTATTTGGGGTTTGTAATTGCGGAAAATGAATTGAAGATGGACCCAGAAAAGATTACGGCAATCATGAATTGGCCGTCACCAAAGAGATTATTTGAGGTACGTAGTTTTCACGAACTGGAAAGCTTTTATCGTAAGTTTATTAGGAACTTCAGTGAAATCTGCGCGCTGATGCTAGACACCATCAAAAAGGCCAGTCAGCCTTTTTGTTGGCCTAGAGCAGCAGAGGACAACTTTCAACTTTTGAAGCGGAAGATTACAGAGAGGCCAATATTAAGGCTATCTGACTTTAACAAACTTTTTCAGGTTCGATGTGATGCAAGTGGGACAGCTATTGGCGCTGTTCTCAGTCAGGAAGATAGACCGGTGGCATTCTTTAGTGAGAAATTGAACAAAAGCAGGAAGAAATACTCCTCGTATGACAAGGAATTTTATGCCGTGGTCCAAGATTTAAAGCATTAGAGACACTACCTGCTGGGCAACGAGTTTGTATTATTTTCTGATAATTCAGTGTTGCAGTATGTGATGCAACAACACAAATTAAACCATAAGCATGCCAAATGGGTAGAATACTTGCAGAGTTTCACTTTCATGTTAAAACAAATTAGCGGGCAAGCCAATAAAGTGGCAAATGCCTTGAGAAGGAGAGCTTTTCTCTTACAGGAAAGTAGAATACAGGTGATGGGATTCTAACATCTAAAGGATTTGTACCAGACCGACATAGACTTCAAAGAAGCCTTTGAAGCCTGCCAAAATCCCGTGTTGAGGAATTCAAGTCCATGGTTGGACTACAATTTGCAGGAAGGACTATTATTCAGAGGTGGACAGTTATGTATCCCGGACTGTTCGATGAAGGAAAATATTGTATGGGAGAAACATAGTGGTGGTCTAACCGGTCATTTTGGCATAGACAAAACTTTAGAGCAGCTCAGACACTTTTATCACTGGCCCAGAATGTGCAAGTATGTACAACAATATGTGAACAGGTGTAAAGTCTACCAACTGGCGAAAGGACATAGTCAGAATACTGGACTTTACATGCCACTACCTATTCTGAGCAGGCCATGGGACTCAGTCAGCATTGACTTTGTCTTGGGACTGCCTAGAACACAGCGGGGGTATGAATTAGTGATGCCACGTATGTAGCTCACCTGCTTTTCACGGAGGTTGTTGATTACACGGCCTACCCAGATCTATCATTTCTGACAGGGATGTAAAATTCACAGGACACTTTTGGCGCACCCTGTGGAAAAAGTTGGGCACACAATTGAATTTCAGCTCTGCGTATCATCCGCAGACTGATGGACAAACGGAAGTGGTGAACAGGAGTCTGGGGAATTTATTATGGAGTCTGACTGGGGAAATTCACGGTTATGGGATCGTGCTCTCGCTCAGGCAGAATTCGCTTATAACGATTCGCCAAATCGTAGCACCGGACACAGCCCATTCCAAATATTGTACGGCATGCATCCTCGGGGAATACATGAACTGTGAGATTTGGGGAAATTGGAGCGGAGAAGCACAGATGGAGAAGATTTTTCTGAAGCAATGAGCGAACTACATGAACAGGTAAAATTAAAATTGTAGGACAACGTGCAGAAATATAAGCAGTAAGCAGATTCAAGGCGGAGAGAAGTACAATTTAATGTTGGAGACGAGGTCCTCGCACACTTGCGCAAAGAACGATTTCCTAAAGGCGCATATAATAAATTAAAATTTAAAAAAATTGGTCCCTACAAGATCTTGTGTAAATTCTCAGCCAACGCCTACGAAATTTAGCTGCCACCTGATATAGGCATATCACCTATTTTCAATGTGGCGGACCTATTCCCATATACTGCCCAAGCAGAGGAAGACAGTGTGGTACGGCCAGAACGAGACACCCAAGTTGGAGACAGTTCTTGGATGAGGCATATGCCTTCGGCTCAATCCCATGAGATTGAAGGGATTCTTGGTACCCAGATAGCCAAGAAGACACGTAGGAAGGAATATCTATGATATCTCATCAAGTGGAGAGACCGTCCAATGGAGGACAGTTCGTGGCTTGACACGGCGCAGATACAGAAGGATGGCTATTCGGTGGAGGAGCTCATGGAACAAAGCCATGATTTTCTTTTACTCCGGGAGCCTGATGCAGGAGCATCTGGCTGACAGGGCAAAGACAACAGTGAAGGTGATATGGTCTCTGAAGGGGACGAAGGAGTTAATTCACTAAATGGATAGCATACTTGTTTTTTTTTATTATTTCCTTCTTTTATTTAGTTGCCTAAGTTAATGTAGTAAATTATAATTAGGAACAGTAGGAATTAGTTAGAGTCATTGTTTCCAGACAGTTAATTTACTATTATAAAAACATGAAAAGAAAATATGCTAGACAACCATGAAAAGTTCCGTATGAGGAATAACTGATGTAACCAATTGAACATAACTAAAAGCAGTTAGTGACAGTTTGAGAACACTGATATTAAAAAGAGGGACAAAGCACAATGTAAGGGTTCGACTGACAAAGAAATGAAAAGGAGAAAAATATAAATTTTCTATGCACATTCATCCCTATAGTGTCCCAAACACTGTGTATAATAATTTGTGTAAAATTACTTCGTGGAGATTGTTGTTATACCACTATAGGTTATAAAACGAAAGAGGAGATAACTGAAACTAGAGGAGAAGTGACAACACCCGTATTATAGGCGGACTCAATCAAACAATCGGACATAAAATCATTTATGTGAACAAACGACACGAAGTCGGAAATTGCAAGTCCAGATAAGCAAACAAATTTTGTAAACACCAGGTATGCGAATTTATAAATATAGTCCAAACCAGTTGCATAGTTGAATTCATAGAAAACATAATTACAGTCATCCCATTCTTTGCTCATTTACATTCTGTTCAAAACAAAGGAACGAACCCAGTTCATAAATATATGACTCATACTTATAACAAGCGGAAGCCAAACCCCATAGTCCTCAACTCATTACCATAACCCAACGACAGTGACAAACTACAGAAGAATCAAATACATACAGCGGCTCAAAGGCCAAAGATATACCGACCCTACAGTTGTAACACTAAAGCCAAGCGAAAACAACTAACGAACAGAACGACACTACCCATGGTCAATTGAAACGGCCAAGTTTCCATGCGCCGAAACCCTCGAGTGGCTCTACCTGCAAAGAGAAACGACAAATGAAATGAGTTCTTGTGAAATGGAGCAAAGGGGAATCGAAAGTTGAAGAAACAATCAATACATATCTGGTTACCTGACGAAGGAAAGCCATAATTGCAACCACTCCTCCAGGTTTTTCCCTGCTCACGAGGAGCCGAAGACGTTAGACAACTGAGGAAAAAGGAGCACATATATCCAACATAGAACATGGGACTTACCCAGATAAATTAGCGGAGGAACCGAAGGAATTCGCCACCTCAGTTCTGCCGGGATCGTAGAGGACTTGAACTTGGAGCTGGAGAAACATTACCAGGAACAACAGAACCAACAACCGACTATAAGACTCGTGAAAAGCATAGATAACGAACTGAGACAAGGATGCACAGAGACGGAGACATACCGAGTTGGGTACCAAGCATACCATAATAGTTGACATTCGAGAAGGAGACCACGAAGGGAGCAAACCTTACCAGGGTTTCAAACCTTGCTGGACGAATGGAAAAACTTCCAGGTCGAGTCCCGAACCAGTAAAGCAAGATAGCAAAAATGAAACCCACATTGAAGCCGCAAAGATCGCCGAGAGCACACAACACAAACAACTGAGAGAATAAAGAATGAGCCAAATGAGCGCGAAGGTGGTGAAACGCTATACCAAGGCGGGCTCGTGGAATCCCAAGGACGGACAGATGTCCAACACACAAAAACCATCGTACTAATCACCATAACCCTCATTTAATTCAACGCGGTTAAACCATTTGCATATATCAAAAAAATCTTTGTTAAACATTATTATCTGTTTGTACACCCATCAAGTGGAACGCGTTGACGGCGGGATCACGTGGGCTGGCCCCATCATTAAAGCTTTTTAAATTGTTTATAAAACATTTTAAAACGATTTTAAAGCATTTTCAATTGTTGTTAAAGCACTTACACTTATTTTTAAAACATTTTAAAATGTTTTTGAAACATTTTAAAATGATTTAAGATGTTTTTGAAACATTTTAAAATGATTTAAAATTGTTCTTAAATCAATTTAAATTATTTTCGAAGCATTTTAAATTGTTTTTAAAGCATTGTAAACTATTTTTAAAGCATTTTAAAACCATTTTAAATTGTTTTGAAAGCATTTTAAAAACATTTTAGAGTACTTTAAAGCTTCTTAAATTGTTGTTAAAACATTTTAAAAGAATTTATAATTGTTTTTAAAACATTTTACAGTGTTTTAAATTGTTTTTAAATTATTTTGAACTATTTTAAATTGTTTTTAAAACGTTCTAAATTGTTTCAAAAACATTTTAAATTGTTCCAAAAACATTTAAAATTGTTTTTAAAGCATTTAAAATTGTTTTTAAAGTGATTAAAATTGTTTTTAAAACATTTTAAAGTACTTTAAAGCCTTTTAAATTGTTTTTAAAACATTTTAAAATGGTTTTAAAGCATTTTCAATTGTTGTTAAAGCACTTAAACTTATTTAAAAATTTTAAAATCATTTAAAATTGTTATTAAATCAATTTAAATTATTTTTAAAGTATTTTAAATTGTTTTTAAAGCATTGAAAACTATTTTTAAAGCATTTCAAAATCATTTAAAATTGTTCTTAAAGCAATTTAAATTATTTTTGAATTATTTTAAATAGTTTTTAAAGTCTCGTAAACTATTTTTAAAGCATTTTAAATTGTTTTGAAATAATTTTAGAAACATTTTAAAGTACTTTAAAGCTTTTTAAATTGTTATTAAAGCATTTTGAAAGAATTTAAAATTGTTTTTAAAACATTTTAAAGTGTTTTTAAATTATTTTGAACTATTTAAAATTGTTTTTAAAATGTTCTAAATTGTTTCAAAAACATCTTAAATTGCTTTTGAAGCATTTGAAATTGTTTTTCAAGCGTTTAAAATTGTTTTAAAAACATTTTAAAGTACTTTAAAGCTTTCTAAATTGTTTTTAAAACATTTTAAAATGGTTTTAAAGCATTTTCAATTGTTGTTAAAGCACCTAAACTTATTTTTGAAGCATTTTAAAATCATTTAAAATTGTTCTTAAATCAATTTAAATTATTTTTAAAGTATTTTATATTGTTTCTAAAGCATTGTAAACAGTTTTTAAAGCATTGTAAATGGTTTTTAAAGCATTTTAAACTGTTTTGAAAACATTTTAAAGTACTTTAAAGCTTTTTAAATCATTGCTAAAGCATTTTAAAAGAATTTAAAATTGTTTTTAAAACATTCTAAAGTGTTTTAAATTGTTTATAAATTATTTTGAACTATTTTAGATTGTTTTTAGAACATTCTAAATAGTTTCAAAAACATTTTAAATTGTTTTTAAAGCGTTTGAAGTTGTTTTTTAAGTGTTTAATTTATTTTTTTTAAAACATGTTAAAGTACTTTAAAGATTTATACATTGTTTTTAAAACATTTTAAAACAGTTTTAAAGCATTTTCAATTGTTGTTAAACCACTTAAACTTATTCTTAAAACATTTTAAAATCATTTAAAATTGTTTTAAAATCAAATTTAAAGCATTATATTTTAAAGTATTTTAAAATCATTTAAAATTCTTCTTAAAGCAATTTAAATTATTTTTGAAGTATTTTAAATAGTTTTAAAGCATTGTAAATGGTTTTTAAAGCATTTGAAATTGTTTTTAAAGATTTTTAAAAGCATTTCAAAGCACTTTAAAGCCTTTTAATTGTTGTTAAAGCATTTTAAAAGAATTTAAAATTGTTTTTAAAACATTTTAAAGTGTTTTTAAATTATTTTGAACTATTTTAAATTGTTTTTAAAACATTCTAAATTGTTTCAAAAACATTCTAAATTGTTTTTAAAGCATTTTAAATTGTTTTTAAAGCGTTTAAAATTGTTTTAAAAACATTTTAAAGTAATTTAAAACTTTTTAAATTGTTTAAAAAACATTTTAAAACGGGTTTAAAGCATTTTAAATTGTTGTTAAAGCACTTAAACTTATTTTTAAAATGTTTTAAAATGTTTTTGAAACATTTTAAAGCATTTTAAAATGTTTTTGAAACATTTTAAAGCATTTTAAAATAATTTAAAATTGTTCTTAAATCAATTTAAATTATTTTTAATGTATTTTAAATTGTTTTTATAAGCATTGTAAATTATTTTTAAAGCGTTTTAAATTTTTATGAAAGAATTTTAAAAACATTTTAGAGTACTTTAAAGCTTTTTAAATTGTTGTTAAAGTGTTTTAATAGAATTTAAAATTGTTTTTAAAACATTTTAAAGTGCTTTAAATTGTTTTTAAATTATTTTGAACTAATTTAAATTGTTTTTAAAACGTTCCAAATTGTTTCAAAAACATTTTAAATTGTTTTTAAAGCATTTTAAGTTGTTTTTAAAGTGTTTAAAATTGTTTTTAAAACATTTTAAAGTACTTTAAAGCTTTTTAAATTGTTTTTAAAACATTTTAAAACGGTTTTAAAGCATTTTCAATTGTTGTTAAACCACTCAAACTTATTTTTAAAACATTTTAAAACGGTTTTAAAGCATTTTCAAAAATTGTTAAACCACTCAAACTTATTTTTAAAACATTTTAAAATGTTTTTGAAACATTTTAAAATCATTTAAAATTGTTTTTAAATCAATTTAAATTATTTTTAAAGTATTTTAAATTGTTTTTAAAGCATTGTAAACTATTTTTAAATCATTTTTAAATCATTTAAAATTGTTCTTAAAGCAATTTAAATTACTTTTGAAGTATTTTAAATAGTTTTTAAAGCATTGTAAACGGTTTTTAAAGCATTTTAAATTGTTTTGAAAGCATTTTAAATTGTCTTGAAAGCATTTTAAAGTACTTTAAAGCTTTTTAAATCGTTGTTAATGCATTTTAAAAGAATTTAAAATTGTTTTTAAAACATTTTAGAGTGTTTTAAATTGTTTTTAAATTATTTTGAACTATTTTAAAGTGTTTTTAAAACATTCTAAATTGTTTCAAAAAAAATTTAAATTGTTTATAAAGCATTTTAAATTGTTTTTAAAGCGTTTAAAATTGTTTTTAAAACATTTTAAATTACTTTTAAGCTTTTTAAATTGTTTATAAAACATTTTAAAATGGGTTCAAAGCATTTTCAATTGTTGTTAAAGCATTTTAAAAGAATTTAAAATTATTTTTAAAACATTTTCAAGTATTTTAAATTGTTTTTAAAGCATTTTAAACTATTTTTAAAGCATTTTAAAATCATTTAAAATTGTTCTTAAAGCAATTTAAATTATTTTTGAAGTATTTTAAATAGTTTTTACAGCATTGTAAATGGTTTTTAAAGCATTTTAAATTGTTTTGAAAGCATTTTAAAAGCATTTAAAAGCACTTTAAAGCTTTCTAATTGTTGTTAAAGCATTTTAAAAGAATTTAAAATTGTTTTTAAAACATTTTAAAGTGTTTTTAAATTATTTTGAACTATTTTAAATTGTTTTTAAAACGTTCTAAATTGTTTCAAAAACATTTTAAATTATTTGTAAAGCATATTAAATTGTTTTTAAAGCGTTTAAAATTGTTTTTAGAACATTTTAAAGTACTTTAAAGCTTTTTAAATTGTTTATAAAACATTTTAAAACGGGTTTAAAGCATTTTCAATTGTTGTTAAACCACTGAAACTTATTTTTAAAACGTTTTAAAATGTTTTTGAAACATTTTGAAATCATTTAAAATTGTTTTTAAATCAATTTAAATTATTTTTAAAGTATTTTACATTGTTTATAAAGCATTGTAAACTATTTTTAAATCATTTAAAATTCATTTAACATTGTTCTTAAAGCAATTTAGATTACTTTTGAAGTATTTTAAATAGATTTTAAAGCATTAAACGGTTTTTAAAGCATTTTAAATTTTAAATTGTTTTTTAAGCGTTTAAAATTGTTTTTAAAACATTTTAAAGTACTTTAAAGCTTTTTAAATTGTTTATAAAACATTTTAAAACGGGTTGAAAGCATTTTCAATTATTGTTAAAGCACTGAATCTTATTTTTAAAACATTTTAAAATGTTTTTGAATATTTTAAAACATTTTAAAATCATTTAAAATTGTTCTTAAATCAATTCAACTTATTTTTAAAGTATTTTAAATTGTTTTTAAAGCATTGCAAACTACTTTTAAAGAATTTTAAAGTCATTTTAAATTGTTTTGAAAGCATTTTAAAAACATTTTAAAGTACTTGATTTTTAAATTGTTGTTAAAGTATTTTAAAAGAATTATAATTGTTTTGAAAACATTTTAAAGTGTTTTAAATTGTTTTTAAATTATTTTGAACTATTTTAAAGTGTTTTTAAAACTTTCTAAATTGTTTCAAAATCATTTTAAATTGTTTTTAAAGCATTTTAATTTTTCTTTTAAAGCATTTAAATAATTTTGAAAGCATTTTAAATTGTTTTGAAAGCATTTTAAAAACATTTTAACGTACTTTAAAGCTCTTTAAATTGTTTTTAAAACATTTTAAAACGGTTTTAAAGCATTTTCAATTGTTGTTAAAACACTTAAACTTATTTTTGAAACATTTTAAAAGGTTTTTGAAACATTTTAAAATCATTTAAAATTGTTCTTAAATCAATTTAAATTATTTTTAAAGTATTTTATATTGTTTCTAAAGCATCGTAAACTATTTTTTAAGCATTTTAAAATCATTTAAAATTGTTCTTAAAGCAATTTAAATTATTTTTGAAGTATTTTAAATAGTTTTCAAAGCATTGTAAATGGTTTTTAAAGCATTTTAAATTGTTTTTAAAGCATTTTAATTTTTCTTTTAAAGCATTTAAATAATTTTGAAAGCTTTTTAAATTGTTTTGAAAGCATTTTAAAAACATTTTAAAGTACTTTAAAGCTCTTTAAATTGTTTTTAAAACATTTTAAAACGGTTTTAAAGCATTTTCAATTGTTGTTAAAACACTTCAACTTATTTTTGAAACATTTTAAAAGGTTTTTGAAACATTTTAAAATCATTTAAAATTGTTCTTAAATCAATTTAAATTATTTTTAAAGTATTTTATATTGTTTCTAAAGCATCGTAAACTATTTTTTAAGCATTTTAAAATCATTTAAAATTGTTTTTAAAGCAATTTAAATTATTTTTGAAGTATTTTAAATAGTTTTTAAAGCATTGTAAATGGTTTTTAAAGCATTTTAAATTGTTTTGAAAGCATTTTAAAAACATTTTAAAGTACTTTGAATCTTTTTAAACTGTTGTTAAATCATTTTAAAAGAATTTAAAATTGTTCTTAAAATATTTTAAACTGTTTTTCAATTATTTTGAACTATTTTAAATTGTTTTTAAAACGTTCTAAATTGCTTCAAAAACATTTCAAATTGTTTTTAAAGTATTTTAGATTGTTTTTAAAGCGTTGAAAATTGTTATTAAAGCATTTTAAAGTACTTTAAAGCTTTTTAAATTGTTTATAAAACATTTTAAAACGGTTTTAAAGCATTTTCAATTGTTGTTAAAGCACTTACAATTATTTTTAAAACATTTTAAAATGTTTTTGAAACATTTTAAAATGATTAAAAATTGTTCTTAAATCAATTTAAATTATTTTTGAAGTATTTTAAATTGTTTTTAAAGAATTGTAAACTATTTTTAAAGCATTTTAAATTGTTTTGAAAGCATTTTAAAAAAAATTATAATTGATTTTAAAACATTTTACAATGTTTCAAATTGTTTTTAAATTATTTTGAACTATTTTAAATTGTTTTTAAAACGTTCTAAATTGTTTCAAAAACATTTTAAATTGTTGCAGAAACATTTTAAATTGTTGCAGAAACATTTTAAATTGTTTTTAAAGTATTTAAAATTGTTTTTAAAACATTTTAAAGTACTTTAAAGCTTTTTAAATTGATTTTAAAACATTTTAAAATGGTTTGAAAACATTTTCCATTGTTATTAAAGCAATTAAACTTATTTTAAAAACATTTTAAAATGCTTTTGAAACATTTTAAAATATTTTAAAATCATTTAAAATTGTTATTAAATCAATTCAAATTATTTTTAAAATATTAAAAAAAAAAAATTAAAGCATTGTAAACTATTTTTTAAAGCATTTCAAAATCATTTAAAATTGTTCCTAAAGAAATTTAAATTACTTATGAATTATTTTAAATAGTTTTTAAAGCATCGTAAACTGTTTTTAAAGCATTTTAAATTGTTTTGAAATAATTTTAAAAACATTTTAAAGTACCTTAAAGCTTTTTAAATTTTTGTTAAATCATTTTGAAAGAATTTAAAGTTGTTTTTAAAACATTTTAAATTGTTTTTAAATTATTTTGAACTATTTAAAATTGCTTTTAAAATGTTCTAAATTGTTTCAAAAACATTTTAAATTGCTTTTGAAGCATTTTAAATTGTTTTTAAAGCGTTTAAAATTTTTTAAAGTACTTTAAAGCTTTTTAAATTGTTTTTAAAACATTTTAAAACGGTTTTAAAGCATATTCAATTGTTGTTAAAGCACTTAAACTTATTTTTGAAACATTTTAAAATCATTTAGAATTGTTCTTAAATCAATTTAAATTATTTTTAAAGTATTTTATATTGTTTCTAAAGCATTGTAAACTATTTTTAAAGCATTTTAAAATCATTTAAAATTGTTCTTAAAGCAATTTAAATTACTTTTGATGTATTTTAAACATTTTTTAAGCATTGTAAATGGTTTCTAAAGCATTGTAAATGGTTTTTAAAGCTTTTTAAACTGTTTTGAAAGCATTTTAAAAATATGTTAAAGTACTTTAAAGCTTTTTAAATTGTTGTAAAAGCTTTTTAAAAGAATTTAAAATTGTTTTTAAAACATGCTAAAGTGTTTTAAATTGTTTATAAATTATATTGAACTATTTTAAATTGTTTTTAAAACCTTCTAAATTGTTTCAAAAACATTTTAAATTGTTTTTAAAGCATTTTAAGTTGTTTTTAAAGTGTTTAATTTATTTTTTTTAAACATTTTAAAGTACTTTAAAGCTTTTTAAATTGTGTTTAAAACATTATAAAACGGTTTTAAAGCATTGTCAATGGTTGTTAAATCACTTAAACTTATTCTTAAAACATTTTAAAATGTTTTTGAAACATTTTAAAATCATTTAAAATTGTTTTTAATTCAATTTAAATTATTTTTAAAGTATTTTAAATTGTTTTTAAAACATTGTAAACTATTTTTAAAGCATTTTAAAATCATTTAAAATTGTTCTTAAAGCAATTTAAATTATTTTAAAAGTATTTTAATTAGTTTTTAAAGCATTGCAAATGGTTTTTAAAGCATTTTAAATTGTTTTGAAAGCATTTTAAAAGCACTTTAGAGCTTTTAATTTTTGTTAAAGCATTTTAAAAGAATTTAAAATTGTTTTTAAAACATTTTAAAATGTTTTTAAATTATTTTGAACTATTTTAAATTGTTTTTAAAACGTTCTAAATTGTTTCAAAAACATTTAAAATTGTTTTTAAAGCATTTTAAAATGTTTTTAAAGCATTTAAAATTGTTTTTAAAACATTTTAAAGTACTTTAAAGCTTTTTAAATTGTTTATAAAACATTTTAAAACGGGTTTAAAGCATTTTCAATTGTTGTTAAAGCACTTAAACTTATTTTTAAAACATTTTAAAATGTTTTTGAAACATTTTAAAACATTTTAAAATAATTTAAAATTGTTTTTAAATCAATTTAAATTATTTTTAAAGTATTTTAAATTGTTTTTAAAGCATTGTAAACTATTTTTAAAGAATTTTAAATTGTTTTGAAAGAATTTTAAAAACATTTTAGAGTACTTTAAAGATTTTTAAATTGTTGTTAAAGCGTTTTAGTAGAATTTAAAATTGTTTTTAAAACATTTTAAAGTGTTTTAAATTGTTTTTAAATTATTTTGAACTAATTTAAATTGTTTTTAAAACGTTCCAAATTGTTTCAAAAATATTTTAAATTGTTTTTAAAGCATTTTTAGTTTTTTTGAAAGTGTTTAAAATTGTTTTTAAAACATTCTAAAGTACTTTAAAGCTTTTTAAATTGTTTTTAAAACATTTTAAAACGGTTTTAAAGCATTTTGAGTTGTTGTTAAACCACTCAAACTTATTTTTAAAACATTTTAAAATCATTTAAAATTGTTTTTAAATCAAATTAAAATATTTTTAAAGTATTTTAAATTGTTTTTAAAGCATTGTAAACTATTTTTGAATCATTTTAAAATCATTTAAAATTGTTCTTAAAGCAATTTAAATTACTTATGAAGTATTTTAAATAGTTTTTAAAGCATTGTAAATGGTTTTTAAAGCATTTTAAATTGTTTTGAAAGCATTTTAAAGTACTTTAAATCTTTTTAAATTGCTGTTAATGCATTTTAAAAGAATTTAAAATTGCTTTTAAAGCATTTTAGAGTGTTTTAAATTGTTTTTAAATTATTTTGAACTATTTTAAAGTGTTTTTAAAACATTCTAAATTGTTTCAAAAACATTTTAAATTTTTTTTAAAGAATTTTAAATTGTTTTGAAATCATTTAAAATTGTTTTTAAAACATTTTAAAGTACTTTAAATCTTTTTAAATTGTTTATAAAACATTTTAAAACGGGTTTAAAGCATTTTCAATTGTGGTTAAAGCAATTAATCTTATTTTTAAAACATTTGAAAATCATTTAAAAGTGTTCTTAAATCAATTTAAATTATTGTTAAAGTATTTTAAATTGTTTTTAAAGCATTGCAAACTATTTTTAAAGAATTTTAAAATCACTTTAAATTGTTTTGAAAGCATTTTAAATTGCTTTGAAAGCATTTTAAAAACATTTTAAAGTACTTTAAGGATTTGTAAATTATTGTTAAAGCATTTTAAAAGAATTTAAAATTGTTTTTAAAACATTTTAAAGTGTTTTAAATTGTTTTTAAATTATTTTGAACTATTTTAAACTGTTTTTAAAACTTTCTAAATTGTTTCAAAAACATTTTAAATTGTTTTTAGAGCATTTTAAATTGTTTTTAAAGCGTTTAAATCATTTTGAAAGCATTTTTAATTGTTTTGAAAGAATTTCAAAAGCATTTTAAAGTACTTTAAAGCTCTTTAAATTGTTTCTAAAACATTTTCAAACGGTTTTAAAGCATGTTCAATTGTTGTTAAAGCACTTAAACGTTTTTTTAAAACATTTTAAAATGTTTTTGAAATATTTTAAAATAATTTAAAATTGTTCTTAAATCTATTTAAATTATTTTCAAGTATTTTATATTGTTTCTAAAGCATTGTAAACTATTTTTAAAGCATTTTAAAATCATTTAAAATTGTTCTTAAAGCAATTTAAATTATTTTTGAAGTATTTTAAATAGTTTTTAAAGCATTGTAAATGGTTTTTAAAGCATTTTAAATTGTTTTTTAAAGCATTTTAAAACCATTTTAAAGTACTTTAAAGCTTTTTAAATTGTTTATAAAACATTTTAAAACGGTTTTAAAGCATTTTCAATTGTTGTTAAAGCACTTACACTTATTCTTAAAACATTTTGAAATGTTTTTGAAACATTTTAAAATGATTTAAAATTGTTCTTAAATCAATTTAAATTATTTTTGAAGTTTTTTAAATTGTTTTTAAAGCATTGTAAACTATTTCTAAAGCATTTTAAAATCATTTTAAATTGTTTTGAAATCATTTTAAAAACATTCTAGAGTACTTTAAAGCTTCTTAAATTGTTGTTAAAACATTTTAAAAGAATTTATAATTGTTTTAAAACCTTTGACATTGTTTTAAATTGTTTTTAAATTATTTTGAACTATTTTAAATTGTTTTTAAAGCATTTTAAAACGGTTTTAAAGCATTTTCAATTGTTGTTAAAGCACTTAAACTTATTTTTAAAACATTTTAAAATGTTTTTGAAACATTTTAAAATCATTTAAAATTGTTCTTAAATCAATTTAAATTATTTTTAAACTATTTTATATTGTTTCTAAAGCATCGTAAACTATTTTTTAAGCATTTTAAAATCATTTAAAATTGTTCTTAAAGCAATTTAAATTATTTTTGAAGTATTTTAAATAGTTCTTAAATCATTGTAAATGGTTTTTAAAGCATTTTCAATTGTTGTTAAAGCACTTACACTTATTTTTAAAACATTTTAAATTGTTTTTAAAACGTTCTAAATTGCTTTAAAAACATTTCAAATTGTTTTTAAAGTATTTTAGATTGTTTTTAAAGCGTTGAAAATTGTTTTTAAAACATTTTAAAGTACTTTAAAGCTTTTTAAATTGTTTATAAAACATTTTAAAATGGTTTTAAAGCATTTTCAATTGTTGTTAAAGCACTTACACTTATTTTTAAAACATTTTAAAATGATTTAAAATTGTTCTTAAATCAATTTAAATTATTTTTGAAGTATTTTAAATTGTTTTTAACGAATTGTAAACTATTTTTAAAGCATTTTAAAATCATTTTAAATTGTTTTGAAAACATTTTAAAAATTTTTAAAAGAATTTATAATTGTTTTTAAAACATTTTACAGTGTTTTAAATTGTTTTTAAATTTTTTTGAACTATTTTAAATTGTTTTTAAAATGTTCTAAATTGTTTCAAAAACATTTTAAATTGTTGCAGGAACATTTTAAATTGTTTTTAAAGTGTTTAAAATTGTTTTTAAAACATTTTAAAGTACTTTAAAGCTTTTTAAATGATTTTAAAATATTTTAAAATGGTTTGAAAGCATTTTCAATTGTTATTAAAGCACTTAAACTTATTTTAAAATGCTTTTGAAACATTTTAAAATATTTTAAAATCATTTAAAAATTGTTATTAAATAAATTCAAATTATTCTTAAAATTTTTAAAATTGTTTTTAAAGCATTGTAAACTATTTTTTAAAGCATTTCAAAATCATTTAAAATTGTTCCTAAAGAAATTTAAATTACTTACGAGTTATTTTAAATAGTTTTTAAAGCATCATAAACTGTTTTTAAAGCATTTTAAATTGTTTTGAAATAATTTTAAAAACATTTTAAAGTACCTTAAAGCTTTTTAAATTTTTGTTAAATCATTTTGAAAGAATTTAAAGTTGTTTTTAAAACATTTTAAATGGCTTTTAAATTATTTTAAACTATTTAAAATTGTTTTTAAAATGTTCTAAATTGTTTCAAAAACATTTTAAATTGTTTTTGAAGCATTTTAAATTGTTTTTAAAGAGTTTAAAATTGTTTTAAAAACATTTTAAAGTACTTTAAAGCTTTTTAAATTGTTTTTAAAACATTTTAAAATGGTTTTAAAGCATATTCAATTGTTGTTAAAGCACTTAAACTTATTTTTGAAACATTTTAAAATCATTTAGAATTGTTCTTAAATCAATTTAAATTATTTTTAAAGTATTTTATATTGTTTCTAAAGCTTTGTAAACTATTTTTAAAGCATTTTAAAATCATTTAAAATTGTTCTTAAAGCAATTTAAAATACTTTTGATGTATTTTAAACATTTTTTAAAGCATTGTAAATGGTTTTTAAAGCATTGTAAACGGTTTTTAAAGCTTTTTAAATTGTTTTGAAAGCATTTTAAAAACATTTTAAAGTACTTTAAATCTTTTTAAATTGTTGTAAAAGCATTTTAAAAGAATTTAAAATTGTTTTTAAAACATGCTAAAGTGTTTTAAATTGTTTATAAATTATATTGAACTATTTTAAATTGTTTTTAAAACGTTCTAAATTGTTTCAAAAACATTTTAAATTGTTTTTAAAGCATTTTAAGTTGTTTTTAAAGTGTTTAATTTATTTTTTTAAAACATTTTAAAGTACTTTAAAGCTTTTTAAATTGTTTTTAAAACATTTTAAAACGGTTTTAAAGCATTTTCAATGGTTGTTAAACCACTTAAACTTATTCTTAAAACATTTTAAAATGTTTTTGAAACATTTTAAAATCATTTAAAATTGTTTTTAAATCAATTTAAATTATTTTTAAAGTATTTTAAATTGTTTTTAAAGCATTGTAAACTATTTTTAAAGCATTTTAAAATCATTTAAAATTGTTCTTAAAGCAATTTAAATTATTTTTGAAGTATTTTAAATAGTTTTTAAAGCATTGTAAATGGTTTTTAAAGCATTTTAAATTGTTTTGAAAGCATTTTAAAAGCACTTTAAAGCTTTTAATTGTTGTTAAATCATTTTAAAAGAATTTAATTTTTTTTTAAACATTTTAAAATGTTTTTAAATTATTTTGAACTATTTTAAATAGTTTTTAAAATGTTCTAAATTGTTTCAAAAACATTTTAAATTGTTTTTAAAGCATTTTAAATTGTTTTTAAAACTTTTTAAAGTACTTTAAAGCTTTTTAAATTGTTTATAAAACATTTGAAAGTACTTTAAAGCTTTTAAAATTGTTTATAAAACATTTTAAAATGGGTTTAAAGCATTTTCAATTGTTGTTAAAGCACTTAAACTTATTTTTAAAACATTTTGAAATGTTTTTGAAACATTTTAAAACATTTTAAAATAATTTAAAATTGTTCTTAAATTAATTTAAATTATTTTTAAAGTATTTTAAATTGTTTTTAAAGCATTCTAAACTATTTTTAAAGCATTTTAAATTCTTTGTAAAGTACTTTAAAAAAATTTTAGAGTACTTTAAAGATTTTTAAATTGTTGTTAAAGCATTTTAGTAGAATTTAAAATTGTTTTTAAAACATTTTGAAGTGTTTTAAATTATTTTGAACTAATTTAAATTGTTTTTAAAACGTTCCAAATTGTTTCAAAAACATTTTAAATTGTTTTTAAAGCATTTTAAGTTTTTTTGAAAGTGTTTAAAATTATTTTTAAAACATTCTAAAGTACTTTAAAGCTTTTTAAATGTTTTTAAAACATTTTAAAACAACTTTAAATCATTTTCAGTTGTTGTTAAACCACTCAAACTTATTTTTAAAACATTTTAAAATCATTTAAAATTGTTTTTAAATCAATTTAAAATATTTTTAAAGTATTTTAAATTGTTTTTAAAGCATTGTAAACTATTTTTGAATCATTTTAAAATCATTTAAAATTGTTCTTAAAGCAATTTAAATTACTTATGAAGTATTTTAAATAGTTTTTGAAGCATTGTAAACGGTTTTTAAAGCATTTTAAAGTACTTTAAAGCTTTTTAAATTGTTGTTAATGCATTTTAAAAGAATTTAAAATTGTTTTTAAAGCATTTTAGAGTGTTTTAAATTGTTTTTAAATTATTTTGAACTATTTTAACGTGTTTTTAAAACATTCTAAATTGTTTCAAAAACATTTTAAATTCTTTTTAAAGCATTTTAAATTGTTTTTAAATCGTTTAAAATTGTTTTTAAATCGTTTAAAATTGTTTTTAAAACAATTTAAAGTAATTTAAATCTTTTTAAATTGTTTATAAAACATTTTAAAACAGGTTTAAAGCATTTTCAATTGTGGTTAAAGCAATTAATCTTATTTTTAAAACATTTGAAAATCATTTAAAAGTGTTCTTAAATCAATTTGAATTATTTTTAAAGTATTTTAAATTGTTTTTAAAGCATTGCAAACTATTTTTAGAGAATTTTAAAATCATTTTAAATTGTTTTGAAAGCTTTTTAAATTGTTTTAAAAGCATTTTAAAGTACTTTAAGGATTTTTAAATTATTGTTAAAGCATTCTAAAAGAATTTAAAATTGTTTTTAAAACATTTTAAAGTGTTTTAAATTGTTTTTAAATTATTTTGAACTATTTTAAACTGTTTTTAAAACTTTCTAAATTGTTTCAAAAACATTTTAAATTGTTTTTAGAGCATTTTAAATTGTTTTTAAAGCGTTTGAATCATTTTGAATGCATTTTAAATTGTTTTGAAAGAATTTTAAAAGCATTTTAAAGTACTTTAAAGCTCTTTAAATGGTTTCTAAAACATTTTCAAACGGTTTTAAAGCATTTTCAATTGTTGTTAAAGCACTTAAAATTATTTTTAAAACATTTTAAAATGTTTTTGAAACATTTTAAAATCATTTAAAATTGTTCTTAAATATATTTAAATTATTTTCAAGTATTTTATATTGTTTCTAAAGCATTGTAAACTATTTTTAAAGCATTATAAAATCATTTAAAATTGTTCTTAAAGCAATTTAAATTATTTTTGAAGTATTTTAAATAGTTTTTAAAGCATTGTAAATGGTTTTTAAAGCATTTTAAATTGTTTTTTAAAGCATTTTAAAACCATTTTAAAGTACTTTAAAGCTTTTTAAATTGTTTATAAAACATTTTAAAACGGTTTTAAAGCATTTTCAATTGTTGTTAAAGCACTTACACTTATTCTTAAAACATTTTGAAATGTTTTTGAAACATTTTAAAATGATTTAAAATTATTCTTAAATCAATTTAAATTATTTTTGAAGTTTTTTAAATTGTTTTTAAAGCATTGTAAACTATTTCTAAAGCATTTTAAAATCATTTTAAATTGTTTTGAAAGCATTTTAAAAACATTTTAGAGTACTTTAAAGCTTCTTAAATTGTTGTTAAAACATTTTAAAAGAATTTATAATTGTTTTAAAACATTTTACATTGTTTTAAATTGTTTTTAAATTATTTTGAACTATTTTAAATTGTTTTTAAAACGTTTTACAATGCTTTAAAAACTATTTAGAATACTTCAAAAGTAATTTAAATTGCTTTAAGAACAATTTTAAATGATTTTAAAATAGTTTACATTGCTTTAAAAACAATTTAAAATACATAAAAAATAATTTAAATTGATTTAAAAACAATTTTAAATGAATTTAAAATGTTTCAAAAGCATTTTAAAATGTTTTAAAAATAAGTTTGAGTGGTTTAACAACAATTGAAAATGCTTTAAAACCGTTTTAAAATGTTTTAAAAACAATTTAAAAAGCTTTAAAGTGCTTTAAAATGTTTTAAAAACAATTTTAAACATTTTAAAAACAACTTAAAATGCTTTAAAAACAATTTAAAATATTTTTGAAACAATTTGGAATGTTTTAAAAACAATTTAAAACACTTTAAAATGTTTTAAATGTCGGCATTATGATACAAGCATTGTCCTTGATGGCAACTCACTCAGAGGTTGATACAGGTGATGGCAACGTAATCAGAGGACATATCTTAGTACAGCAGGTCAAGAAAGAGATATACGCAGGTTCATTGTGACAAATCAGCGTATACACGCGGGTTGGACGTGCCGAAGACGCGTATGCGTATACACACAATTTCACGCAAGGAAAAGCGCGTACATGTGAGAAAACTTATGTCTTGGTCCGTGGTAGTTAGTCCTCGGTACTTGAACCTATGGTTTTGGACCATGGTATCTCCTCAGAAGTGTTGACCCCAGGTATTGGGCCCTTGGTATTGTTTATTATGGTTTTGGACCGTGGTATTGAAAGAAGCCTAACCTATATAAGGAGAAGATCATTAGGCAAAGGATACAAGGAAGGAATGGATGTCTGATGAAGTGGGAAGATCTAGTATTGTTGGTTATCTATTTGTGATGCTTGGCTATGGTTGGATATGATAGCGAAGGTATAAGTAATTATCTTTAGATCTATATGCGGGTTGTCTCTGGTAAAAGCGCGTATACACGCGGTTTTGATATAGTCAAGTAGCGTATGCATTATGAGATTTGGTATTTCAGGTTGCTGTTGATTCTAGTGGTTGTTGCAGAGTTCTGGGCTCTAGTTTGTGTTCTGTGTTTTTTTTATGACAGGGCTTCAGTAATTCAGTATTGGGTGATTTAGAGATTTATGATGCAAGTATAAGTTGATGATTGTATTGCAGCAGTGATTGTTTTGTACTCATGGGTCCAGTCTAAAAATTAATGAAACATGGTCCCTGAAGAAAAGAAGGTTGTAGCCTTCTGTAGGTCATCATCTACGTACTAGTATACTAGCTAGTACAAGAGCTGAGGGGGTTGTAGCTCCCTTCCATAAGTAGCTGGAAAACGAGAGAGGGTTGTAGCCCTCTGCAGGTTGAAGCCTGCGTGCTGGTAAAGGACTGCACCAGTACATTGTAAAAGAAGTTTCTTATTAAAGGAAGAAAGAGACGAATTGCAGCAGGTGGTTTTCACCCACATTGGGTTTCCACCTTATATCTTGGCGTTCATGTGTGCTTCTTAGTGTGATGATCTATTCTGTTTTACTGCACCTGATTACTGTTATTATGATTAATAATGTGTTGATGGATTTACTGAAGATAAGCTAACTGAATCATAAGATTACTGCATGTACGCTAGTTGCATTTAACACAGTCGCGTATATACACTGATATACTGAACTGAAATCGAGTATATGAATCTGAGTATGAAATTGAAAAGTATTTGATTTGATAATACTGATTCACCCCCCTCTAAGTATTATTTCCAACATTAAAAACAATTTTAAATTCTATTAAAACGCTTTAACAACAATTTATAAAGCTTTAAAGTACTCTAAAATGGTTTTAAAATTCTTTCAAAACAATTTAAAATGCTATAAAAATAGTTTACAATGCTTTAAAAACAATTTAAAATACTTTAAAAATAATTTAAATTGATTTAAGAACACTTTTAAATTATTTTAAAATGTTTCAAAAACATTTTAAAGTGTTTCAAAAAATTTTAAAATGTTTTAAAAATAAGTTTAAGTGCTTTAACAAAAATTGAAAATGCTTTAAACATGTTTTAAAATGTTTTATAAACAATTTAGAAAGCTTTAAAGTACTTTAAAATGTTTTAAAAACAATTTAAATGCTCTAAAAACAATTTAAAATGCTTTAAAAACAATTTAAAATGTTTTTGAAACGATTTAGAATGTTTTAAAAACAATTTAAAATAGTTCAAAATAATTTAAAAACACTTTAAAATGTTTTAAAAACAAATTTAAATTCTTTTAAAATGTTTTAACGACAATTTAAAAGCTTTAAAGTGCTTTAAAGTGCTTTAAAATGCGTTTAAAATGCTTTCAAATCAATTTAAAATGCTTTAAAAACCGTTTGCAATGCTTTAAAAACTATTTAAAATACTTCAAAAATAATTTAAATTGCTTTAAGAACAATTTTAAATGATTTTAAAATGGTTTAAAAATATTTTACAATGCTTTAGAAAGAATATAAAATACTTGAAAAATAATTTAAATGAATTTAAGAACAATTTTAAATGATTTTAAAATGTTTCAAAAAGAATAAGTTTAGGTGGTTTAACAACAATTGAAAATGATTTAAAACTGTTTTAAAATGTTTTAAAAACAATTTAAAAAGCTTTAAAGTACTTTAAAATGTTAAAAAAAAAATTAAACACTTTAAAAACAACTTAAAATGCTTTAAAAACAATTTAAAATGTTTTTAAAACAATTTAGAACGTTTTAAAAACAATTTAAAATAGTTCAAAATAATTTATAAACAATTTAAAACACTTTAGAATGTTTTAAAAACAATTTTCAATTCTTTTAAAACGCTTTAACAACAATTTCAAAAGATTTAAAGTACTTTAAAATGTTTTTAAAATGCTTTCAAAACAGTTTAAAATGCTTTAAAAACCGTTTACAATGCTTTAAAAATTGTTTAAAATACATAAAAAATAATTTAAATTGCTTTAAGAACAATTTTAAATGTTTTTAAAGTCTTTAAAAATAGTTTACAATGATTTAGAAACAATATAAAATACTTTAAAAATAATTTAAATTGATTTAAGAACAATTTTAAATGATTTTAAAATGTTTCAAAAATAAGTTTAAGTGCTTGAACAAGAATTGGAAATGCTTTAAAACCGTTTTAAAATGTTTTCAAAACAATTTAAAAAGATTTAAAGTACTTTGAAATGTTTTTAAAACAATTTTAAATGCTTTAAAAATAATTTAAAATGCTTCAAAAGAAATTTAAAATGTTTTTGAAACAATTTAGAACATTTTAAAAACAATTTTAAATAGTTCAAACTAATTTAAAAACACTTTAGAATGTTTTAAAACAATTTTAAATTCTTTCAAAATGCTTTAACAACAATTTAAAAATCTTTAAAGTACTTTAAAATGTTTTTAAAATTATTTCAAAACAATGTAAAATGCTTTAAAAACAGTTTACGATGCTTTAAAAACTATTTAAAATAATTCAAAAATAATTTAAATTGCTTTAAGAACAATTATAAATGATTTTGAAATGCTTTAAAAATAGTTTACAATGCTTTAAAAACAATTTAAAATACTTTAAAAATAATTTAAATTGATTTAATAACAATCTTAAATGATTTTAAAATGTTTCAAAAACATTTTAAAATGTTTTTAAAATAAGTTTAAGTGCTTTAACAACAATTTAAAATGCTTTAAAATCATTTTAAAATGTTTTAAAAACAATTTAAAAAGCTCTAAAGTACTTTAAAATGTTTTAAAAACAATTTTAAACGCTTTAAAAACAATTTAAAATGCTTTGAAAACAATTTAAAATGTTTTTGAAACAATTTAAAATGTTTTTGAAGCAATTTAGAATGTTTTAAAAACAATTATACATTCTTTTAAATTGTTTTAACAACAATTTAAGAAGCTTTAAAGTACTCGAAAATGTTTTTAAAATGCTTTCAAAACAATTTAAAATGATTTTAAAATGCTTTAAAAAGTAGTTTACAATGCTTTAAAAACAATTTAAAATGCTTTCAAAATGATTTAAACGCTTTAAAAACAATTTAAAATGCTTTAAAAACAATTTAAAATGTTTTTGAAACAATTGAAAATGTTTTAAAAACACTTTAAAATAGTTCAAAATAATTTAAAAACAATTTAAAACACTTTAAAATGTTTTAAAACCAATTTTAAATTCTTTTAAAATGCTTTAACAACAATTTAAAATTCTTTAAAGTACTTTAAAATGTTTTTAAAATGCTTTCGAAACAATTTAAAATGCTTTCAAAACAATTTAAAATGATATTAAAATTCTTTAAAAATAGTTTGCAATGCTTTAAAAACAATTTAAAATACTTTAAAAATAATTTAAATTGATTCAAGAACAATTTTAAATGGTTTTAAAATGTTTTTAAAATAAGATTAAGTGCTTTAACAACAATTGAAAATGCTTTAAACCCGTTTTAAAATGTTTTATAAACAATTTAAAAAGTTTTAAAGTACTTTAAAATGTTTTAAAACAATTTTAAACGCTTTAAAAACAATTTAAAATGCTTTAAAAACAATTTAAAATGTTTTTGAAACAATTTAGAATGTTTTAAAAACACTTTAAAATTATTTTAAAATGCATTAACAACAATTTAAAAAGCTTTAAAGTACTTTAAAAAGCTTTCAAAACAATTTAAAATTCTTTAAAAACCATTTACAATGCTTTAAAACCTATTTAAAATACTTCAAAAGTAATTTAAATTGCTTTAAGAACAATTTTAAATGATTTAGAAATAGTTTACAATGCTTTAAAAACAATTTAAAATACTTTAAAAATAATTTAAATTGATTTAAAAACAATTTTAAATGATTTTAAAATGTTTCAAAGACATTTTAAAATGTTTTAAAAATAAGTTTGAGTGGTTTAACAACAATTGAAAATGCTTTAAAACCGTTTTAAAATGTTTTAAAAACAATTCAAAAAGCTTTAAAGTACTTTGAAATGTTTTAAAAACAATTTTAAACAGTTTAAAAACAACTTAAAATGCTTTAAAAACAATTTAAAATGTTTTTGAAACAATTTGCAACGTTTTAAAAACAATTTAAATTAGCTCAAAATAATTTAAAACACTTTAAAATGTTTTAAAACAATTTTAAATTCTTTTAAAATGCTTTAACAACAATTTAAAAATCTTTAAACAACCTTAAAATGTTTTTAAAATGCTTTCAAAACAATTTAAAACTCTTTCAAAACAATTTAAAATGATTTTAAAATTCTTTAAAAATAGTTTGCAATGCTTTAAAAACAATTTAAAATACTTTAAAAATAATTTAAATTGATTGAAGAACAATTTTAAATGATTTTAAAATGTTTTAAAATATTTCAAAAACATTTTAAAATGTTTTAAAAATAAGATTAAGTGCTTTAACAACAATTGAAAATGCTTTAAACTCATTTTAAAATGTTTTATAAACAATTTAAAAAGATTTAAAGTACTTTAAAATGTTTTAAAAACAATTTTAAACGCTTTAAAAACAATTTAAAATGCTTTAAAAACAATTTAAAATGTTTTTGAAACAGTTTAGAATGTCTTAAAAACACTTTAAATTAGTTCAAAATAATATAAAAACAATTTAAAACACTCTAAAATGTTTTAGAAACAATTTTAAATTCTTTTCAAATGCATTAACAGCAATTTAAAAAGCTTTAAAGTACTTTAAAATGCTTTCAAAACAATTTAAAATGCTTTAAAAACCGTTTACAATGCTTTAAAAACAATTTAAGATACTTCAAAAGTAATTTAAATTGCTTTAAGAACAATTTTAAATGATTTTAAAATGATTCAAAAATAGTTTACAATGCTTTAAAAACAATTTAAAATACTTTGAAAATTTTTTAAATTGATTTAAAAACAATTTTAAATGATTTTAAAATGTTTCAAAAACATTTTAAAATGTTTTAAAAACAATTTAAAAAGCTTTAAAATACTTCAAAATGTTTTAAGAACAATTTTAAACGCTTTAAAATCATCTTAAAATGCTTTAAAAACAATTTAAAATGTTTTTGAAACAATTTGGAACGTTTTAAAAACAATTTAAATTAGTTCAAAATAATTTAAAAACAATTTAAAACACTTTAAAATGTTTTAAAAACAATTTTAAATTCTACTAAAACGCTTTAACAACAATTTAAAAAGCTTTAAAGTACTCTAAAATGTTTTTATAATTCTTTCAAAACAATTTAAAATGATTTAAAAATAGTTTACAATGCTTTAAAAACAATTTAAAATACTTTAAAAATAATTTAATTTTTTTTTGTAATCTACGGCAGGGCCTTTTCTATTAACATCGACCAGCGAAACTATATACAAAATAGGGATTCTCCTCCCGCCCCGAAGGGAAACCAGGTAGGAGGACCGCCAAAAGTTAGAAGTTCTCAACATAAAGCTAAGACAGTGCTTAAACAAGTTTAAAACAAAACGTTCAGTCTACCTACCAGCAAGAACTATTTCCCTATCCTCTTATGCATTCCACATCCTACGCCAAAACTGATACTCTTGGTCTTATCAGGTGAAATTTGAAAGCAAAACAAAGACATATCAATCATCCATAATCTCCGGTTTCACCTCTTCCTTGCAGTGCTCCTTGGTTATCAGCTTCAGTGTTTTGGATATCCTCCAATTTTCTCTCCTGTTTCAGAATTGCGACGTGCAGACTCTTCATTTCCTCTTTCAGGCTCGGGTACCCTTGCGCAATCTCAGTCATTTCTTCCGTGATCTGTTCCATTGCTTTGGCCAAAAGACACTTCATCACCCAATATATATGCACGGCCTGTTTATACTGGGAGAGGCGGCCCCTGGTGTTACCAGGATCCGGCATAAGAGAGCTCCATTCATTCATCTCAGGGTCTGAGGCCTCCTCGAGGACTCCCTCTTCCAAATTCTCTATAATTCTTTTTATCTCCACGTTGCCCTCAGTGTTGTACGCGCGCTCCTCATCTCTGGCCATCTGGTTCATGGTGTGGAAGCCACTTTTCCGTTGGTCGGGAGACTGATATTTAGAATCATATCCCCTAGCACGCCCGGTGTTTCCTCGTCCCCTGCTTCCTCTGCCCTTGCCTCGCCTAGAAGGCCAACCATGAATGTTATCATGGCTGCCTTGTCCGACCTCGATCCCTCCTCTCCCCCTGTATTCCTCCTGCTTATTCCTCATCTCTCCTTCTCTGTATGTTCCCTCTTCTACCGTCACCTCCTGAGCCTTCCTCCTGAACCTCTCCTTGCTTTCCTTTACGTTCTGGTGGTTATCAGTCCCCTGAGAGCTATCGTCCTCCTGTATCCTCTGCTGCCTTGACGTCCTCTTCCTTCTGCCACCCTCTTCGCTATATACTCTAGCCTGCTTACCACCCTCAGCCATAGTCCCTTGCTCTTTACAAAAACTATTTCCAGGAAATTTACTCCAAGTATCCACCGCCCTCGCCACCTTGCATGTCGTTAAATTCTTAGCATCAATGTCTACTGCTGCTCCCTTTAAATTATTGCCACCTCTTTTGTTCGCTACCACCTGATCGTCGTCGTTTCCCATCCCTTCTACTGCCATGATGATCTTGGAACCATGTCTCGGGGTGCTCTCTTCGCAGTGATCTCCCTTCACATCCTTTATTATGATTGCCCAAGGGTGAGGCTTGTACTGACAAGCCCTACCCATTATCATTAGGCTGCCTGGAGTCCTTTCCTTAACCCCGATCGGGGCAAAAATAATTTAAATTGATTTAAGAACAATTTTAAATTTTTTTAAAATGTTTTAAAATCTTTCAAAAACATTTTAAAATGATTTAAAAATAAGTTTAAGTGCTTTAACAATAATTGAAAATGCTTTAAACCAGTTTTAAAATGTTTTATAAACAATTTAAAAAGCCTTAAAGTACTTTAAAATGTTTTAAAAACAATTTTAAACTCTTAAAAAACAATTTAAAATGCCTTAAAAACAATTTAAAATGTTTTTGAAACAATTTGGAACGTTTTAAAGACAATTTAAAATAGTTCAAAATAATTTAAAAACACTTTAAAATGTTTTAAAAACAATTTTAAATTCTTTTAAAATGCTTTAACAACAATTAAAAAGCTTTAAAGTGCTTTAAAATGCTTTTAAAATGCTTTCAAAACAATTTAAAATGCTTTAAAAACCGTTTACAATGCTTTAAAAACTATTTAAAATACTTCAAAAATAATTTAAATTGCTTTAAGAACAATTTTAAATGATTTTAAAATGCTTTAAAAATAGTTTACAATGCCTTAAAAACAATTTAAAATACATTAAAAATAATTTAAATTGATTTAAAAACAATTTTAAATGATTTTAAAATGTTTCAAAAACATTTTAAAATGTTTTAAGAATACGTTTAAGTGGTTTAACAACAATTGAAAATGCTTTAAAACTGTTTTAAAATGTTTTAAAAACAATTTAAAAAGCTTTAAAGTACTTTGAAATGTTTAAAAAAAAAATTAAACACTTTAAGAACAACTTAAAATGCTTTAAGAACAACTTAAAATGTTTTACAAACAATTTAAAATGTTTTTGAAACAATTTAGAACGTTTTAAAAACAATTTAAAATAGTTCAAAATAATTTATAAACAATTTAAAACACTTTAGAATGTTTTAAAAACAATTTTAAATTCTTTTAAAATGCTTTTACAACAATTTAAAAAGATTTAAAGTACTTTAAAATGTTCTTAAAATGCTTTCAAAACAGTTTAAAATGCTTTAAAAACTATTTACAATGCTTTAAAAACAATTTAAAATGCTTTAAAAACCATTTACAATGCTTTAAAAACTATTTAAAATACTTGAAAAATAATTTAAATTGCTTTAAGAACAATTTTAAATGATTTTAAAATGCTTTAAAAATAGTTTACAATGCTTTATAAACAATATAAAATACTTGAAAAATAATTTAAATTGATTTAAGAACAATTTTAAATGATTTTAAAATGCTTCAAAAGCATTTTAAAATGTTTTAAGAATAAGTTTAAGTGGTTTAACAACAATTTAAAATGCTTTAAAACCGTTTTAAAATGTTTTTAAAACAATTTAAAAAGCTTTAAAGTACTTTAAAATGTTTTTTTTTTAATTAAACACTTTAAATTGATTTGAGAACATTTTTAAATGATTTTAAAATGTTTCAAAAATAAGTTTAAGTGCTTTAACAAGAATTGAAAATGCTTTAAAACCGTTTTAAAATGTTTTAAAAACAATTTAAGAAGATTTAAAGTACTTTAAAATGCTTTTAAAACAATTTTAAATGCTTTAAAAACAATTTAAAATGCTTCAAAAGCAATTTAAAATGTTTTTGAAACAATTTAGAACATTTTAAAAACAATTTTAAATAGTTCAAAATAATTTAAAAACACTTTAAAATGTTTTTAAAATTATTTCAAAACAATTTAAAAGACTTTAGAAACAGTTTACGACGCTTTAAAAACTATTTAAAATAATTCAAAAATAATTTAAATTGCTTTAAGAACAGTTTTAAATGATTTTGAAATGCCTTAAAAATAGTTTACAATGCTTTAAAAACAATTTAAAATTTAATAACAATTTTAAGTGATTTTAAAATGTTTTTAAAATAAGTTTAAGTGCTTTAACAACAATTGAAAATGCTTTAATACCATTTTAAAATGTTCTAAAAACAATTTAAAAAGATTTAAACTACTTTAAAATGTTTAAAAACAATTTTAATTGCTTTAAAAACGATTTAAAATTCTTTAAAAACAATTTAGAACACTGTAAAATGTTTTAAAAACAAATATAATTTCTTTTAAAATGTTTTAACAACACTTTAAGAAGCTTTAAAATACTCTAAAATGTTTTTAAAATTATTTCAAAACAATTTAAAATGATTTTAAAATGCTTTAGAAATAGTTTACCATGCTTTAAAAACAATTTAAAATACTTCAAAAATAATTTAAATTGATTTAAGAACAATTTTAAATCATTTTAAAATGTTTCAAAAACATTTTAAAATGTTTTAAAAATAAGTGTAAGTGCTTTAACAACAATTGAAAATGCTTTAAAACCGTTTTAAAATGTCTTATAAACAATTTAAAAAGCTTTAAAGTACTTTAAAATGTTTTAAAAACAATTTTCAATGCTTTAAAAACAATTTAAAAGGCTTTAAAAGTAATTTGAAATGTTCTGGAAGCAATTTAGAATGTTTTAAAAACAATTTAAAATAGTTCAAAATAATTTAAAAACACCTTAAAATGTTTTAAAAACAATTTTAAATTCTTTTAAAATGCCTTAACAACAATTTAAAAACCTTTAAAGTACTTTAAAATGGTTTTAAAATGCTTTCAAAACATTTTAATATGAGTTAAAAACCATTTACAATGCTTTAAAAACTATTTAAATACTTCAAAAATAATTTAAATTGCTTTAAGAACAATTTTAAATGATTTTAAAATGCTTTAAAAATAGTTTACAATGCTTTAGAAACAATATAAAATACTTGAAAAATAATTTAAATTGATTTAAGAACAATTTTAAATGATTTTAAAATGTCTCAAAAACATTTTAAAATGTCTCAAAAACATTTTAAAATCTCTTAAAAATAAGTTTAAGTGCTTTAACAACAATTGAAAATGACTTAAAACCGTTTTAAAATGTTTTAAAAATAATTTAAAGAGCTTTAAAGTACTTTAAAATGTTTTTATAATGCTTTCAAAACAATTTAAATTGCTTTCAGAATGATTTAAACGCTTTAAAACAATTTAAAATGCTTCAAAAACAATTTAAAACCTTTTTGAAACAATTTAGAAAGTTTTAAAAACGCTTTAAAATAGTTCCAAAGAATTTAAAAACAATTTAAAACACTTTAAAATGTTTTAAAAACAATTTTAAATTCTTTTAAAATGGTTTAACAACAATTTAAAAATCTTTAAATTACTTTAAAATGTTTTTAAAATTCTTCCAAAACAATTGAAAACTCTTTCAAAACAATTTAAAATGATTTTAAAATTCTTTAAAAATAGTTTGCAATGTTTTAAAAACAATTTAAAATACTTTAAAAATAATTTAAATGGATTGAAAAACAATTTTAAATGATTTTAAAATGTTTTAAAATATTTCAAAAACATTTTAAAATGTTTTAACAATAAGATTAAGTGCTTTAACAACAATTGAAAATTCTTTAAACCCGTTTTAAAATGTTTTATAAACAATTTAAAAAGCTTTAAAGTACTTTAAAATGTTTTAAAAACAATTTTAAACGCTTTAAAAATAATTTAAAATGCTTTAAAAACAATTTAAAATGTTTTTGAAACAATTTAGAATGCTTTAAAAACAATTTAAAATACTTGGAAATTTTTTTAAATTGATTTAAAAACAATTTTAAATGATTTTAAAATGTTTCAAAAACATTTTAAAATATATTAAAAATAAGTTTGAGTGGTTTAACAACAATTGAAAATGCTTTAAAACCGTTTTAAAAAACAATTTAAATTAGTTCAAAATAATTTAAAAACAATTTAAAACACTTTAAATGTTTTGAAAACAATTTTAAATTCTACTAAAACGCTTTAAAAACAATTTAAAAAGCTTCAAAGTACTCTAAAATGTTTTTAAAATTCTTCCAAAACAGTTAAAAATGCTTTAAAAATAGTTTACAATGCTTTAAAAACAATTTAAAATACTTCAAAAATAATATAAATTGATTTAATAACAATTTTAAATTATTTTAAAATGTTTTAAAATGTTTCAAAAACATTTTAAAATGTTTTAAAAATACGTTTAAGTGCTTTAACAACAACTGAAAATGCTTTAAACCCATTTTAAAATGTTTTATAAACAATTTAAAAAGCTTTAAAGTACATTAAAATGTTTTAAAATCAATTTTAAACGCTTAAAAAACAATTTAAAATGCTTTAAAAACAATTTAAAATGTTTTTGAAACAATTTAGAATGTTTTAAAACAATTTAAAATAGTTCAAAATAATTTAAAAACACTTTAAAATGTTTTAAAAACAATTTTAAATTCTTTCAAAATGATTTAACAACAATTAAAAAGCTTTAAAGTACTTTAAAATGCTTTCAAAACAATTTAAAATGCTTTAAAAACCGTTTACAATGCTTTAAAGACTAGTTAAAATACTTCAAAAATAATTTAAATTTCTTTAGGAAATGATTTTAAAATGCTTTAAAAATAGTTTACAATGCTTTAAAAACAATTTAAAATACTTTAAAAATAATTTAAATTGATCTAAAAACAATTTTAAATGATTTTAAAATGTTTTAATAATAATTTTAAGTGGTTTAACAACAATTGAAAATGCTTTAAAACCGTTTTAAAATGTTTTAAAAACAATTTAAAAAGCTTTAAAGTACTTTAAAATGTTTAAAAAAAATAAATTAAACACTTTAAAATAGTTCAAAATAATTTATAAACAATTTAGAATAGTTCAAAATAATTTATAAACAATTTAAAACACTTTAGAATGTTTTAAAAACAATTTTAAATTCTTTTAAAATGCTTTTACAACAATTTAGAAAGTTTTAAAGTAATTTAAAATGTTCTTAAAATGCTTTCAAAACAGTTTAAAATGCTGTAAAAACTATTTACAATGCTTTAAAAACAATTTAAAATGCTTTAAAAACCGTTTACAATGCTTTAGAAACTATTTAAAATACTTGAAAAGTAATTTAAATTGCTTTAAGAACAATTTTAAATGATTTTAAAATGCTTTAAAAATAGTTTACAATGCTTTAGAAACAATATAAAATACTCGAAAAATAATTTAAATTGATTTAAGAACAATTTTAAATGATTTTAAAATGTTTCAAAAACATTTTAAAATGTTTTAAGAATAAGTTTAAGTGGTTTAACAACAATTGAAAATGCTTTAAAACCATTTTAAAATGTTTTAAAAACAATTTAAAAAGCTTTAAAGTACTTTAAAATGTTTTTTTTTTATAAGTTAAACACTTTAAATTGATTTAAGAACAATTTTAAATGATTTTAAAATGTTTCAAAAATAAGTTTAAGTGAGTTAACAAGAATTGGAAATGCTTTAAAACCATTTTAAAATGTTTTAAAATCAATTTAAGAAGATTTAAAGTACTTTAAAATGCTTTTAAAACAATCTTAAATGCTTTAAAAACAATTTAAAATGCTTCAAAAGCAATTTAAAATGTTTTTGAAACAATTTAGAACATTTTAAAAACAATTTTAAATAGTTCAAAATAATTTAAAAACACTTTAAAATGTTTTTAAAATTATTTCAAAACAATTTAAAAGGCTTTCAAAACAGTTTACGACGCTTTAAAAACTATTTCAAATAATTCAAAAATAGTTTAAATTTCTTTAAGAACAGTTTTAAATGATTTTGAAATGCCTTAAAAATAGTTTACAATGCTTTAAAAACAATTTAAAATACTTTAAAAATAATTTAAATTGATTTAATAACAATTTTAAGTGATTTTAAAATGTTTTTAAAATAAGTTTAAGTGCTTTAACAACAATTGAAAATGCTTTAAAACCATTTTAAAATGTTCTAAAAACAATTTAAAAAGTTTTAAACTACTTTAAAATGTTAAAAAAAATAAATTAAATGCTTTAAAAACGATTTAAAATGCTTTAAAAACAATTTAAAACACTGTAAAATGTTTTAAAAACAAATATAAATTCTTTTAAAATGTTTTAACAATACTTTAAGAAGCTTTAAAGTACTCTAAAATGTTTTTTAAATGATTTCAAAACAATTTTAAATGATTTTAAAATGCTTTAGAAATAGTTTACCATGCTTTAAAAACAATTTAAAATACTTCAAAAATAATTTAAATTGATTTAAGAACAATTTTAAATCATTTTAAAATGTTTCAAAAATTTTTAAAATGTTTTAAAAATAAGTGTAAGTGATTTAACAACAATTGAAAATGCTTTAAAACCGTTTTAAAATGTTTTATAAACAATTTAAAAAGCTTTAAAGTACTTTAAAATGTTTTAAAAACAATTTTCAACACTTTAAAAACAATTTAAAATGCTTTAAAAACAATTTGAAATGTTCTTGAAGCAATTTAGAACGTTTTGAAAACAATTTAAAATAGTTCAAAATAATTTTAAAACACCTTAAAATGTTTTAAAAACAATTTTAATTTTTTTTTAAAATGCCTTAACAAAAATTTAAAAAGCTTTAAAGTACTTTAAAATGGTTTTAAAATGCTTTCAAAACATTTTAAAATGAGTTAAAAACCATTTACAATGCTTTAAAAACTATTTAAATACTTCAAAAATAATTTAAATTGCTTTAAGAACAATTTTAAATGATTTTAAAATGCTTTAAAATTAGTTTACAATGCTTTAGAAACAATATAAAATAATTGAAAAATAATTTAAATTGATTTAAGAACAATTTTAAATGATTTTAAAATGTCTCAAAAACATTTTAAAATGTCTTAAAAATAAGTTTAAGTGCTTTAACAACAATTGAAAATGACTTAAAACCGTTTTAAAATGTTTTGAAAATAATGTAAAGAGCTTTTAAGTACTTTAAAATGTTTTTATAATGCTTTCAAAACAATTTAAAATGCTTTCAAAATGATTTAAACGCGTTAAAACAATTTAAAATGCTTTAAAAACAATTTAAAACCTTTTTGAAACAATTTAGAAAGTTTTAAAAACACTTTAAAATAGTTCAAAAGAATTTAAAAACAATTTAAAACACTTTAAAATGTTTTAAAAACAATTTTAAATTCTTTTAAAATGCTTTAACAACAATTTAAAAATCTTTAAAGTACTTTATGATGTTTTTAAAATTCTTTCAAAACAATTTAAAACTCTTTCAAAACAATTTAAAATGATTTAAAAATTCTTTAAAAATAGTTTGCAATGTTTTAAAAACAATGCAAAATACTTTAAAAATAATTTAAATTGATTGAAGAACAATTTTAAATGATTTTAAAATGTTTTAAATGATTTTAAAATGTTTTAAAATATTCAAAAACATTTTAAAATGTTTTAACAATAAGATTAAGCGCTTTAACAACAATTGAAAATGCTTTAAACCCGTTTTAAAATGTTTTATAAACAATTTAAAGGGCTTTAAAGTACTTTAAAATGTTTTAAAAACAATTTTAAACGCTTTAAAAACAATTTAAAATGCTTTAAAAACAATTTAAAATGTTTTTGAAACAATTTAGAATGTCTTAAAAACACTTTAAAATAGTTCAAAATAATTTAAAAGAAATTTAAAACACTCTAAAATGTTTTAAAAACAATTTTAAATTCTTTTAAAATGCATTAACAACAATTTAAAAATCTTTAAAGTACTTTAAAATGCTTTAAAAACAATTCAAAATGCTTTAAAAACAATTTAAAATACTTCAAAAGTAATTTAAATTGCTTTAAGAACAATTTTAAATGATTCAAAAATGATTCAAAAATAGTTTACAATGCTTTAAAAACAATTTAAAATAATTTGAAATTTTTTTAAATTGATTTAAAAGCAATTTTAAATGATTTTAAAATGTTTTAAAAATAAGTTTGAGTGGTTTAACAACAATTGAAAATGCTTTAAAACAGTTTACAAATATTTTTAAAACAATTTTAAACACTTTAGAAACAACTTAAAATGCTTTAAAAACAATTTAAAATGTTTTTGAAGAAATTTTGAACATTTTAAATACAATTTAAATTAGTTCAAAATAATTTAAAAACAATTTAAAACACTTTAAATGTTTTAAAAACAATTTTAAATTCTACTAAAATGCTTTAAAAACAATTTTAAAAGCTTCAAAGTACTCTAAAATGTTTTTAAAATTCTTTCAAAACATTTAAAATGCTTTAAAAATAGTTTACAATGCTTTAAAAACAATTTAAAATACTTTAAAAATAATATAAATTGATTTAGGAACAATTTTAAATTATTTTAAAATGTTTTAAAAATGTTTCAAAATGTTTTAAAAATACGTGTAAGTGCTTTAACAACAATTGAAAATGCTTTAAACCCATTTTAAAATGTTTTATAAACAATTTAGAAAGATTTAAAGTACATTAAAATGTTTTAAAAACAATTTTAAACGCTTAAAAAACAATTTAAAATGCTTTAAAAACAATTTAAAATGTTTTTGAAACAATTTAGAACGTTTTAAAAACAATTTAAAATAGTTCAAAATAATTTAAAAACACTTTAAAATGTTTTAAAAGCAATTTTAAATTCTTTCAAAATGCTTTAACAACAATTAAAAAGCTTTAAAGTGCTTTAAAATGCTTTCAAAACATTTTAAAATGCTTTGAAAACCGTTTACAATGCTTTAAAAACTAGTTAAAATACTTCAAAAATAATTTAAATTGCTTTAAGAAATGATTTTAAAATGCTTTAAAAATAGTTTACAATGCTTTAAAAACAATTTAAAATAATTTAAATTGATCTAAAAACAATTTTAAATGATTTTAAAATGTTTTAAGAATAAGTTGAAGTGGTTTAACAACAATTGAAAATGCTTTAAAACCGTTTTAAAATGTTTTAAAAACAATTTAAAAAGATTTAAAGTACTTTAAAATGTTTAAAAAAAAATAAATTAAACACTTTAAGAACAACTTAAAATGCTTTAAGAAAAACTTAAAATGTTTTACAAACAATTTAAAATGTTTTTGAAACAATTTAGAATGTTTTAAAAACAATTTAAAATAGTTCAAAATAATTTATAAACAATTTAAAACACTTTAGAATGTTTTAAAAACAATTTTAAATTCTTTTAAAATGCTTTTACAACAATTTAAAAAGCTTTAAAGTACTTTTAAATGTTCTTAAAATGCTTTCAAAACAGTTGAAAATGCTTTAAAAACTGTTTACAATGCTTTAAAAACAATTTAAAATGCTTTAAAAACCGTTTACAATGCTTTAAAAACTATTTAAAATAGTTGAAAAATAATTTAAATTGCTTTAAGAACAATTTTAAATGATTTTAAAATGCTTTAAAAATAGTTTAAACTGTTTTAAAAACAATATAAAATACTTGAAAAATAATTTAAATTGATTTAAGAACAATTTTAAATAATTTTAAAATGTTTCAAAAACATTTTAAAATGTTTTAAAAATAAGTTTATGTGCCTTAACAACAATTGAAAATGCTTTAAAACCATTTCAAAATGTTTTAAAAACAATTTAAAGAGCTTTAAAGTACTTTAAAATGCTTTTATAATGCTTTCAAAACAATTTAAAATGCTTTCAAAATGATTTAAACGCTTTAAAAACGAATTAAAATGCTTTAAAAACAATTTAGAACGTTTTTGAGACAATTTAGAAAGTTTTAAAAACACTTTAAAATAGTTCAAAATAATTTAAAAACAATTTAAAACACTTTAAAATGTTTTAAAACAATTTTAAATTCTTTTAAAATGCTTTAACAACAATTTAAAAATCTTTAAAGTACCTTAAAATGTTTTTAAAATGCTTTCAAAACAATTTAAAATGCTTTAAAAATAGTTTACAGTGCTTTAAAAACAATTTAAAATACTTCAAAAATAATTTATCTTGATTTAAGAACAGTTTTAAATCATTTTAAAATGTTTCAAAAACATTTTAAAATGTTTTAAAAATAAGTTTAAGTTCTTTAACAACAATTGAAAATGCTTTAAAACTGTCTTAAAATGTACTTTAAAGTACATTAAAAATAGTTTGCAATGCTTTAAAAACAATTTAAAACACTTTAAAAATAATTTAGATTGACTTAAGAACAATTTTAAATGATTTTAAAATGTTTTAAAAATAAGATTAAGTGCTTTAACAACAATTGAAAATGCTTTAAACCAGTTTGAAAATGTCTTATAAACAATTTAAAAGCTTTAAAGTACTCTAAAATGTTTTAAAAACAATTTAAAAGCTTTAAAGTACTCTAAAATGTTTTAAACACAATTTTAAACGCTCTAAAAACAGTTTAAAATGCTTTAAGAAAAATTTAAAATGTTTTTGAAACAATTTAGAATGTTTTAAAAACACTTTAAAGTAGATCAAAATAATTTAAAAACAATTTAAAACACTCTAAAATGTTTTAAAAACAATTTTAAATTCTTTTAAAATGCATTAACAACAATTTAAAAAGCTTTAAAGTACTTTAAAATGCTTTCAAAACAATTTAAAATGCTTTAAAAACCATTTACAATGCTTTAAAAACTATTTAAAATACTTCAAAAGTAATTTAAATTGCTTTAAGAACAATTTTAAATGATTTAAAAATAGTTTACAATGCTTTAAAAACAATTTAAAATACTTTAAAAATAATTTAAATTGATTTAAAAACAATTTTAAATGATTTTAAAATGATTTAAAAATAAGTTTGAGTGGTTTAACAACAATTGAAAATGCTTTAAAACCGTTTTAAAATGTTTTAAAAACAAATTAAAAAGCTTTAAAGTACTTTAAAATGTTTTAAAAACAATTTTAAGCGCTTTAAAAACAACTTAAAGTGCTTTAAAAACAATTTAAAATGTTTTTGAAACAATTAGGAATGTTTTAAAAATAATTTAAATTAGTTCAAAATAATTTAAAAACAATTCAAAATACTTTAAAATGTTTTAAAAACAATTTTAAATTCTACTAAAACGCTTTAACAACAGTTCAAAAAGCTTTAAAGTACTCTAAAATGTTTTTAAAATTCTTTCAAAACAATTTAAAATGCTTTAAAAATAGTTTACAATGCTTTCAAAACAATTTAAAATACTTTAAAAATAATTTAAATTGATTTAAGAGCAATTTTAAATTATTTAAAAATGTTTCAAAAACATTTTAAAATGTTTCAAAAATAAGTTTAAGTGCTTTAACAACAATTGAAAATGCTTTAAACCCGTTTTAAAATGTTTTATAAACAATTTAAAAAGCTTTAAAGCACTTTAAAATGTTTTAAAAATAATTTTAAACGCTTTAAAAACAATTTAAAATGCTTTAAAAACAATTTAAAATGTTTTTGAAACAATTTAGAACGTTTTAAAAAAAAATTTGAAATAGTTCAAAATAATTTAAAAACACTTTAAAATGTTTTAAAAACAATTTTAAATTCTTTTAAAACGCTTTAACAACAATTAAAAAGCTCTAAAGTGCATTAAAATGCTTTAAAAGTCATTTACAACGCTGTAGAAACAATATAAAATACTTTAAAAATAATTTAAATTGATTTAAGAACAATTTTAAATGATTCTAAAATGTTTCAAAAATAAGGTTAAGTGCTTTAACAACAATTGAAAATGCTTTAAAACCGTTTTAAAATGTTTTAAAAACAATTTAAAAAGCTTTAAAGTACTTTAAAATGCTTTTAAAACAATTTTAAACGCTTTAAAAACAATTTAAAATGGTTCAAAAACAATTTAAAATGTTTTTGAAACAATTTAGAACATTTTAAAAATAATTTTAAATAATTCAAAATAATTTAAAAACACTTTAAAATGTTTTAAAAACAATTTTAAACTCTTTCAAAATGCTTTAACAACAATTTAAAAAGCTTTAAAGTACTTTAAAACATTTTTAAAATTATTTCAAAACAATTTAAAATGCTTTAAAAACAGTTTACGACGCTTAAAAAATTATTTAAAATAATTCAAAAATAATTTAAATTGGTTTAAGAACAATTTTAAATGATTTTGAAATGTTTTAAAAATAGTTTAAAATGCTTTAAAAACAATTTAAAATACTCCACAGTTAAGTGCACTCGAGCCAGAGGAGTTCTGGGATGGGTGACCTCCTGGGAAGTCCTGGTTACCGGGTGCAAGCCCCGGAAGTGATGATTGATGCCATGTGATTCATTTCACTAGTTTCAATCCCACTTCTTCACCCCTGTGAGCATCACCCAATGCAATGAGTGCTAAGTGAACTATTCAAAAATCATGAGAAATTAGTCAGTTACGACTACCTCTCATGGAAATGGTCATACGTGAATGACTTACTTAACGCAGTTGAATCCCAAAAATGATATCTAATTTAAAATACTTTAAAAATAATTTAAATTGATTTAATAACAATTTTAAATGATTTTAAAATGTTTCAAAAGCAATTTAAAATGTTTCAAAAGCATTTTAAAATGTTTTTAAAATAAGTTTAAGTGCTTTAACAACAATTTAAAATGCTTTAAAAACAAGTTAAAACGTTTCTGAAACAATTTAAAATGTTTTTGAAACGATTTAGAACGTTTTAAAAATAATTTAAAATAGTTCAAAATAATTTAAAAACAATTTAAAACACTGTAAAATGTTTTAAAAACAATTATAAATTCTTTTAAAATGTTTTATCAACAATTTAAGAAGCTTTAAAGTACTCTAAAAAGTTTTTAAAATGCTTTCAAAACAACTTAAAATGATTTTAAAATGCTTTAGAAATAGTTTACAATGCTTTAAAAACAATTTAAAATACTTGAAAAATAATTTAAATTGATTTAAGAACAATTTTAAATCATTTTAAAATGTTTCAAAAAAATTTTAAAATGTTTTAAAAATAAGTGCAAGTGCTTTAACAACAATTGAAAATGCTTTAAAACCGTTTTAAAATGTTTTATAAACAATTTAAAAAGCTTTAAAGAAAAATGTTTTAAAAACAATTTTGAACGCTTTAAAAACAATTTAAAATGCTTTGAAAGCAATTTGAAATGTTTTTGAAGCAATTTAGAACGTTTTAAAAAAAATTAAAATCGTTCAAAATAATTTAAAAACACTTTAAAATGTTTTAAAAACAATTTTAAATTCTTTTAAAATGCTTTAACAACAATTTAAAAAGCTTTAAAGTACTAGAAAATGGTTTTAAAATGCTTTCAAAACAATTTAAAATGTTTTAAAAACCATTTACAATGCTTTAAAAACTATTTAAAATACTTTAAAAATAATTTAAATTGCTTTAAAAACAATTTTAAATGATTTTAAAATGCTTTAAAAATAGTTTACAATGCTTTAGAAACAATATAAAATACTTGAAAATTAATTTAAATTGATTTAAGGACAATTTTAAATGATTTTAAAATGTTTCAAAAACATTTTAAAATGTTTTAAAAAAAAGTTTAAGTGCTTTAACAACAATTGAAAATGCTTTAAAACCGTTTTAAAATGTTTTAAAAACAACTTAAAGAGCTTTAAAGTACTTTAAAATGTTTTAAAAACAATTTTAAATTCCTTTAAAATGCTTTAACAACAATTTAAAAACATTTTAAAGTACTTTAAAATGTTTTTAAAATGCTTTCAAAACAATTTAAAACTCTTCCAAAACAATTTAAAATGATTTAAAAATTCTTTAAAAATAGTTTGCAATGCTTTAAAAACAATTTAAAATACTTTAAACATAATTTAAATTGATTTAAGAACAATTTTAAATGATTTAAAAATGTTTTAAAATATTTCAAAAACATTTTAAAATGTTTTAAAAATAAGATTAAGTGCTTTAAGAACAATTGAAAATGCTTTAAACCCATTTTAAAATGTTTTGTAAACAATTTAAAAAGCTTTAAAGTACTTTAAAATGTTTTAAAAACAATTTTAAACGCTTTAAAAACAATTTAAAATGCTTTAAAAACAATTTAAAATGTTTTTGAAACAATTTAGAATGTTTTAAAAACACTTTAATATACTTCAAAATAGTTTAAAAACAATTTAAAACACTCTAAAATGTTTTAAAAACAATTTTAAATTCTTTTAAAATGCATTAATAGCAATTTAAAAATCTTTAAAGTACTTTAAAATGCTTTCAAAACAATTTAAAATGCTTTAAAAATTGTTTACAATTCTTTGAAAACTATTTAAAATACTTCAAAAGTAATTTAAATTGCTTTAAGAACAATTTTAAATGATTCAAAAATAGTTTACAATGCTTTAACAACAATTTAAAATACTTTAAAAATAATTTAAATTAATTTAAAACAATTTTAAATGATTTTAAAATGTTTCAAAAACAGTTTTAAATGTTTTAAAAATAAGTTTGAGTGGTTTAACAACAATTGAAAATGCTTTAAAACCATTTTAAAATGTTTTAAAAACAATTTAAAAAGCTTTAAAGTACTTTAAAATGTTTTAAAAACAATGTTTAACACTTTAAAAACAACTTAAAATGCTTTAAAAACAATTTAAAATATTTTTGAAACAATTTGGAATGTCTTAAAAACAATTTAAATTAGTTCAAAATAATTTAAAAACAATTTAAAACACTTTAAAATGTTTTAAAAATGATTTTCAATTCTATTAAAACGCTTTAACAACAATTTAAAAAGCTTTAAAGTACTCTAAAATGTTTTTAAAATTCTTTCAAAACAATTTAAAATGATTTAAAAATAGGTTACAATGCTTTAAAAACGATTTAAAATACTTTAAAAATAATTTCAATTGATTTAAGAACAATTTTAAATTATTTTAAAATGTGTTAAAATGTTTCAAAAACATTTTAAAATGTTTTAAAAATATGTTTAAGTGCTTTAACAACAATTGAAAATTCTTTAAACCCGTTTTAAAATGTTTTATAAACAATTTAAAAAGCTTTAAAGTATTTTAAAATGTTTTAAAAACAATTTTAAAGACTCTAAAAACAATTTAAAATGCTTTAAAAACAATTTAAAATAGTTCAAAATAGTTTAAAAACACTTTAAAATGTTTTAAAAACAATTTTAAATTCTTTTAAAATACTTTAACAGCAATTAAAAAGCTTTAAAGTGCTTTAAAATGCTTTTAAAATGCTTTCAAAACAATTTAAAGTGCTTTAAAAACCATTTACAATGCTTTAGAAACAATATAAAATACTTGAAAAATAATTTAAATTGATTTAAGAACAATTTTAAATGATTTTAAAATGTTTCAAAAACATTTTAAAATGTTTTAAGGATAAGTATAAGTGGTTTAACAACAATTGAAAATGCTTTAAAACAGTTTTAAAATGTTTTAAAAATAATTTAAACATCTTTAAAGCACCTCAAAATGTTTAAAAATAAATAAATTGAACACTTTAAAAACAACTTAAAATGCTTTAAAAACAATTTAAAATAGTTCAAAATAATTTATAAACAATTTAAAACACTTTAGAATGTTTTAAAAATAATTTTAAATTCTTTTAAAACGCATTAACAACAATTTAAAAAGCTTTAAAGTACTTTAAAATGTTTTTAAAATGTTTTCAAAACAGTTTAAAATGCTTCAAAAACTGTTTACAATGCTTTAAAAACTGTTTAAAATACATCAAAAATAATTTAAATTGCTTTAAGAACAATTTTAAATGATTTTAAAATGCTTTAAAAATAGTTTACAATCCTTTAGAAACAATATAAGGTAAGCAAGTTAAAGGCCAAGCAGGTTTCAGAAGGCATCACTCAACAATAGACCACCTTGTTACGCTTAGGATCATTGCGGAGGAATGTCGTAATGATAAATCCAATTTATTTTGTTGCTTTGTGGACTTTAGAAAGGATTTCAATACAGTTCCTAGATCCAACCTTTGGAATAGATTAGAAGAGCTAAAGGTTCCTCTTGAGTTGAGAGCTGCCGCTATAAGATTATACGAGAATGTAATTGCCAAGCTAAAGAGCAATGAAGGGTGGTCGAAAGATATTAAGTGTAACATCGGAGTTAAACAAGGTTGCCCCCTCTCCCCTACCCTATTTGGCATTTACATCGATAAGCTCGAAGGCTATTTAGAGGAAGCAGGATGTGATGGCACGATCTTAGCTGGGATAGTCATCATCCTTCTTCTTTATGCTGACGATATTGTTCTTTTGGCAAGGAGCCCATCTGATCTTAATAAGCAACTCAGGCTTCTTAAGGATTTCTGCTCTACCATGGGTATGACTGTAACACTGACAAAACAAAAGTTATGATTATCAAATCCAAGAAGGACACTTACGCTAATTTTATGTATGACAATAATAACTTGGAGGAAGTGTATTCTTACAAGTACCTAGGAATTGATATTCATCACAAGCTCAACTGGAACCATAGCATTGAGAAAAGGATTAATGGGGGCTGGAAAGCTTACTATGGTCTTGAAAATAATTGTAAAATTGCAAACCTTGTAATGTGGGATAAAAAGAAGTTCCTCTTTGAAACTTTAGTCACTCATGTTATCTTTAATGGCTGTGAGGTTTGGGGTTGCAGCATCTCCAGAGAATCATGGAGAAAGATTGAGCAAATCCAGAAGCGTTTTATAACTTATAACCTGAAAATTAAAAGCAATGCACCCTATCCTATTCTCCTTATAGAAGCAGGTCTTTCCCCTATTGAGAGCCTAGCTATGCTTAGGTTTTTGTTGTACAAGCACAAAATCAGTAACATAAACGATCATAGACTTCCTAAGCTAGCTTTAAATTCTAGCCAAAATCACCTAAGGCTCAATCGAGGGTGGCATAAAGACACAAGGGCCTGGTTAAACTATTGGGAGATCAACGAAAATGATGCATTGCAAAACATAAATAACATTAAAACTTCTAAGTTCAAAGAAAAAATGTGGTGTGAGAAAGACTTAGCGGCTAAAAGAAAATTAAGTTATTATAAGAAGGTCATCAACCCCACCCTAGAAGATCAAAAGTATCTCTCTATTTTAACTAGCTCAAAGAAGAAAATTAATATAGCAAAGATTAGAACGAATTCTCATGAGCTCCATAGTGAAACAGGTCGTTGGGCAGTTCCTAAAACGCCATGGATGGAAAGGATCTGCCATATATGTAAGAATAGGAACATCGAGGATGAAAACCACTTCCTCTTAGAGTGCCACGCGTATAACCACATCAGATCTCAGTTTCACAATCTTTGTTACAATACTGACCTTCCTAGCCTTTTACAATGTCAAAATTATAGTGAGCTCGGGAGGCTTCTCTCCAAGCTTTTTGAGCATAGGAATAAAATCTTAAATCAAAATAGATAATTTGTTTCTTTAGGTCCGATAGACCATTATTTGGTCTCAGCGGACATTAACCATCATCATCACCATCATAAAATAATTTAAAAATAATTTAAATTGATTTAAGAATAATTTTAAATGATTTTAAAATGTTTCAAAAATAAGTGTAAGTGCTTTAACAACAATTGAAAATGCTTTAAATCCGTTTTAAAATGTTTTATAAACAATTTGAAAAGCTTTAAAGTACTTTAAAATGTTTCAAAAACAATTTTAAACGCTTTAAAAACAATTTAAAATGCTTTAAAAACTATTTTAAATGTTTTTGAAGCAATTTAGAACGTTTTAAAAACAATTTAAAATAGTTCAAAATAATTTAAAAACACTTTGAAATGTTTTAGAAACAATTTTAAATTCTTTTAAAATGCTTTAACAAAAATTTAAAAAGCTTTAAAGTACTTTAAAATGGTTCAAATCAATTTAAAATGCTTTAAAAACCACTTACAATGCTTTAAAAACTATTTGAAATACTTCAAAAATAATTTAAATTGTTTTAAGAACAATCTTAAATGATTTTAAAATGCTTTAAAAGTAGTTTACAATGCTTTAGAAACAATATAAAATACTTGAAAAATAATTTAAATTGATTTAAGAACAATTTTAAATGATTTTAAAATGTTTGAAACATTTTAAAATGTTTTTAAAATAAGTTTAAGTGCTTTAAAAACAATTGAAAATGCTTTAAAATCGTTTTAAAATGTTTTAAAAACAATTTAAAGATCTTTAAAGTACTTTAAAATGTTTTTATAATTCTTTCAAAACAATTTAAAATGCTTTCAAAACGATTTAACTGCTTTAAAAACAATTTTAAATGCTTTAAAAATAATTCAAAACGTTTTTGAAACAATTTACAAAGTTTTAAAAACACTTTAAAATAGTTCAAACTAATTTAAAAACAATTTAAAACACTTTAAAATGTTTTAAAAACAATTTTAAATTCTTTTAAAATGCTTTAACAACAATTTAAAAATCTTTAAAGTACTTTAAAATGCTTTTAAAATGCTTTGAAAACAATTTAAAACTCTTTCAAAACAATTTAAAATGATTCTAAAATTCTTTAAAAATAGTTTGCCATGCTTTGAAAACAATTTAGAATACTTTAAAAATAATTTAAATTGATTTAAGAACAATTTTAATTGATTTTAAAATGTTTTAAAATATTTCAAAAACATTTTAAAATGTTTTAAAAATAAGATTAAGTGCTTTAAGAACAATTGAGAATGCTTTAAACCTGTTTTAAAATGTTTTATAAACAATTTAAAAAGCTTTAAAATACTTTAAAATGTTTTAAAAACAATTTTAAACGCTTTAAAAACAATTTAAAATGCTTTAAAAACAATTTAAAATGTTTTTGAAACAATTTAGAATGTTTTAAAAACACTTTAAAATAGTTCAAAATAATTTAAAAACAATTTAAAATACTCTAAAATGTTTTAAAAACAATTTTAAATTCTTTTAAAATGCATTAACAACAATTGAAAATGCTTTAAAACCGTTTTAAAATGTTTTAAAGACAATTTAAAAAGCTTTAAAGTACTTTAAAATGTTTTTAAAACAATTTTAAACGCTTTAAAAACAATTTAAAATGCTTCAAAAGCAATTTAAAATGTTTTTGAAACAATTTAGAACATTTTAAAAACAATTTTAAATAGTTCAAAATAATTTAAAAACACTTTAAAGCACTTTAAAATGTTTTAAAAACAATTTTAAATTCTATTAAAACGCTTTAACAACAATTCAAAAAGCTTTAAAGTACTCTAAAATGTTCTCAAAATTCTTTCAAAACAATTTAAAATGCTTTAAAAATAGTTTACAATGCTTTAAAAACAATTTAAAATACTTTAAAAATAATTTAAATTGATTTAAGAAAAAATTTAAATTATTTTAAAATGTTTCAAAAACATTTTAAAATGTTTTAAAAATAAGTTTAAGTTGTTATTTTAAAATGTTTCAAAAACATTTTAAAATGTTTTAAAAATAAGTTGAAGTGCTTTAACAACAATTGAAAATGCTTTAAACCCGTTTTAAAATGTTTTATAAACAATTTAACAAGCTTTAAAGTACCTTAAAATGTTTGAAAAACAATTTTAAACGCTTTAAAAACAATTTAAAATAGTTCAAAATAATTCAAAAACACTTTAAAATGTTTTTAAAACAATTTTAAATTCTTTTAAAAGACTTTAACAACAATTAAAAAGCTTTAAAGCGCTTTAAAATGCTTTTAAAATGCTTTCAAAAAAATTTAAAATGCTTTAAAAACCGTTTACAGTGCTTTAAAAACTATTTAAAATACTTCAAAAATGATTTAAATTGCTTTAAGAACAATTTTAAATGATTTTAAAATGCTTTAAAAATAGTTTACAATGCTTTATAAACAATTTAAAATACTTTGAAAATAATTTAAATTGATTTAAAAACAATTTTAAATGACTTTAAAATGTTTCAAAAACATTTTAAGATGTTTTAAGAATAAGTTTAAGTGGTTTAACAACAATTGAAAATGCTTTAAAACCATTTTAAAATGTCTTAAAAGAAATTTAAAAAGGTTTAAAGTACTTTAAAATGTTTAAAAAAAATAAATTAAACATTTTAAAAACAACTTAAAATGATTTAACCCCGGATGCGGGTGATTGAAGGGATAGGATGGGCGATTAATCGCGGCCACCTGCCAGCCATGCGTAGTGGAGCAGATCACCCATGGGGGCAGGATCATTATCAACTGCGCGGGAGTGGGATTTATGGAATTCAGCCGGGGAGCATAAATGCTCCGTTCACCTCAGCACGCAAGCCAGGGTCCGGCTCGTCAGCTCCCATGAAGGCTACAGTAATGGCGGGAGAGCCTCGAGGCGTAGGCAGGTGTGATATATATAGTTGTGGGTTGGGCTTCACTCCGCAAATTCATAGTCTGTTCACTGTGCAAATTCATGGTATGTTCATGCAGCCTCTGGAGCTGCGTGTTGTTCCAAGTGTTTGCCTCTCTGTTTGCACTAATCCCCCGCCCGCTTTTGGTCTCCCGGGGACTATTTTGGAACTCAATTTCGCATTGAGATCTATACATTTGGGCCCTGCAATCATGGTTCGGCCTCGACAGCGAATGCTCAGCCGTCGAGGCACCTCCCGTGGAGGATCTTCGCGCCGCCCTGTCGACGAAATATCTCCCCATTGCTGCCATTTCCATTGCCATTTCACTCAAGAAGCAAACCCCCTTTGGTCCAGTCAATTCCTGGATTCCAGCGCTCCTGATTCCACTTCCTCGCCCGCCTTTGGCTCTACCATTTTCAACTTCAACAGTTCTTTGAACTGTCCTCAGATCAAAGCCCATATTTCGGTGCTCCTCATTAAGGAGTCCCCTAATGGAAGCGATTCTAGAGATAGTCGGGGAACGATGCCAGCTGAGGGCTCCATGAAAGCCATGGAGACTCTCTCTGCAGATCTTGTGAATGTTTCAAAAATCCCTCTTACTAGTCCCTCGGGAGCTCAGGAGGCGATGATCAGCCAAAAAGAAGATGTCAATATGGAGACCGTTCCAACTGCAGTGGAGGTGGCAGAATTCGGGTGGTGCAGGGTAGTGGAGGAGGATCCTGAAGACTAGATGCGCCTTCATACCAGGTCTCTGCGGCCCATCTGTGAGGGCATTCGGCCACTCTTGTTGTTTTTGGATATGTGTTACGGTCTCTGTGTCAATGCTGATGGCAAATTGTCTATGTTTGGGTTCTGGAATTTTTTCTCTGTGGATGGAAAGTGTTTGTCTCCCCTGCGTGGGATTAGTTTGCTATTCCACTGGCGCCCCTGTGTGGGTTGGTTTTTTTGGTCTAGTTAGTCCTCGGAGACTACAGTCGCAGCTGTTCCAGGCTGCCATTACTTCTAGGCAGCTGGTTCTTTATGTTTTGTAATGATGTAATTGTTCTCAGTTTATGTATATAATAGAATAGTTTTAACGAGAAAAAAAAATAAAAAATAAAATGCTTTAAAAACAATTTAAAATGTTTTTGAAACAATTTAGAACGTTTTAAAAACAATTTAAAATAGTTCAAAAATAATTTATAAACAATTTAAAACACTTTAGAATGTTTTAAAAACAATTTTAAATTCTTTTAAAACGCTTTAGAAACAATTTAAGAAGCTTTAAAGTACTTTAATTTTTTTTTTAAAATGCTTTCAAAACAGTTTAAAATGCTTTAAAATGTTTACAATGCTTTAAAAACTATTTAAAATACATCTAAAATAATTTAAATTGCTCTAAGGACAATTTTAAATGATTTCAAAATGCTTTAAAAATAGTTTACAATGCTTTAGAAACAATATAAAATACTTTAAAAATAATTTAAATTGATTTAAGAACAATTTTAAATGATTTTAAAATGTTTCAAAAACATTTTAAAATGTTTCAAAAATAAGTTTAAGTGCTTTAACAACAATTGAAAATGCTTTAAAATCGTTTTAAAATGTTTTAAAAACAATTTAAAAAGCTTTAAAGTACTTTAAAATGTTTTTAAAACAATTTTAAACGCTTTAAAAACAATTTAAAATGCTTCAAAAGTAATTTAAAATGTTTTTGAAACAATTTTAAATAGTTCAAAATAATTTAAAAACACTTTAAAATGTTTTAAAAACAATTATAAATTCTTTCAAAATGCTTTAACAACAATTTAAAAAGCTTTAAAGTACTTTAGAATGTTTTTAAAATTCTTTCAAAAAAATTTAAAATGCTTTAAAAACAGTTTACGACGCTTTAAAAACTATTTAAAATAATTCAAAAATAATTTAAATTGCTTTAAGAACAATTTTAAATGATTTTGAAATGCTTTAAAAATAGTTTACAATGCTTTAAAAACAATTTAAAATACTTTAAAAATAATTTAAATTGATTTAATAACAATTTTAAATGATTTTAAAAATGTTTCAAAATGTTTCAAAAACATTTTAAAATGTTTTTAAAATACGTTTAAGTGCTTTAACAACAATTGAAAATTCTTTAAAACCATTTTAAAATGTTTTAAAAACAATTTAAAAAGCTTTAAAGTACTTTAAAATGTTTTAAAAAAAAATTTAAACGCTTTAAAAAAAATTTAAAATGTTTAAAAACAATTTAAAATGTTTCTGAAACAATTTAAAATGTTTTTGAAACAATTTAGAACGTTTTAAAAACAATTTAAAATAGTTCAAAATAATTTAAAAACAGTTTAAAACACTGTAAAATGTTTTAGAAACAGTTATAAATTCTTTTAAAATGTTTTAACAACAATTTAAGAAGTTTTAAAGTGCTCTAAAATATTTTTAAAATGCTTTCAAAACAATTTAAAATGATTTAAGAACAATTTAACATGCTTTAAAAACAATTTTAAATACTTTAAAAATAATTTAAATTGGTTTAATAACAATTTTAAATCATTTTAAAATGTTTCAAAAATGTTTTAAAATGTTTTAAAAATAAGTGTAAGTGTTTTAACAACAATTGAAAATGCTTTAAAACCGTTTTAAAATGTTTTATAAACAATTTGAAAAGCTTTAAAGTACTTTAAAATGTTTTAAAAACAATTTTAGACGCTTTAAAAACAATCTAAAATGCTTTAAAAACAATTTGAAATGTTTTTGAAGCAATTTAGAATGTTTTAAAAACAATTGTAAATAGTTCAAAATACTTTAAAAACGCTTTAAAATGTTTTGAAAACAATTTTAAATTCTTTTAAAATGCTTCAACAACAATTTAAAATGCTTTCAAAACAATTTAAAATGCTTTAAAAACCATTTACAATGCTTTAAAAACTATTTAAAATACATCAAAACTAATTTAAATTGCTTTAAGAACAATTTTAAATGATTTTAAAATTCTTTAAAAATAGTTTACAATGCTTTAGAAACAATATAAAATACTTCAAAAATAATTTAAATTGATTTAAGAACAATTTTAAATGATTTTAAAATGTTTCAAAAACATTTTAAAATGTTTTAAAAATAAGTTTAAGTGCTTTAACAACAATTGAAAATGCTTTAAAACCGTTTTAAAATGTTTTAAAAACAATTTAAAGAGCTTTAAAGTACTTTAAAATGTTTTTAAAATGCTTTCAAAACAATTTAAAATGCTTTCAAAATGATTTAAACGCTTTAAAAACAATTTAAAATGCTTTAAAAACAATTTAAAATGTTTTTGAAACAATTTAGAAAGTTTTAAAAACACTTTAAAATAGTTCAAAATAATTTAAAAACAATTTAAAACACTTTAAAATGTTTTAAAAACAATTTTAAATTCTTTTAAAATTCTTTAACAACAATTTAAAAATCTTTAAAGTACTTTAAAATGCTTTTAAAATGCTTTCAAAACAATTTTAAATGATTTTAAAATGTTTCAAAATATTTCAAAAACATTTTAAAATGTTTTAAAAATAAGATTAAGTGCTTTAACAACAATTGAAAATGCTTTAAACCCGTTTTAAAATGTTTTATAAACAATTTAAAAAGATTTAAAGTACTTTAAATTGTGTTAAAAACAATTTTAAACGCTTTAAAAACAATTTAAAATGATTTAAAAACAATTTAAAATGTTTTTGAAACAATTTAGAATGTTTTAAAAACACTTTAAAATAGTTCAAAATAATTTAAAAACAATTTAAAACACTCTAAAATGTTTTAAAAACAATTTTAAATCCTTTTAAAATGCATTAACAACAATTTAAAAAGCTTTAAAGTACTATAAAATGCTTTGAAAACAATTTAAAATGCTTTGAAAACTGTTTACAATGCTTTAAAAACTATTTAAAATACTTCAAAAGTACTTTAAATTGCTTTAAGACCAATTTTAAAATGATCTAAAAATGGTTTACAATGCTTTAAAAACAATTTAAAATACTTTAAAAATAATTTAAATTTATTTAAAAACAATTTTAAATGATTTTAAAATGTTTCAAAAACATTTTAAATTGTTTTAAAAATAAGTTTGAGTCGTTTAACAACAATTGAAAATGCTTTAAAACCATTTTAAAATGTTTTAAAAACAATTTTAAAAGCTTTAAAGTACTTTAAAATGTTTTAAAAACAATTTTAAACACTTTAAAAACAACTTAAAATGCTTTAAAAACAATTTAAAATATTTTTGAAACAATTTGGAACGTTTTAAAAACACTTTAAATTAGTTCAAAATAGTTTTAAAACAATTTAAAGAAATTTAAAATGTTTTAACAACAATTCAAAAAGCTTTAAAGTACTCTAAAATGTTCTTAGAATTCTTTCAAAACAATTTAAAATGCTTTAAAAATAGTTTACAAGGCTTTAAAAACAATTTTAAATACTTTAAAAATAATTTAAATTGATTTAAGAACAATTTTAAATTATTTTAAAATGTTTTAAAAATAGGTTTAAGTGCTTTAACAACAATTGAAAATGCTTTAAACCCATTTTAAAATGTTTTATAAACAATTTAAAAAGATTTCAAGTACTTTAAAATGTTTTAAAAACAATTTAAAATAGTTCAAAATAATTCAAAAACACTTTAAAATGTTTTAAAAACAATTTTAAAATCTTTTAAAATTCTTTAACAACAATTAAAAAGCTTTAAAGTGTTTTCAAAACAATTTAAAATGCTTTAAAAACCATTTACGGTGCTTTAAAAACTATTTAAAATACTTCAAAAACAATTTAAATTTCTTTAAAAACAATTTTAAATGATTTTAAAATGCTTTAAAAATAGTTTACAATGCTTTAGAAACAATTTAAAATACTTTAAAAATAATTTAAATTGATTTAAAAACAATTTTAAATGATTTTAAAATGTTTCAAAAACATTTTAAAATGTTTTAAGAATACGTTAAAGTGGTTTAACAACTATTGAAAATGCTTTAAAACCGTTTTAAACTATTTTAAAAACAATTTAAAAAGCTTTAAAGTACTTCAAAATGTTTAATAAAAAAATAACACTTTAAAAATAATTTAAAATGCTTTAAAAACAATTTAAAATGTTTTTGAAACAGTTTAAAATGTTTTAAAAACAATTTAAAATAGTTCAAAATAATTTATAAACAATTTAAAACACTTTAGAATGTTTTGAAAACAATTTTAAAATGGCTTAGCAACAATTTAAAAAGCTTTAAAGTACTTTAAATATTTTTTAAAATGCTTTCAAAACAGTTTAAAATGCTTTAAAAACTGTTTAAAATACATTAAAAATAATTTAAATTGCTTTAAGAACAATTTTAAATGATTTTAAAATGCTTTAAAAATAGTTTACAATGCTTTAAAAACAATTTAAAATACTTTTAAAATACTAAATTGATTTAATAACAATTTTAAATGATTTTAAAATGTTTCAAAAACATTTTAAAATGTTATAAGAATAAGTTTAAGTGGTTTAACAACAATTGAAAATGCTTTAAAACCGTTTTAAAATGTTATAAAAACAATTTAAAAAGCTTTAAAGTACTTTAGAATGTTTTTAAAACAATTTTAAACGCTTTGAAAACAATTTAAAATACTTCAAAAGCATTTAAAAATATTTTTGAAACAATTTAGAATATTTTAAAAACAATTTTAAATAGTTCAAAATAATTTAAAAACACTTTAAAATGTTTTAAAAACAATTTTAAATTCTTTCAAAATGCCTTAACTACAATTTAAAAAGCTTTAAAGTACTCTAAAATGTTTTTAAAATTATTTCAAAACAATTTAAAATGCTTTAAAAACAGTTTACGACACTTTAAAAACTATTTAAAATAATTCAAAAAGAATTTAAATTGCTTTAAGAACAATTTTAAATGATTTTGAAATGCTTTAAAAATAGTTTACAATGATTTAAAAACAATTTAAAATAGTTTAAAAATAATTTAAATTGATTTAATAACAATTTTAAATGATTTTAGAATGTTTCAAAAATATTTAAAAATGTTTTTAAAATAAGTTCAAGTGCTTTAACAACAATTGAAAATGCTTTAAAACCATTTTAAAATGTTTTAAAAACAATTTGAAAAGCTGCAAACTACTTTAAATTGTTTCTAAAACAATTTAAAATGTTTTTGAAACAATTTAGAACATTTTAAAAACAATTTAAAATAGTTCAAAATAATTTAAAAACAATTTAAAACACTGTAAACTGTTTTAAAAACAATTATAAATTCTTTTAAAATGTTTTAGCAACAATTTGAGAAGCTTTAAAGTACTCTAATTTTTTTATAAAATGCTTTCAAAACAATTTAAAATGATTTTAAAATGCTTTAAAATAGTTTACAATGCTTTAAAAACAATTTAAAATACTTCAAAAATAATTAAAATTGATTTAAGAACAATTTTACATCATTTTAAAATGCTTTTAAAATGTTTTATAAACAATTAAAAAAGCTTTAAAGTATTTTAAAATATTTTAAAAACAATTTTAAATTCTATAAAGCAATTTAAAATGTTTTAAAAACAATTTAAAATGTATTTGAAGCAATTTAGAACGTTTTAAAAAACTTTAAAATAGTTCAAAATAATTTAAAAACACTTTAAAATGTTTTAAAAACAATTTTAAATTCTTTTAAAATGCTTTAATAACAATTTAAAAATCTTTAAAGAACTTTAAAATGTTTTTAAAATGCTTTCAAAACAATTTGAAATGCTTTAAAAACCATTTACAATTCTTTAAAAACTATTTAAAATTCTTAAAAAATAATTTAAATTTCCTTAAGAACAATTTTAAATGATTTTAAAATGCCTTAAAATAGTTTAGAATGCTTTAGAAACAATATAAAATACTTTAAAAATAATTTAAATTGATTTAATAACAATTTTAAATGATTTTAAATGTTTCAAAAACATTTTAAAATATTTTAAAAATAAGTTGAAGTGCTTTAACAACAATTGAAAATGCTTTAAAACCATTTTAAAATGTTTTAAAAACAATTTAAAGAGCTTTAAAGTAATTTAAAATGTTTTTAAAATTCTTTAAAAATTGTTTAAAATACATCAAAAATAATTAAATTGCTTTAAAAACAATTTAAAATGATTTAAAGACAATTCATAATGTTTTTGAAACAATTTAGAAAGTTTTAAAAACACTTTAAAATAGTTCAAAATAATTTAAAAACAATTTAAAACACTTTAAAATGTTTTAAAAACAATTTTAAATTCTTTTAAAATGCTTTAACAAATATTCAAAAATATTTAAAGTACTTTAAAATGTTTTTAAAATGCTTTCAAAACAATTTAAAACGCTTTCAAAACAATTTAAAATGATTTTAAAATTCTTTAAAAATAGTTTGCAATGCTTTAAAAAAAATTTAAAATGCTTCAAAAATAATTTAAATTGATTTAAGAACAATTTTAAATGATTTTAAAATGTTTTAAAATATTTCAAAAACATTTTAAAATGTTTTAAAAATAATATTAAGTGCTTTAACAACAATTGAAAATGCTTTAAACCCGTTTTAAAATGTTTTATAAACAATTTAAAAAGCTTTAAAGTACTTTAAAATGTTTTAAAAACAATTTTAAAACCTTTAAAAACAATTTAAAATGCTTTAAAAACAATTTAAAATGTTTTTGAAACAATTTAGAATGTTTTAAAAAGACTTTAAAGTAGTTCAAAATAATTTGAAAAAATTTAAAACACTCTAAAATGTTTTAAAAGCAATTTTAAAATATTTTAAAATGCATTAACAACAATTTAAAAAGCTTTAAATTACCTTAAAATTCTTTCAAAACATTTTAAAATGCTTTAAAAACCGTTTACAATGCTTTAAAAACTATTTAAAATACTTCAAAAGTAATTTAAATTGATTTAAGAACAATTTTAAATGATTTAAAAATATTTTAAAATGCTTTAAAAACAATTTAAAATACTTTAAAAATTATTTAAATTGATTTAAAGACAATTTTAAATGAAATTAAAATGTTTCAAAAACATTTTAAAATGTTTTAAAAATAAGTTTAAGTTGTTTAACAACAATTGAAAATGCTTTAAACCTGTTTTAAAATGTTTTATAAACAATTTAAAAAGCTTTAAAGTACATTAAAATGTTTTAAAAACAATTTTAAATGCTTTAAAAACAATTTAAAATGCTTCAAAAACAATCTAAAATGTTTTTGAAACAATTTTGAATGTTTTAAAAACAGTTTAAAATAGTTCAAATTAATTTAAAAACACATTAAAATGTTTAAAAAAAAATTATTACTTTTTTTTAAAATGCTTTAACAACAATTAAAAAGATTTAAAGTGCTTTAAAATCTTTTAAAATGCTTTCAAAACAATTTAAAATGCTTTAAAAACCGTTTACAGTGCTTTAAAAACTATTTAAGATACTTCAAAAATAATTTAAATTGCTTTAAGAACAATTTTAAATGATTTTAAAATGCTTTAAAAATAGTTTACAATGCTTTAGAAACAATTTAAAATACTTTTAAAATAATTTAAATTGATTTAAAAACAATTTTAAATGATTTTAAAATGTTTCAAAAACATTTTAAAATGTTTTAAGAATAAGTTTAAGTGGTTTAACAACTATTGAAAATGCTTTAAAACTGTTTTAAAATGTTTTAAAAACAATTTAAAAAGCTTTAAAGTAGATTAAAATGATTAAAAAAATAAATTAAACACTTTAAAAACAATTTAAAATGTTTTTGAAACAATTTAAAACGTTTTAAAAACCATTTAAAACATTTTAGAATGTTTAAAAAAAAAAAAATCTTTTAAATTCCTTTAACAACAACTTAAAAAGCTTTAAAGTAATTCAAAATGTTTTTAAAATGCTTTCAAAATAGTTTAAAATGCTTTAAAAACCATTTACAATGTTTTAAAAACTGTTTAAAATACATCAAAAATAATCTAAATTTCTTTAAGAACAATTTTAAATCATTTTAAAATGCTTTAAAAATAGTTTACAATGCGATAGAAACAAAATAAAATACTTGAAAAATAATTTAAATTGATTTAAGAACAATTTTAAATGATTTTAAAATGTTTCAAAAAAAAGTTTAAGTGCTTTAACAACAATTGAAAATGCTTTAAAACCATTTTAAACTGTTTTAAAAACAATTTAAAAAGCTTTAAAGTACTATAAAATTAAAAAAAAAAAATTAAACACTTTAAAAACAACTTAAAATGCCTTTAAAACAATTTAAAATGTTTTTGAAACAATTTAGAACGTTTTAAAAACAATTTAAAATAGTTCAAAATAATTTATAAACAATTTAAAACACTTTAGAATGTTTTAAAAACAATTTTAAATTCTTTTAAAATGCTTTAGCAACAATTTAAAAAGCTTCAAAGTACTTTAAAATGTTTTTAAAATGCTTTCAAAATAGTTTAAAATGCTTTAAAAACCATTTACAATGCTTTAAAAACTGTTTAAAATACATCAAAAATAATTTAAATTGCTTTAAGAACAATTTTAAATGATTTAAAAATGCTTTAAAAATAGTTTACAATGCTTTAGAAACAATTTAAAACACTGTAAAATGTTTTAGAAACAATTATAAATTCTTTTAAAATGTTTTAACAACAATTTAAGAAGCTTTAAAGTACTCTAAAATGTTTTTAAAATGATTTCAAAACAATTTATAATGATATTAAAATGATTTAAAAATAGTTTACAATGCTCTAAAAACAATTTAAAATACTTCACAAAAAATTTAAATTGATTTAAGAACAATTTTAAATCATTTTAAAATGTTTCAAAAACATTTTAAAATGTTTTAAAAATAGGTTTAAGTGCTTTAACAACAATTTTAAAAACAATTTTAAATTCTTTTAAAATGCTTTAACAACAATAAAAAAGCTTTAAAGTGCTTTTAAATGCTTTTAAAATGGTTTCAAAACAATTTTAAATGCTTTAAAAACCATTTACAATGCTTTAAAAACTATTTAAAATACTTCAAAAATAATTTAAATTGCTTTAAGAACAATTTTAAATGATTTTGAAATGCTTTAAAAATAGTTTACAATGCTTTAAAAACAATTTAAAATACCTTAAAAATAATGTAAATTGATTTAAAAACAATTTTAAATGAATTTAAAATGTTTCAAAAACATTTTAAAATGTTTTAAGAATAAGTTTAAGTGGTTTAACAACAATTTAAAATGCTTTGAAACCGTTCTAAAATGTTTTAAAAACAATTTAAAAAGCTTTAAAGTACTTTAAAATGTTTGAAAAAGGAATAAATTAAACAATTTAAAAACAACTTAAAATGCTTTAAAAACAATTTAAAATGTTTTTAAAACAATTTAAAATAGTTCAAAATAATTTATAAACAATGTAAAACACTTTAGAATGTTTTAAAAACAATTTCAAATTCTTTTTAAATGATTTAGCAACCATTTAAAAAGCTTTAAAGTACTTTAAAATGTTTTTAAAATGCTTTCAAAATAGTTTAAAATGCTTTAAAAATAGTTTACAATGCTTTAAAAACTGTTTAAAATACATAAAAATAATAATTCAAATTGCATTAAGAACAATTTTAAATGATTTTAAAAATGCTTTAAAAATAGTTTACAATGCTTTAGAAACAATATAAAATAATTTAAAAATAATTTAAATTGGTTTAAGAACAATTCTAAATGATTTTAAAATGTTTCAAAAACATTTTAAAATGTTTTAAAAATAAGTTTAAGTGCTTTAACAACAATTTAAAATGCTTAACCATTTTAAAATGTTTTAAAAACAATTTAAAAAGCTTTAAAGTACTTTAAAACGTTTTTAAAACAATTTTAAACGCTTTAAAAACAATTTAAAATGCTTCAAAAGCAGTTTAAAATGTTTTTGAAACAATTTAGAACATTTTAAAAACAATTTTAAATAGTTCAAAATAATTTAAAAACACTTTAAAATGTTTTAAAAACAATTTTAAATTCTTTCAAAATGCTTTAACAACAATTTAAAAAGCTTTAAAGTACTTTAAAATGTTTTTAAAATTATTTCAAAACAATTTAAAATGATTTAAAAACAGTTTACGACGCTTTAAAAACTATTTAAAATAATTCAAACATAATTAAAATTGCTTTAAGAATAATTTTAAATGATTTTGAAATGATTTTAAAATGTTTCAAAAACATTTTTAAACGTTTTTAAAATAAGTTTAAGTGTTTTAACAACAATTGACTATTTTAAAGTTGTTTTAAAACATTATAAATTGTTTCAAAAACATTTTAAATTGTTTTTAAAGCATTTTAAATTGTTTTTAAAGCATTTAAAATTGTTTTTAAAACATTTTAAAGTACATTAAAGATTTTTAAATTGTTTATAAAACATTTTGAAACGGGTTTAAAGAATTTTCAATTGTTGTTAAAGCAATTAATCTTATTTTTAAAACATTTTAAAATGTTTTTGAAATATTTTAAATCATTTAAAATTGTTCTTAAATCGGTTTAAATTATTTTTAAAGTATTTTAAATTGTTTTTAAAGCGTCGTAAACTGTTTTTAAAGCATTTTAAAATCATTTTAAATTGTTTTGAAAGCATTTTAAAAACATTTTAAAGTACTTTAAAGATTTTTAAATTGTTGTTAAAGCATTTTAAAAGAATTTAAAATTGTTTTTAAAACATTTTAAAGTGTTTTAAATTGTTTTTAAATTATTTTGAACTATTTTAAAGTGTTTCTAAATTGTTTCAAAAACATTTCAACTTGTTTCAGAAAAAAATTAAATTGTCTTTAAAGCATTTTAAATTGTTTTTAAAGCGTTTAAAATTGTTTTTAAGACATTTTAAAATGGTTTTAAAGCATTTTCAATTGTTGTTAAAGCACTTAAACTTATTTTAAAATGTTTTTGAAACATTTTAAAATCATTTAAAATTGCTATTAAATCAATTTAAATTATTTTTAAAGTATTTTATATTGTTTTTAAAGCATTGTAAGCTATTTTTAAAGCATTTCAAAATCATTTAAAATTGTTCTTAAAGCAATTTAAATTATTTTTGAATTATTTTAAATAGTTTTTAAAGCGTCGTAAACTGTTTTTAAAGCATTTTAAATTGTTTTGAAAGAATTTTAAAAACATTCAAAGTACTTTAAATCTTTTTAAGTTGTTGTTTAAGCATTTTGAAAGAATTTAAAATTGTTTTTAAAATGTTCTAAATTGTTTCAAAAACATTTTAAATTGCTTTTGAAGCATTTTAAATTGTTTTTAAAGCGTTTAAAATTGTTTTAAAAACATTTTAAAGTACTTTAAATCTTTTTAAATTGTTTTTAAAACATTTTTAAACAGTTTTAAAGCATTTTCAATTGTTGTTAAAGCACTTAAACTTATTTTTGAAACATTTTAAAATGTTTTTCAAAAATTTGAAAATAATTTAAAATTGTTCTCAAATCAATTTAAATTATTTTTAAAGTATTTTATATTGTTTCTAAAGCATTGTAAACTATTTTTAAAGCAGTTTAAAATCATTTAAAATTGTTCTTAAAGCTATTTAAATTATTTTTGATGTATTTAGATAGTTTTTAAAGCATTGTAAACGGTTTTTAAGAATTTTAAACTGTTTTGAAAGCATTTTAAAAACATTTTAAAGTACTTTAAAGCTTTTTAAATTGTTGCTAAAGTGTTTTAAAAGAATTTAAAAATGTTTTTAAAACATTCTAAAGTGTTTTAAATTGTTTATAAATTATTTTAAACTATTTTAAATTGTTTTTAAAATGTTCTAAATTGTTTTAAATACATTTTAAATTGTTTTTAAAGCATTTTAAGTTGTTTTTAAAATGTTTAATTTTTATTTATTTTTTAAACATTTTAAACTACTTTAAAGCTTTTTAAATTGTTTTTAAAACATTTTAAAACGGTTTTAAATCATTTTCAATTGTTGTTAAACCACTTAAACTTATTCTTAAAACATTTTAAAAACATTTTGAAATCATTTAAAATTGTTTTTAAATCAATTTAAAGTATTTTTATTTGTTTCTAAAGCATTGTAAACTATTTTTAAAGCATTTTAAAATCATTTAAATTTGTTTTTAAAGAAATTTAAATTATTTTTGAAGTATTTTAAATAGTTTTTAAATCACTGTAAACGATTTCTAAAGCATTTTAAATTGTTTTCAAAACATTTTAAAGCACTTTAAAGCTTTTTAATTGTTGTTAAAGCATTTTAAAAGAATTTAAAATTGTTTTTAACACATTTTAAATTGTTTTTAAATTATTTTGAACTATTTTAAATTGTTTTTAAAATGTTCTAAATTGTTTCAAAAACATTTTAAATTGTTTTTAAAGAATTTTAAACTGTTTTTAAAGCGTTTAAAATTGTTTTTAAAACATTTTAAAGTACTTTAAAGCTTTTTAATTTTTTTTAAAACATTTTAAAATGGTTTTAAATCATTTTCAATTTTTGTTAAAGCACTTCAACTTATTTTAAAAACATTTTAAAATGTTTTTGAAACATTTTAAAATCATTTAAAATTGTTATTAAATCAATTTAAATTATTTTTAAAGTATTTTAAATTGTTTTTAAAGCATTGTAAACTATTTTTAAATCATTTCAAACTCATGTAAAATTGTTCTTAAAGCAATTTAAATTATTTTTGAATTATTTTAAATAGTTTTAAAAACATCGTAAACTGTTTTTAAAGCATTTTAATTGCTTTGAAGCATTTTAAATTGTTTTTAAAGCGTTTAAAATTGTTTTAAAAACATTTTAAAGTACTTTAAAGCAATTTAAATAGTTTTTAGAACATTTTAAAACGGTTTTAAAGCATTTTCAATTGTTGTTAAAGCACTTCCCCGGTTGCGGGTGGCACTTTTGCTTTAAATTCTCATCATGCAGAACAATAAATCCTGGTACTGCGAGCTGCAGAGCAGCGTGGCTTCCCAGGAGTTCACCTTGCGCAAGCAGGAGGGAGTTATTAAGGCTGTATTTGGTAGGATATTTGCATTAATGGATTGCGTTGTTCAACACAACATAATCTCTGTTATAATCATGTTGACCCTGTATGTTTTCCTCACACCTTATGCTCAGTCTTACGACGATGGAACCTGGTTAGCTTTGATCGATGGTGACGGGCTGATTCTTGCACACAGAAGCAAGCTTCAAGCTAACTCTTTCAAGGGTAAGCTCTTCTCAGTTCTTGGATTCAGCATTAGTCATATTGTTCCTCCATCTTGGGCATTCTCTGTGCATTCAATTCGGTATCTGTGTCTGGTCTCTCTTGTCTCTTGTCTCTCTTGTCTCTCTGTGCCCTACCCTTCGTCATTCATAATGGTTCGATAGGGTAAAAGATGTTGTTCCGAGGGGCGTCATGGCAGTGGCTTACACTCTACTACTAGTCACTCTGGGGAACCTCAGCAGGTGCCCATCAATCTTCCCCCCTCTCATGAGGCTGTGCCACCTTTGAGCTCCGGGTGCAAGCCAATTCCTAACAGTGCTTTCCAAACCACGCATTTTAAATTTCAAAGAAATTTAAACAGGCTTTTGATTACTACTCACATCACTATCATCCTGTCGGAAGAAGAAAATAAAGTCTCCCCTCTAGCATGCATCGCTCCTGATCCTTCCCAAAGTAGTGAGCATTCCATGGATAAAGATATCCCGGAGAATTGGAAAAGTGATAAGTCTGGTCAGGAGGAAATTCCTAAAAGTATTCTGCCCCTTGAAGACGTAAGCCCAGTTGTTGAGGAAGGGACTCTTGGCGCCACAAGTCACTCCGTGGGATTCCCTATCAGTGAAATAGATGGCAATGAGAGTTTGAGGACTGGCAGTGTGTGTCTGGTTGAGGAGAAGACTCCTGGTAAGGTTAAGGAAGTCTAATGCCACCTGGGACCGCTTTTTTCCTTTTTGTTTTTGCTACTTCTCAGATGACCACCTACAGGCATCTTTGCTCACAGTCAAGGTTCAGAACTTATGGTCTGTTGTTTTAGCATCCCATTGGGGAAATGGTGATTCACTTATTGGCTGGTTTGCAATGATTTTAAGCTTCTACTGCCAATGTATCTTTCTCAGTTAAGCATGTCATCCTCTGGGTTTTATATCTGTTTTTTTGCTATATGTAACTGGTCTCCCCAGCTTCTTTTTGTAAGGGGGCAATTCTGTTGTGTTGAGTGCCCTCGAGCTCTGATCTTTGAGGCCTCAACTCTATGTAAAAATATTCTCCTTTTCAATTAATAGAATTTAGTATTTGCAGAGAAAAAAAAATTGTTTTTAAAGCACTTAAACTTATTTTTGAAACATTTTAAAATGTTTTTGAAACATCTTAAAATCATTTAAAATTGTTCTTAAATCAATTTAAATTATTTTTAAAGTATTTTATATTGTTTCTAAAGCATTGTAAACTATTTTTAAAGCATTTTAAAATCATTTAAAATTGTTCTTAAAGCAATTTAAATTATTTTTGATGTATTTTAAACAGTTTTTAAAGCATTGTAAATGGTTTTTAAAGCATTTTAAACTGTTTTGAAAGCATTTTAAAGTACTTTAAAGCTTTTTAAATTGTTGCTAAAGCGTTTTAAAAGAATTTAAAATTGTTTTTAAAACATTCTGAAGTGTTTTAAATTGTCTATAAATTATTTTGAACAACAATGGGTGACCAATCGGGAAGTCCTGGTTACTGGGTGCAAGCCCCAGAAGTGATGATTGACGCTATGTGATTTATTTCACCAGTTTAAATCCCACTTCTTCACCCCTATGAGCATCACCCGATGCAATGAGTGCTAAGTGAACTATTCAAATCATGAGAAATTAGTCACTTACAACTACCTCTCATGGAAATGGTCATACGTGAATGACTTACTTAACATAGTTGAATCCCAAAAATGATATCTAATATAATGCACTGCGTAAACCCCCTATACTTAAATTCAAAAAGAGTGAAGGGATCTCTACTTGGATGGTTCATGAGGCACAATACTTGCTAAGGTTTTGCAAATGGGGTAGCAAGCTAAGTGGGCTTGATTGTGGGGAAAACTCCACAGTTAAGCGCGCTTGAGCCAAAGGAGATCTGGGATGGGTGACCTCCCGGGAAGTCCTGGTTACCCGGTGCAAGCCCCGGAAGTGATGATTGACGCTATGTGATTTATTTCACCAGTTTCAATCCCACTTCTTCACCCTTGTGAGCATCACCCAATGCAATGAGTGCTAAGTGAACTATTCAAATCATGAGAAATTAGTCACTTATGACTACCTCTCATGGAAATGGTCATACGTGAATGACTTACTTAACGCAGTTGAATCCCAAAAATGATATCTAATGACTTTTGAAGTATTTTAAATAGTTTTTAAAGCATTGTAAATGGTTTTTAAAGCATTTTAAATTGTTTTGGAAGCATTTTAAAGTACTTTAAAGCATTTTAAATCGTTGTTAATGCATTTTAAAAGAATTTAAAATTGTTTTTAAAACATTTTAGAGTGTTTTAAATTGTTTTTAAATTATTTTGAACTATTTTAAAGTGTTTGTAAAACATTCTAAATTGTTTCAAAAACATTTTAAATTGTTTTTAAAAGCATTTTAAATTGTTTTTAAAAGCATTTTAAATTGTTTTAAAAGTGTTTAAAATTGTTTTTAAAACATTTTAAAGTACTTTAAAGCTTTTTAAATTGTTTATAAAACATTTTAAAAGGGGTTTAAAGCATTTTCAATTGTTGTTAAACAACTTAATCTTATTTTTAAAAGATTTTAAAATGTTTTTGAAATATTTTAAAACATTTTAAAATCATTTAAAATTGTTCTTAAATATATTTAAATTATTTTTAAAGTATTTTAAATTGTTTTTAAAGCATTGCAAACTATTTTTAAAGAATTTTAAAAATATTTTAAATTGTTTTGAAAGTGTTTTAAATTATTTTGAAAGCATTTTAAAAACATTTTAAAGTACTTTAAATATTTTTAAATTGTTGTTAAAGCATTTTAAAAGAATTTAAAATTGTTTTTAGAACATTTTAAAGTGTTTTAAATTGTTTTTAAATTATTTTGAACTATTTTAAAGTGTTTTTAAAACTTTCTAAATTGTTTCAAAAACATTTTAAATTGTTTTTAAATCATTTTAAATTGTTTTTAAAGTGTTTAAATCGTTTTGAAAGCATTTTAAAGTACTTTAAAGCTCTTTAAATTGTTTTTAAAACATTTTAAAACGCTTTTAAAGCATTTTCAATTAATGTTCAAGCACTTGAACTTATTTTTGAAACATTTTAAAATGTTTTTGAAACATTTTAAAATCATTTAAAATTGTTCTTAAATCAATTTAATTATTTTTGAAGTATTTTATATTGTTTCTAAAGAATTGTAAACTATTTTTTAAGCATTTTAAAATCATTTAAAATTTTTCTTAAAGCAATTTAAATTATTTTTGAAGTATTTTAAATAGTTTTTAAAGCATTGTAAACGGTTTTTAAAGCATTTTAAATTGTTATGAAAGCATTTTAAAAATATTTTAAAGTATTTTAAAGCTTTTTAAATTGTTTTTAAAGCATTTTAAAAGAATTTAAAATTGTTTTTAAAACATTTTAAATTGTTTTTAAATTACTTTGAACTATTTTAAATTGTTTTTAAGATGTTCTAAATTGCTTAAAAAACATTTCAAATTGTTTTTAAAGCATTTTAAATTGTTTTTAAAGCGTTTAAAACTGTTTTTAAAACATTTTAAAGTACTTTAAATCTTTTAAATTGTTTATGAAACATTTTAAAATGATTTTAAAGCATTTTCAATTGTTGTTAAAGCACTTACACTTATTTTTAAAACATTTTAAAATGTTTTTGAAACATTTTAAAATGATTTAAAATTGTTCTTAAATCAATTTAAATTATTTTTGAAGTATTTTAAATTGTTTTTAAAGCATTGTAAACTATTTTTAAAGCATTTTAAAATCATTTTAAATTGTTTTGAAAGCATTTTAAAAACATTTTAGAGTACTTTAAAGCTTCTTAAATTGTTGTTAAAACATTTTAAAAGAATTTATAATTGTTTTTAAAACATTTTACAGTGTTTTAAATTGTTTTTAAATTATTTTGAACTATTTTAAATTGTTTTTAAAACATTTTAAATTGTTTCAAAAACATTTTAAATTGCTTCAAAAACATTTAAATTGTTTCTAAAGCATTTTAAATTGTTTTTAAAGCATTTAAAATTGTTTTTAGAACATTTTAAAGTACTTTAAAGCTTTTTAAATTGTTTTTAAAACATTTTAAAATGGTTTTAAAGATTTTCAAGTGTTGTTAAATCACATAAACTTATTTTAAAAACGTTTCAAAATGTTTTTGAAACATTTTAAAATCATTTAAAATTGTTATTAAATCAATTTAAATTATTTTTAAAGTATTTTAAATTGTTTTTAAAGCATTGTAAACTATTTTTAAAGCATTTCAAAATCATTTAAAATTGTTCTTAAAGCAATTTAAATTATTTTTGAACTATTTTAAATAGTTTTAAAAGTGTCGTAAACTGTTTTTAAAGCATTTTAAATTCTTTTGAAATAATTTTAAAAACATTTTAAAGTATTTTAAATCTTTTTAGATTGTTGTTAAAGCATTTTGAAAGAACTTAAAATTGTTTTTAAAACATTTTAAACCGCTTTTAAATTATTTTGAACTATTTAAAATTGTTTCTAAAATGTTCTAAATTGTTTCAAAAACATTTTAAATTTATTTTGAATCATTTTAAATTGTTTTTAAAGCATTTAAAATTGTTTTAAAAACATTTTAAATTACTTTAAAGCTTTTTAAATTGTTTTTAAAACATTTTAAAACGGTTTTAAAGCATTTCCAATGGTTGTTAAAGCACTCAAACTTATTTTTGAAACATTTTAAAATCATTTAAAATTGTTCTTAAATCCATTTAAATTATTTTTAAAGTATTTTATATTGTTTCTAAAGCATTGTAAACTATTTTTAAAGGATTTTAAAAAAATTTAAAATTGTTCTTAAAGAAATTTAAATTATTTTTGATGTATTTTAAACAGTTTTTAGAGCATTGTAAATGGTTTTTAAAACATTTTAAACTATTTTAAAAACATTTTAAAGTACTTTAAAGCTTCTTAAATTGTTGTGAAATTGTTTTTAAAGCTTTTTAAAGTGTTTTAAATTGTTTATAAATTATTTTGAAGTATTTTAAATTGTTTTTAAAACGTTCTAAATTGTTTCAAAAACATTTTAAATTGTTTTTAGAGCATTTTGACTTGTTTTTAAAGTGTTTAATTTATTTTTTAAAAACATTTTAAAGTACTTTAAAGATTTTTAAATTGTTTTTAAAACATTTTAAAATAATTTAAAATTGTTCTTAAATCAATTTAAATTATTTTTAACGTATTTTAAATTCTTTTTTAAAGCATTGTACTTTAAAGCTTTTTAAATTGTTGTTAAAGCGTTTTAATAGAATTCAAAACTATTTTTAAAACATTTTAAAGTGCTTTAAATTCTTTTTAAATTATTTTGAACTAATTTCAATTGTTTTTAAAACGTTCCAAATTGTTTCAAAAACATTTTAAATTGTTTTTAAAAGCATTTTAAGTTGTTTTTAAAGTGTTTAAAATTGTTTTTAAATCATTTTAAAGTACTTTAAAGCTTTCTAATTTCTGTTAATGCATTTTAAAAGAATTTAAAATTGTTTTTAAAACATTTTAGAGTGTTTTAAATTGTTTTTAAATTATTTTGAACTATTTTAAAGTGTTTTTAAAACATTCTAAATTGTTTCAAAAACATTTTAAATTGTTTTTAAAGCATATTAAATTGTTTTTAAAGCGTTTAAAATTGTTTTTAAAACATTTTAAAGTACTTTAAAGCTTTTTAAATTGTTTATAAAACATTTTAAAAGGGGTTGAAAGAATTTTCAATTGTTGTTAAAGAACTTAATATTATTTTTAAAACATTTTAAAATGTTTTTGAAATATTTTAAAACATTTTAAAATCATTTAAAATTGTTCTTAAATCAATTTAAATTATTTTTAAAGTATTTTAAATTGTTTTGAAAACATTTTAAATTGTTTTTAAAGCGTTTAAAATTGTTTTTAAAACATTTTAAAGTACTTTAAGGCTTTTTAAATTGTTTATAAAACATTTTAAAATGGGTTGAAAGCATTTTCAATTGTTGTTAAAGCACTTAATCTTATTTTTAAAACATTTTAAAATGTTTTTGAAATATTTTAAAACATTTTAAAATCAATTAAAATTGTTATTAAATCAATTTAAATTATTTTTAAAGTATTTTATATTGTTTTTAAAGCATTTCAAACTATTTTTAAAGAGTTTTAAAATCATTTAAAATTGTTTTGAAAGCGTTTTAAATTGTTTTGAAAGAATTTTAAAAACATTTTAAATTACTTTAAAGATTTTTAAATTGTTGTTAAAGCATTTTAAAAGAATTTAAAATTGTTTTTAAAACATTTTAAAGTGTTTTAAATTGTTTTTAAATTATTTTGAACTATTTTAAAGTGTTTTTAGAACTTTCTAAATTGTTTCAAAAACAATTTAAATTGTTTCAAAATTTAAATTGTTTTTAAATTATTTTAAATTGTTTTTAAAGTGTTTAAATTGTTTTGAAAGCATTTTAAATTGTTTTGAAAGCATTTTAAAACATTTTAAAGTACTTTAAAGCTCTTTGAATTGTTTTTAGAACATTTTAAAACGGTTTTAAAGCATTTTCAATTGTTGTTAAAGCACTTAAACTTATTTTTTAAACATTTTAAAATGTTTTTGAAACATTTTAAAATCATTTAAAATTGTTCTTAAATCAATTTAAATTATTTATAAAGTATTTTATATTGTTTCTAAAGCATTGTAAACTATTTTTAAAGCATTTTAAATCATTCAAAATTGTTCTTAAAGCAATTTAAATTATTTTTTATGTATTTTAAACAATTTTTAAAGCATTGTAAATGGTTTTTAAAACATTTTAAACTGTTTTGAAAGAATTTTAAAAACATTTTAAAGTACTTTAAAGATTTTTAAATTGTTTTAAAAGCGTTTTCAAAGAATTTAAAATTGTTTTTAAAACATTCTAAAGTGTTTTAAATTGTTTATAAATTATTTTGAACTATTTTAAATTGTTTTTAAAACGTTCTATATTGTTTCAAAAACATTTTAGATTGTTTTTAAAGCATTTTAAGTTGTTTTTAAAGTGTTTAATTTTTTTTTTTTAAACAATTTAAAGTACTTTAAAGCTTTTTAAATTGTTTTTAAAACATTTTAAAATGGTTTTAAAGCATTTTCAATTTTTGTTAAACCACTTAAACTTATTCTTATAACATTTTAAAATGTTTTTGAAACATTTTAAAATCATTTAAAATTGTTTTTATGTCAATTTAAATTATTTTTAAAGTATTTTAAATTGTTTTTAAAGCATAGTTAACTATTTTTAAAGCATTTTAAAATCATTTAAAATTGTTCTTAAAGCAATTTAAATTATTTTTGAAGTATTTTAAATAGTTTTTAAAGCATTGTAAATGGTTTTTAAAGCATTTTAAATTGTTTTGAAAGCATTTTAAAGCACTTTAAAACTTTTTAATTGTTGTTAAAGAACATTAAAAGAATTTAAAATTGTTTTAAAAACATTTTAATGTACTTTAAATCTTTTTAAATTGTTTATAAAACATTTTGAAACGGGTTTAAAGCATTTTCAATTGTTGTTAAACCACTTAAACTTATTTTTAAAACGTTTTAAAATGTTTTTGAAACATTTTAAAACATTTTAAAATAATTTAAAATTGTTCTTAAATCAATTTAAATTATTTTAAATTGGTTTTAAAGCATTGTAAACTATTTTTAAAACATTTTAAATTGTTTTGAAAGAATTTTAAAAACATTTTACAGTACTTTAAAGCTTTTTAAATTGTTGTTAAAGCGTTTTAATAGAACTTAAAATTGTTTTTAAAACATTTTAAAGTGTTTTAAATTGTTTTTAAATTATTTTGAACTAATTTAAATTGTTTTTAAAAGGTTCCAAATTGTTTCAAAAACATTTTAAATTGTTTTTAAAGAATTTTAAGTTGTTTTTTAAAGTGTTTAAAATTGTTTTTAAAACATTTAAAAGTACTTTAAAGCTTTTTAAATTTCTGTTAATGCATTTTAAAAGAAATTAAAATTGTTTTTAAAACAATTTAGAGTGTTTTAATTTTTTTAAAAATTATTTTGAACTATTTTAAAGCGTTTTTAAAACATTCTAAATTGTTTCAAAAACATTCTAAATTGTTTTTAAAGCATTTTAAATTGTTTTTAAAACATTTTAAAGTACTTTAAAGCTTTTTAAATTGTTTTTAAAACATTTTAAAATGGGTTTAAAGCATTTTCAATTGTTGTTAAAGCACTTAATCTTATTTTTAAAACATTTTAATTTTTTTTTGAAATATTTTAAAATCATTTAAAATTGTTCTTAAATCAATTTGAATTATTTTTAAAGTATTTTAAATTGTTTTTAAAGCATTGTAAACTATTTTTAAAGCATTTTAAATTGTTTTGAAAGCGTTTTAAATTGTTTTGAAAGCATTTTAAAAACATTTTAAAGTACTTTAAATATTTTTAAATTGTTGTTAAAGCATTTTAAAAGAATTTAAAATTGTTTTTAAAACATTTTAAAGTGTTTTAAATTGTTTTTAAATTATTTTGAACTATTTTAAAGTGTTTTTAGATCTTTCTAAATTATTTCAAAAACAATTTAAATTGTTTTTAAATTATTTTAAATTGATTTAAAAGTGTATAAATCGTTTTGAAAGCATTTTAAATTGTTTTGAAAGCATTTTAAAACATTTTAAAGTACTTTAGAGCTCTTTGCATTGTTTTTAAAAAAAATTAAAACGGTTTTAAAGCATTTTCAATTGTTGTTAAAGCACTTAAACTTATTTTTAAAACATTTAAAATGTTTTTGAAACATTTTAAAATCATTTAAAATTGTTCTTAAATCAATTTAAATTATTTTTAAAGTATTTTATATTGTTTCTAAAGCATTGTAAACTATTTTTAAAGCATTTTAAATCATTTAAAATTGTTCTTAAAGCAATTTAAATTATTTTTGATGTATTTTAAACAATTTTTAAAGCACTGTAAATGGTTTTTAAAGCATTTTAAACTGTTTTGAAAGCATTTTAAAAACATTTTAAAGTACTTTAAAGCTTTTTAAATTGTTGTAAAAGCGTTTTAAAAGAATTTAAAATTGTTTTTAAAACATTCTAAAGTGTTTTAAATTGTTTATAAATTATTTTGAACTATTTTAAATTGTTTTTAAAGCATTTTAAGTTGTTTTTAAAGTTTTTAATTTATTTTTTTTTAAACATTTTAAAGTACTTTAAAGCTTTTTAAATTGTTGTTAAAACATTTTAAAATGGTTTTAAAGCATTTTCAACTGTTGTTAAACCACTTAAACTTAAAGCATTTTCATTGTTTTTAAAGCATTTTAAAATATTTAATATTGTTTTTAAAGCATTGTAAACTATTTATAAAGCATTTCAAAATCATTTAAAATTGTTCTTAAAGCAATTTAAATTACTTTTGAATTATTTTAAATAGTTTTTAAAGCATCATAAACTGTTTTTGAAGCGTTTTAAATTGTTTTGAAAGAATTTTAAAAACATTTTAAAGTACTTTATAGCTTTTTAAATTATTTTTAAAGCATTTGGAAAGATTTTAAAATTGTTTTTAAAACATTTTAAAGTGTTTTTAAATTATTTTGAACTATTTAAAACATTTTCAATTGTTGTTAAAGAACTTAATCTTATTCTTAAAACATTTTAAAATGTTTTTGAAATATTTTAAAACATTTTAAAATCATTTAAACTTTTTCTTAAATCAATTTAAATTATTTTTAAAGTATTTTAAATTGTTTTTAAAGCATTGCAAACTATTTTTAAAGAATTTTAAAATCATTTTAAATTGTTTTGAAAGAGTTTTAAATTGTTTTGAAAGCATTTTAAAAACATTTTAAAGTACTATAAGATTTTTAAATTGTTGTTAAAGCATTTTCAAAGTATTTTAAATAGTTTTTAAAGCACTCTAAACGGTTTTTAAAGCATTTTAAATTGTTTTGTAAGAATTTTAAAGCACTTTAAAGCTTTTTAATTTTTGTTAAAGAATTTTAAAAGAATTTAAAATTTCTTTTAAAACATTTTAAAGTGTTTTTAAATTATTTTGAACTATCTTAAATTGTTTTTAAGACGTTCTAAATTCTTTCAAAAACATTTTAAATTGTTTTTAAAGCATTTTAAATTGTTTTTAAAGCGTTTAAAATTGTTTTCAAAACATTTTAAAGTACTTTAAAGCTTTTTAAATTGTTTATAAGACATTTTAAAACGGCTTTAAAGCATTTTCAATTATTGTTAAAGCACTTAAACTTATTTTTAAAACATTTTAAAATGTTTTTGAAACATTTTAAAATAATTTAAAATTGTTCTTAAATCAATTTAAATTATTTTTAAAGTATTTTAAATTGTTTTTAAAGCATTGTAAACTATTTTTAAAGCATTTTAAATTGTTTGGAAAGAATTTTAAAAACATTTTGGAGTACTTTAAAGCTTTTTAAATTGTTGTTTAAGCATTTTAATAGAATTTGAAATTGTTTTTAAAACATTTTAAAATGATTTAATTTTTTGTTAAATTATTTTGAAGTAATTTAAATTGTTTTTAAAATGTTCCAAATTGTTTCAAAAACATTTTAAATTGTTTTTAAATCATTTTAAGTTGTTTTTAAGGTGTTTAAAATTTAAAACATTTTAAAGTACTTTAAAGTTTTTTAAATTGTTTTTAAAACATTTTAAAATGTTTTTGAAACATTTTAAAATGATTTAAAATTGTTTTTAAATCAATTTAAATTATTTTTAAAGTATTTTAAATTGTTTTTAAAACATTGTAAACTATTTTTAAATCATTTTAAAATCATTTAAAATTGTTCTTAAAGCAATTTAAATTACTTTTGAAGTATTTTAAATAGTTTTTAAAGCATTGTAAACGGTTTTTAAAGCATTTTAAATTGTTTTCAAAGCATTTTAAAGCACTTTGAAGCTTTTTAATTGTTGTTAAAGCATTTTAAAAGAATTTAAAATTGTTTTTAAAACATTTTAAAGTGTTTTTAAATTATTTTGAACTATTTTAAATTGTTTTCAAAATTGTTAAACACACATGGGCAGTGAGAACAATATGAAAGATAAATCATGCAAGTACAATTTTTATTGACAAATGATATACATTTATAGTACAACATGTGACCATTGGGTTCCACATCCCAAGGTCTCTTGGACTACTTAGTATATTCAGATTCCACACTAACCCATTTAGGATTAGGTTTCCAACATTCCCCCCCTTAATCCGAAGGGTTATGTATGAGTCCAAGAAGAGAGCTGTAATACAAAATGTGCAAAAATGCATGGCAACACTTAGCTGAATGTGCTCTATGAAATGTTGGTATAAAGGGCGGTGGTTTAAGGATGACCACCAACGCTGGAACGCTTAGTGCAGTTCCTGGAACTCATCCAAAACTGGAAAGAAGCTGAAGTCTTCTGCTAGAGGAAGTGATCCTATTGTTTTAAAGAGGGAAACCTTCAACCATGAAAGGGAGGCCTCACCTCGCATAAAAGGGAGAACTTCAACTTGAAAAGGGAAGTCTCAACCTGTGATGGTTTAAATATAACCAACAACTTTGGAATGCTTAATGAAATTCCTGGAACTCTTCCAAATCTGGCAAGAAGCTGGTGTCTTCTGCTAGAGGAAGTGTTCTCAATTTTGTTCCTGGAATTCTTCCAAAACTGGCAAGAAGCTGAAGTCTTCTGCTAGAGGAAGTGTCCCAGATTTCCAACTGAAGGCATGTTCACGGGCATCTTTGTCTCTGGCTACAACTCTGAAACTGGTGTGGCAGGTTGTGGCTCAGGCTCGCTTGATGTGGCTTTGAAGCTTGTAGATGACCATCATTCCCCCCCCTATTAGATACAAGGTGAGAAGATGGAGAAAACTCAACTGCAAGATTGTTCAATACTCTAGAACAAGTTCTGACATGTGTTTGGAATATCTTCTTGGCTGTTGATGCCCATTGCTAAGAAGCGATCCATCCAAGATGAATCTTTGTTCTCGTAGGACGTTTGTTTTTGAAGCATCTGTTTGAAGAATGACTGGTTTTATGACAGTGCTTACATGGATGAAGATCAAAACAATGATCTTTCATATGGCCAACTCGGTCACAGTGTTGGCATTTCAAAATCTGTTGTTGTTGCTATGGAAGAGGGGCAGAGTCTGGAACAGCTGAAGTTGAGCTTTCATGAGGAGCAGGTGAACTGTCATGAATGAATCCAGAACTCTGAAACTGAATGGGCTTGGCATAGTCTGGAATATGAAAGGTCAAGTCCTTGTCATATCCAAGATCAGTTCTATGCTTATTGTGGACAAGTTGTTCCCAAGGTCTGATGATGGGCTTGGGAAGTGTAAGCTGAACCTCTGCATCTGCATGTAACCTTACTGCTTTATCTGAATGAACTGTAACATTATTGACTTGCTATTGATGGGTTGCAATCTCAATGTTCTGAATAGAAACATGTTCAGAATGATGTCTATTTTGATGTAGCTCTTCTTGCTGTAGCTATGATTCAAGCTGCAAAAAATCAATGTTTTCTTGTGCATGTTGTAAAGATGTTTGAATATCTTTGAGAGTGTCTTTGCTGACTTTAACTATGCTTCCATCAGTAGATAATATTAGAGTGCTTAAAAACTCCAATAATCCATGAATTTTCTCCATTGTTCAAACAATCAAATCAATAAATGACCACGTCTCCTACTTTCATACCAAACCAGAAATCCGACTTGTAGAGCTCCAAAATTTGTGTAGCCTCTGTTAAAAAAGTTCATCAACCGTATAGCCTAAATTAAGTAAGCTCTTGTTTCCAAGCTCAAGCTGCCAACTAGAAATAAGAAATCATTTTTGTTTCTCCTCGTTAATGGCATATGGGAGCAACCATAATTAAAAAACACACCATAATGTGAGAGACCCTTTACTTAGAGTCACATGAGACAACGTTACTTAAATGGACAACGGTGGTATATGGACAGCGTATGGTTAATGCATATGGAGGTATGAGTGCGAGGACATCATTAAAAGTAGTGCAATGTTATACAATGGAAACAAACAGAAAACAATGCTATATTAATGAATGGAGACAGCGTAAAAGTATGACTAATATCAATGAATAGAGACAACGTTAAACTAGGACTAATACCAATAATTGAGACAGCATATGGTTAACGCTGTGATATCACAAGAATGTCCTCAAACTCTGTCCATCATCTCCTGCTCTGGGTTTCTGTCAATTCTCACATACAATCCACAGGTTCAGTTAAAGCTTTTAAATTTCCATGCAGAAATTGACAAAATCACCTCACCACACCTTGATAACCAAAATATCTGTTGGAAATTCAACTAGAAGAAAAAAACACAGAAATAGAGAAGCTTGCTTCTGAAGTTGTTATTTTGTTGATACCAACTAATCTTCCAAGTAAAGGATTGGGTCCATATGACATATTTCTTTTTTTTATGAAGATATTCCTACGTGGGTTCCACTCTAAAGGCTGTTGTTGATGATCCAGAAAGAGATGGACCTGAAGAAGCTGTCCCAAAAGGGGTGGATGAGGAGGTCGCTCCAAATGGTGAATTAAATGCAGAACCCAGTGAAGATGCAAATGTGCTACCGCAAAATCCAGGTGGTTTATTACCAAAATGAATGGAAGATGATGTAGCTGGTGTAGATGCAGCAGATGCTTGACTAAAGTCAATTGTCTGACCAAAGGCAAGTGTTGAAGTAGATCCAAATGCAGGTGTGCTAGTTGAACCAAAAGCAGGTGCCAAACGCTGGAGAAGAGGTGCCAAACGCTGGAGCGGAAGAAGCTAGTGACAATTACTGAAAAAATGTGCAGCAGAGCTGAGGGAGTAGCAGTGTCCAACAAACATGTATAAAATTGATTCAACGCTGGTTCCAAATGAGTATGGTATCAGTCATTCGACATTGTATTCACACCACCAACTACAAGACCATACATTGTTACTCGCAAATCTTCAAGGCAAGACTCAACTTCACATAGTTTTCAAGACTAATGTTAGAATGCCAGTTTCAAGATGCAGTTCAAGAGACAAATAATCTTAACAGATGGTAGATATGACCATACACAACTTCAACCATTTAAACACATTCAAGTACATCATGGTGGACTGTGGGGAAATATGCAGTCACATTGGCTGTTGTTGCTATCATTGATGAGCTTGCCCCCAAGCAGCCTTTTTTTTTCATTATTTGTTGAGACAAGGAGGTCGTGTTGTGGCAGAAATTGGGATCTCAGGGTTCTAGAGTTGAAGATCCAATGGCCATTGTTGGTTCCATGTTCTGTAACGTGGCTTTGCAATCACCAAATCTGCAGCATTGAGAATGAGATACTTTGTATCTCAGTGAAAACCCTTAGAACAAGCCCTATATCAGCCATAATATATCGTGCTATAGTAGTTTCATATGATGCAAAGGTAACATGAAATCACAGTGGAGATGTCACTGTGGATTGACATGTGAATCACTAGTTCTGGGTTTGTCAACCATCTACAGGAGCCCAAACAAACTATATTGCAACAAATTTAAATGCATCATTGATTTACATATAAGTCGGAGCAAGAATTTTGATGTTTTGACAGTTAAGATCAGAGACAACGTTACAATTTAAACAGAGACAACATTATAATATCTCTACAAATTGCGTTAACTTGAGCAGCGTTCACAGTGGAGTAGCGTTCACCATGGAGTAGTGTTCAAAACTTTGCGAGCTTTCAAGTTTCAAAACGGGATCTTGACTTCCACACTACCAGCACGGGGTCACCAAGTCTCGACTTCCACATATACTCCAACAACGTACACACCAGACTATTAAAGGCAGAAATCATAGAATGCTCTGTCCATTGCAGAGATTAATGGTAGGAATACGAGTTACAAATCTGAGCGCAGAAAAGGCTGAGCAGTTTTTTTTATGCAGGTATCGTGCAGCGACAGGAGTAGAGATGGTAGCACTACAAAAACATTCAAGTCAATGAATAAATTGTCAGACGAGTGGAAGCGTTAACATCATAGCTACCAGGCTTAGCCAGAATGGCAAATCAAAGGAGTTACAAAGGCGTATGCATAATGCCTAAACCTAGAAACCTGGGACCTGTGGCAGCATCAACGCATAGTAACATGAGCGTTGTAATGAGCAGCATCAATGCATACTAATGTAAGACCATGTCAGACCAGTGTACAGCACATAGTAAAACTGGAAATTCTGATAAACTCTGATTAGGAGAAAGACAGAACTGACATGTATATAGAGACCACAAAACAAGTGGCTCAAAATGAAGCAGGACCAGCAATCGCCCTCTCTGATACCATGTTAAACACACACGGGCAGTCAGAAAAATATGAAGGATAAATCATGCAAGTACAATTTTTATTGACAAATGATATACATTTATAGTATAACATGTGACCCTTGCGTTCCACATCCCAAGGTCTCTTGGACTACTTAGTCTATTTAGCTTCCACACTAACCCATTTAGGATTAGGTGTCCAACAAAAACCTTCTAAATTGTTTCAAAAACATTTTAAATTGTTTCAAAAACATTTTAAATTGTTTTTAAAGCATTTTAAATTGTTTTTAAAGCATTTAAAATTGTTTTAAAAACATTTTAAAGTACTTTAAATCTTTTTAAATTGTTTTTAAAACATTTTAAAATGGTTTTAAAGCATTTTCAATTGTTGTTAAAGCACTTAAACTTATTTTAAAAACATTTTAAAATGTTTTTGAAACATTTTAAAAACATTTTAAAATGTTTTTGAAACATTTTAAAACATTTTAAAATCATTTAAAATTGTTATTAAATCAATTTAAATTATTTTTAAAGTATTTTAAATTGTTTTTAAAGCATTGTAAACTATTTTTAAAGCATTTCAAACTCATTTAAAATTGTTCTTAAAGCAATCTAAATTATTTTTGAATTATTTTAAATAGTTTTTAAAGCATTGTAAACTATTTTTAAAGCATTTTAAATTGTTTTGAAAGAATTTTAAAAACATTTTAAAGTACTTTAAAGTTTTTTAAATTGTTGTTAAAGCATTTTGAAAGAATTTAAAATGTTCTAAATTGTTTCAAAAACATTTTAAATTGCTTTTGAAGCATTTTAAATTGTTTTTAAAGCATTTTAAATTGTTTTAAAAACATTTTAAAGTACTTTAAAGCTTTTTAAATTGTTTTTAAAACATTTTAAAATGGTTTTAAAGCATTTTCAATTGTTGTTAAAGCACTTCCCCGGATGTGGGTGGCACTTTGGCTTTAAATGTTCATCATGCAGAACAATAAATCCTGGTACTGCCAGCTATAGAGCAATGTGGCTTCCTAGGACTTCACCTTGCACAAGCAGGAGGGAGTTATTAAGGTTGGATTTGGTAGGATATTTGCATTAATGGATTGTGTTGTTCAACGCAACATAATCTCTGTTATAATCATGTCGACCCTGTATGTTTTCCTCACACCTTGTGCTCAGTCTTACGGCGACGGAACCTGGTAAGCTGTGATCGATGGTGACGGGCTGATTCTTGCACACAGAAGCAAGCTTCAGACTAAATCTTTCAGGGGTAAGCTCTCCTCAGTTCTTGACTTCAACATTAGTCATATTGTGCCTCCGTCTTGGGCATTCTCTATGCAATCAATTTGGTATCTGTGTCTGGTCTCTCTTGTCTCTCTGCGCCCTACCCTTCGTCATTCATAATGGTTCGACAGGGTAAAAGACGTCGCTTCGAGGGGCATCTTGACAGTGGCTTACACTCTATTATCGGTCACTCTGGGGAACCTCAACAGGTGCCCATCAATCTTCCCCCCTCTCATGAGGTTGTGCCACCTTTGAGATCTGGGCACAATCCCATTCCTAACAATGCTTTCCAAACCATGCATTTTAAATTTCAAAGCAATTTAAATAGGCCTCTGCTTACTGCTCACATCACTATCATCCTGTTGGAAGAAGAAAATCAAGTCTCCCCTCTGGCATGCATCACTCCTGATCCTTCCCAAAGTAGTGAGCATTCCATGGATAAAGATAGCCTAGAGAATTGGAAAAGTGATAAGTCTGGTCAGGAAAAAATTCCTAAAAGTATTTTGCCCCTTGATAACGTAAGCCCAGTTGTTGAGGAAGGGACTCTTGGTGCCACAAGTCACTCCATGGCGATCCCTATCAGCGAAACATATGACAATGAGAGTCTAAGGACTGGCAGTGCATGTCTGGTTGAGGAGAAGACTCCTGGTAAGGTTAAGGAAGTCTAGCACCACCTGGGACCAGTTTTTTCCTTTTTGTTTTTGCTACTGCTCAGATGACCACCTACAGGCATCTTTGCTCACAATTTCAGCACTTATGGCATGTCGTTTTGGCATCCCGTGGGGAAATGGTGATTCACTTACTAGCTGGTTTGCAATGATTTTAAGCTTCTACTGCCAATGTACCTTTCTCAGTTAAACATGTCATCCTCTGGGTTTTATATCTGATTTTTTGCTATATGTAAATGGTCTCCCCAGCTTCTTTTTGTAAGGGGGCAGTTCTGCCGTGTTGAGTGCCCTCGAGCTCTAATCTCTGAGGCCTCAACTCTATGTAAAAATATTCTCCTTTTCAGTTAATAGAATTTAGTATTTGCAGAGAAAAAAAAAATTGTTGTTAAAGGACTTAAACTTATTTTTGAAACATTTTAAAATCATTTAAAATTGTTCTTAAATCAATTTAAATTATTTTTAAAGTATTTTATATTGTTTCTAAAGCATTGTAAACTATTTTTAAAGCATTTTAAAATCATTTTAAAATGTTCTTAAAGCAATTTAAATTATTTTTGATGTATTTTAAACAGTTTTTAAAGCATTGTAAACGGTTTTTAAAGCATTTCAAACTGTTTTGAAAGCATTTTAAAAACATTTTAAAGTACTTTAAAGCTTTTTAAATTGTTGCTAAAGCGTTTTAAAAGAATTTAAAATTGTTTTTAAAACATTCTAAAGTGTTTTAAATTGTTTATAAATTATTTTGAACTATTTTAGATTGTTTTTAAAATGTTATAAATTGTTTCAAAGGCATTTTTAATTGTTTTTAAAGCATTTTAAGTTGTTTTTAAAGTGTTTAATTTTTTTTTAACATTTTAAAGTACTTTAAAGCTTTTTAAATTGTTCTTAAATCAATTTAAATTATTTTTAAAGTATTTTAAATTGTTTTTAAAGTATTGCAAACTATTTTTAAAGAATCTAAAAATCATTTTAAATTGTTTTGAAAGCGTTTTAAATTGTTTTAAAGCATTTTAAAAACATTTTAAAGTACTTTGAATATCTTTACATTGTTTTTTTTTCTCCGTAAAAACTAGCTAAGTCATGTATTATATGTACAAGTAAAAATTACAAACTGTAAAACGTGTCTTCCAGGGCCTGTAGTAGCACCCTGGGAACTATGACCAAAATTCTGAAAGCTCCCACGCAGGGGTAGCCTAGTCAAAACCATTCAGACCTTGCACTACACTAAAAGCTCCCACGCAGGGGCAGCACCGGATCAATTTTGCCAAAACAGTTCTAGAAATCATCAGACTCCCAGAGGAGCCGCAGTGAGAAGACCCAACACATTCTTGCCCACACAGGGGCGAACTGCCAAAAGGGACTGACTCAACGACCAGACAGAAGTGAGCAAGACAGAAGCGCTCATGTCACCTATCGATTTGGACCAATTGACATTAAGACCAGACCATAGACGAGACCAAGTTACATACGAAGAAGATGCAAGCATCAACTGCCAGCAAGCAAAACGAAATAGCAAAAGAAGAGTACCCGCGGCTTCGTTAATCCTGGAGATGAGTTGAAGGTTGAGGGAGGGTCGCGAAATAGGCATCAGCTTCTTCAGCGAGGCTTTTGTCCTCCACCACATACTCCCAACCATCGCCCTCTGCTCTTCCCTCCCACATCTTTCTCCATGTCTCTTCGTCAACACCTGGAGGGGGTGGCCCCACTGGAGGAAAGGTGTCGTGCGGGCCTTGTTCTTCCAATCTTCCAGCATCAGACGCTGGAGGCCCCCTAGCTGAGCTTTGTTCCGCCGCTTCCTGTTCTCCTCTGTCAATTTCTTTGCCTTTGCCTTCCGGTTGCTTCTCCGGCAAGTTCTGAGGGGTGTGCTTCCCATTGCCTTCCAGTATTTTTGTGAACATGACTGATATGTGGGCACTAAGCCCTGGGTTGCTCTCAGAGCTTTGCAATGTGAAAACCACTGAGCCAAAGGAGGGAAGCTCTGGTTTTTCTTCATTAGCACTCCCAACCTCCAAGAATTGACTGATGGGGAGCGGGGTAGCTCTGGCTCTCCTATGGCAGTAACAGCAGCAACAGTGGTGATGTTCATCCACTGCTGGGGCTCGCGAGGAGGAACCTCTTGCTGGACCTCTCCGACATGGCTGTCGTTGTCGAAGTTTAGCCATAGTGAGTCTGAATCTTCTCTTGTGTGTTTGCAGGTAAACTTGGAATCGAAGACAGAGCCAATCGCTTCCCAGATCTCTCTCTGGTACCCAATTTTCACTCTGAAGCCCGTCTCTTGGTAGCAAGATGAACCAATTCCCGTGCGGTCGCTGCAATTGTGCCAATTGCCACCGTCTACTTGACCAGTAACCAGAGTGGCAATGGCAATGACAGTGGCCACGGGAGTCCAAGCCTCTAGGTGAAAGAAACTGCCACCGCCTAGGCTCTCTGTAAATTCCCCTCTTCCAACATTCCTCAGACAATAATTCCTTGCGCACTCCATCGTGCCTGATAAACCCTGCCTTATGCTCTCGAAACAGGCGCACATTAAGTGCCCTCTGCAGATCCATCTACTTACTGCCCTTGCCATTAACTGCAATAACGCAGCAGGGGATTCATATAATGGTTGACGGCCTTCCCCTGGTGGCCGTAGCGTTAACACGGGGCAGCCCATGCGTGGCATGTGGCGTGCCCGTCCCTTCAGTTCCGCCACCCGCATCCGGGGAATATCTTTACATTGTTGTTCAAGCATTTTAAAAGAATTTAAAATTGTTTTTAAAACATTTTAAAGTGTTTTAAAGTGTTTTTAAATTATTTTGAACTATTTTAAATTGTTTTTAAAACGTTCTAAATTTCTTCAAAAACATTTCAAATTGTTTTAAAAGCATTTTAAATTGTTTTTAAAGCGTTTGAAATTGTTTTTAAAACATTTTAAAGTACTTTAAAGCTTTTTAAATTGTTTATAAAACATTTTAAAACAGTTTTAAAGCATTTTCAATTGTTGTTAAAGCACTTACACTTATTTTTAAAACATTTAAAAATGTTTTTCAAACATTTTAAAATGATTTAAAATTGTTCTTAAATCAATTTAAATTATTTTTGAAGTATTTTGAATTGTTTTTAAAACATTGTAAACTATTTTTGAAGCATTTCAAAATCATTTTAAATTGTTTTGAAAGCATTTTAAAAACATTTTAGAGTACTTTAAAGCTTCTTAAATTGTTGTTAAAACATTTTAAAAGGATTTATAATTGTTTTTAAAACATTTTATAGTGTTTTAAATTGTTTTTAAATTATTTTGAACTATTTTAAATTGTTTTCAAAATGTTCTAAATTGCTTCAAAAACATTTTAAATTGTTTCAGAAACATTATAAATTGTTTTTAAAACATTTTAAATTGTTTTTAAAGCGTTTAAAATTGTTTTTAAAACATTTTAAAGTACTTTAAAGCTTTTTAAATTGTTTTTAAAACATTTTCAAATGGGTTTAAAGTATTTTCAATTGTTTTTAAAGCACTTAAACTTATTTTAAAAACATTTTAAAATCATTTAATATTGCTATTAAATCAATTTAAATTATTTTTGATCTATTTTAAATTGTTTTTAAAGCATTGTAAACTATTTTTAAAGCATTTCAAAATCATTTAAAATTGTTATTAAAGCAATTTAAATTATTTTTGGATTATTTTAAATAGTGTTTAAAACGTCGTAAATTGTTTTTAAAGCATTTTAAATTGTTTTGAAAGAATTTTAAAAACATTTTAAAGTACTTTATAGCTTTTTAAATTGTTGTTAAAGCATTTTGAAAGAATTTAAAATTGTTTTTAAAACATTTTAAAGTGTTTTTAAATTATTTTGAACTATTTAAAATTGTTTTTGAAATGTTCTAAATTGTTTTAAAAACATTTTAAATTGCTTTTGAAGCATTTTAAACTATTTTTAAAGCGTTTAAAATTGTTTTAAAAACCTTTTAAAGTACTTTAAAGCTTTTTAAATTGTTTTTAAAACATTTTAAAATGGTTTTAAAGCATTTTCAATTGTTGTTAAAGCACTTAAACTTATTTTAAAATGTTTCTGAAACATTTTAAAATCATTTAAAATTGTTTTTAAATCAATTTCAATTATTTTTTAAAGTATTTTATATTGTTTCTAAAGCATTGTAAACTTTTTTTAAAGCATTTAAAAATCATTTAAAATTATTCTTAAAGCAATTTAAATTATTTTTGATGTATTTTAAACATTTTTTAAAGCATTGTAAACGGTTTTTAAAGCAATTTAAAATGTTTTGAAAGCATTTAAAAAACATTTTAAAGTACTTTAAAGCTTTTTAGGTTGTTGTTAAAGCATTTTAAAAGAATTTAAAATTGTTTTTAAAACATTCTAAAGTGTTTTAAATTATTTTGAACTATTTTAAATTGTTTTTAAAACATTCTAAATTGTTTCAAAAACATTTTAAATTGTTTTTAAAGCATTTTAAATTGTTTTTTAAGCGTTTAAAATTGTTTCTAAAATATTTTAAAGTAATTTAAAGCCTTTTAAATTGTTTATAAAACATTTTAAAACGGGTTTAAAGCATTTTCAGTTTTTGTTAAAGCACTTAAACTTATTTTTAAAACGTTTTAAAATGTTTTTGAAACATTTTAAAATAATTTAAAATTGTTCTTAAATAAATTTAAATAACTTTTAAAGTATTTTAAATTGTTTTTAAAGCATTGTAAACTATTTTTAAAGCATTTTAAATTGTTTTGAAAGAATTTTAAAAACATTTTAGAGTACTTTAAAGCTTTTTAAATTATTGTTAAAGCATTTTAATAGAATTTAAAATTGTTTTTAAGACATTTTAAAGTGTTTTAAATTGTTTTTAAATTATTTTGATCTAATTTAAATTGTTTTTAAAACGTTGCAAATTGTTTCAAAAACATTTTAAATTGTTTTTAAAGCATTTTCAGTTGTTTTTAAAGTGTTTAAAATTGCTTTTAAAACATTTTAAAGTACTTTAAAGCTTTTTAAATTGTTTTTAAAACATTTTAAAATTATTTTAAAGCATTTTCAATTGTTGTTAAACCACTCAAACTTATTTTTAAAACATTTTAAAATGCTTTTGCAACATTTTAAAATCATTTAAAATTGTTTTTAAATCAATTTAAATTATTTTTAAAGTATTTTAAATTGTTTTTAAAGCATTGTAAACTATTTTTAAATCATTTAAAATTGTTCTTAAAGCAATTTAAATTACTTTTGAAGTATTTTAAATAGTTTTTAAAGCATTGTAAACGGGTTTTAAAGAGTTTTATATTGTTTTGAAAGCATTTTAAAATACTCTAAAGCTTTTTAAATTGTTGTTAATTCATTTTAAAAGAATTTAAAATTGTTTTTAAAACATTTTAGAGTGTTTTAAATTGTTTTTAAATTATTTTGAACTATTTTAAAGTGTTTTTAAAACATTCTAAATTGTTTCAAAAACATTTTAAATTGTTTTTAAAGCATTTTAAATTGTTTTTAAAGCGTTTAAAATTGTTTTTAAAATATTTTAAAGTACTTTAAAGCTTTTTAAATTGTTTATAAAACATTTTAAAACGGGTTTAAAGCATTTTCAATTGTTGTTAAAGCACTTAATCTTATTTTTAAAACATTTTAAAATGTTTTTGAAATATTTTAAAACATTTTAAAATCATTTAAAATTGTTCTTAAATCAATTTAAATTATTTTTAAAGTATTTTAAATTCTCTTTAAAGCAATGCAAACTATTTTTAAAGAATTTTAAAATCATTTTAAATTGTTTTGAAAGCGTTTTAAAACATTTTAGAACATTTTAAAATAATTTAAAATTGTTCTTAAATCAATTTGAATTATTTTTAAAGTATTTTAAATTGTTTTTAAAGCATTGTAAACTATTTTTAAAGCATTTTAAATTGTTTTGAAAGAAATTTAAAAACATTTTAGAGTACTTTAAAGCTTTTTAAATTGTTGTTAAAGTGTTTTAATAAAATTTAAAATTGTTTTTAAAACATTTTAAAGTGCTTTAAATTGTTTTTAAATTATTTTGAACTAATTTAAATTGTTTTTAAAATGTTCCAAATTGTTTCAAAAACATTTTAAATTGATTTTAAAGCATTTTAAGTTGTTTTTAAAGTGTTTAAAATTGTTTTTAAAACTTTTTAAAGTACTTTAAAGCTTTTTAAATTGCGGTTAATGCATTTTAAAAGAATTTAAAATTGTTTCTAAAACATTTTAGAGTGTTTTAAATTGTTTTTAAATTATTTTGAACTATTTTAAAACATTCTAAATTGTTTCAAAAACATTTTAAACTGTTTTTAAAGCATTTTAAATTGTTTTTAAAGCGTTTAAAAATGTTTTTAAAACATTTTAAAGTACTTTAAAGCTTTTTAAATTGTTTATAAAACATTTTAAAAGGGGTTGAAAGCCTTTTCAATTGTTGTTAAAGCACTTAATATTATTTTTAAAACATTTTAAAATGTTTTTGAAATATTTTAAAACATTTTAAAATCATTTAAAATTGTTCTTAAATTAATATAAATTATTTTTAAAGTATTTTAAATTGTTTTCAAAGAATTTTAAATTGTTTTTAAAGCGTTTAAAATTGTTTTTAAAACATTTTTTTTTTTGTAAGCTGAGGTGGGACTCTCTCTATTAATATATAGAAAATAAAACAGAACATAGTATCAAAACATATTAACTCGCCCTCATGGGGAAACAGAGTATTTTAGCCATCTAAAGTTTTTAATGGCCGACCAAAAATAGAAAGCCCAAAGTCTGATTATCCTTGCAAGATGAACTAAACAGTCCCGTGTACTCCTAATACTACTGGTCTGCATAAAGTATATTCCCTTATCTAGAACATGCAAAAAACTATATTTAACTAGACTATGTACTTTCATATACATATATTTTCTCATACATCTTCAGTTGCAGGTTGCTGGTTTGCTCCTCCGTCTGCTCCCTGATGTTCTCCCTTCAATAGCTGTTGTAATTCATCCAGTTTCTTCTCTTGCCTCTCTAAAGCAATGTGGATGAACCTCAGTTCCCTACGCAATTCAGGGCCTCCCTGTGCTATTTCCACCATCTCAGTAGCAACTTGCTCTAATGCTTTTGCTTGAACAGAGACATTCTGCCCCTGGTGTTGCCTGGGTCATGCAGTAAGAATTCCCAGTCCTCCATTTCTGTGTCAGATTGGCCTTGTAAAGACTCCTCCTCCTCCTCCTGGTCCTTTAGTCAATATTAACGGTTGGTCAAATTAGCCGTTGGAGGCTCTGCTCGGTCTATATAACATGCTAAGCTGGATCTGTTTCTTCAACTTGTCCTAACGATGAACCACACTGGTTGGTTCGAAACGCGTCGACAAATGACATTCCATGTGATTTTCGCCGAAATCTTTCTCTAACTTGATATGGATCACAAAAGCCTAAACTCTATTATTTAAAAATGTTTTTGAAATATTTTAAAACATTATAAAATCATTTAAAATTGTTCTTAAATCAATTTAAATTATTTTTGAAGTATTTTAAATTGTTTTTAAAGCATTGCAAACTATTTTTAAAGAATTTTAAAATCATTTTAAATTTTTTTGAAAGCGCTTTAAATTGTTTTGAAAGCATTGTAAAAGCATTTTAAAGAACCTTAAAGATTTTTAAATTGTTGTTAAAGCATTTTAAAAGAATTTAAAAATGTTTTAAAAACATTTTAAAATGTTTTTGAATTATTTTGAACTATTTTAAAGTGTTTTTAAAACTTTCTAAATTGTTTCAAAAACATTTTAAATTGTTTTTAAAGTGTTTAAATCGTTTTGAAAGCATTTTAAATTGTTTTGAAAGCATTTTAAAAACATTTTAAAGTACTTTAAAGCTCTTTAAATTGTTTTTAAAACATTTTAAAACGGTTTTAAAGCATTTTCAGTTGTTGTTAAAGAAATTAAACTTATTTTTAAAACATTTTAAAATGTTTTTGAAACATTTTAAAATCATTTAAAATTGTTCTTAAATCAATTTAAATTATTTTAAAAGTATTTTATATTGTTTCTAAAGCATTGTAAACTATTTTTAAAGCATTTTAAAATCATTTCAAATTGTTCTTAAAGCAATTTAAATTATTTTTGAAGTATTTTAAATAGTTTTTAAAGCATTGTAAATGGTTTTTAAAGCATTTTAAATTGTTCTGAAAGCATTTTAAAAACATTTTAAAGTACTTTAAAGCTTTTTAAATTGTTGTTAAAGCATTTTAAAATAATTTAAGATTGTTTTTAAAACATTTTAAAGTGTTTTAAATTGTTTTTAAATTATTTTGAACTATTTTAAAGTGTTTTTAAAACTTTCTAAATTGTTTCAAAAACATTTTAAATTGTTTCTAAAGCATTGTAAACTATTTTTAAAGAATTTTAAAATCATACAAAATTTTTCTTAAAGCAATTTAAATTATTTTTGAAGTATTTTAAAGTGTTTTAAATTGTTTTTAGATTATTTTCAACTATTTTAAAGTGTTTTTAAAACTTTCTAAATTGTCTCAAAAACTTTTAAATTATTTCTAAAGCATTGTAAACTATTTTTAAAGAATTTTAAAATAATTTAAAATTGTTCTTAAATCAATTTAAAGTACTTTAAAGCTTTTTAAATTGCTGTTAAAGCATTTTAAAAGAATTTAAAATTGTTTTTAAAACATTTTAAAATGTTTTAAATTGTTTTTAAATTATTTTGAACTATTTTAAAGTGTTTTTAAAACTTTGTAAATTGTTTCAAAAACATTTTATATTGTTTCTAAAGTATTGTAATTTATTTTTAAAGAATTTTAAAATCATTTAAAATTGTTCTTAAAGCAATTTAAATTATTTTTGAAGTATTTTAAATAGTTTTTAAAGCATTGTAAATGGTTTTTAAAGCATTTTAAATTATTCTGAAAGCATTTTAAAAACATTTTAAAGTACTTTAAAGTTTTTTAAATTTTTGTTAAAGAATTTTAAAAGAATTTAAAATTGTTTTTAAAACATCCTAAAGTGTTTTAAATTGTTTTTAAATTATTTTGAACTATTTTAAAGTGTTTTTAAAACTTTCGAAATTGTTTTTGAAGTGTTTAAATCCTTTTGAAAGCATTTTAAATTGTTTTGAAATCATTTTAAAAACATTTTAAAGTACTTTAAAGCCCTTTAAATTGTTTTTAAAACATTTTAAAACGGTTTTAAAGCATTTTCAATTGTTGTTAAAGCACTTAAACTTATTTTTAAAACATTTTAAAATGTTTTTGAAACATTTTAAAATCATTTAAAATGTTTTTGAAACATTTTAAAATCATTTAAAATGTTTTTGAAACATTTTAAAATCATTTAAAATTTTTCTTAAATCAATTTAAATGATTTATAAAGTATTTTATATTGTTTCTAAAGCATTGTAAACTATTTTTAAAGAATTTTAAAATCATTTAAAAGCATATTAAATTGTTTTTAAAGTGTTTAAAATTGTTTTTAAAACATTTTAAAGTAATTTAAAGCTTTTTAAATTGTTTATAAAACATTTTAAAATGGTTTTAAAGCATTTTCAATTTTTATTAAAGCACTTACACTTATTTTTCAAACACTTTAAAACGTTTTTGAAACATTTTAAGATGATTTAAAATTGTTCTTAAATCAATTTAAATTATTTTTGAAGTATTTTAAATTGTTTTTAAAGCATTGTAAACTATTTTTAAAGCAGTTTAAAGTCATTTTAAATTGTTTCAAAAGCATTTTAAAAACATTTTAGAGTACTTTAAAGCTTCTTAAATTTTTGTTAAAACATTTTAAAATAATTTATAATTGTTTCTAAAACATTTTACAGTGTTTTAAATTGTTTTTGTATTATTTTGAACTTTTTAAATTGTTTTTAAAACATTCTAAATTGTTTCAAAAACATTTTAAATTGTTTAAGAAACATTTTAAATTGTTTTTAAAGCATTTTAAATTGGTTTTAAAGTGTTTAAAATTGTTTTTAAAACATTTTAAATTACTTTAAAGCTTTTTAAATTGTTTTTAAAACATTTTAAAATGGCTTTAAAGCATTTTCAATTGTTGTTAAAGCACTAAAACTTATTATAAAAACATTTTAAAATGTTTTTGAAACATTTTAAAACATTTTAAAATCATTTAAAATTGTTATTAGATTGATTTAAATGATTTTTAAAGTATTTTAAATTGTTTTTAAAGCATTGTAAACTATTTTTAAAGCATTTCAAAATCATTTAAAATTGTTCTTAAAGCAATTTAAATTATTTTTGAATTATTTTAAATAGTTTTTAAAGTGTCGTAAACTGTTTTTAAAGCATTTTAAATTGTTTTGAAAGAATTTTAAAAACATTTTAAAGTACTTTAAAGCTTTTTAAATTGTTGTTAAAGCATTTTGAAAGAATTTAAAATTGTTTTTAAAACATTTTAAAGTGTTTTTAAATTATTTTGAACTATTTAATTTTTTTTAAATGTTCTAAATTGTTTCAAAAACATTTTAAATTGCTTTTGAAGCATTTTAAATTGTTTCAAAAACATTTTAAATTGCTTTTGAAGAATTTTAAATTGTTTCAAAAAAAATTTAAATTGCTTTTGAAGCATTTTAAATTGTTTTCAAAGCGTTTAAAATTGTTTTAAAAACGTTTTAAAGTACTTTAAAGCTCTTTAAATTGTTTTTAAAACATTTTAAAATGGTTTTAAAGCATTTTAAATTGTTGTTAATGTTTGGATATTCCAACACATAGGATATAGTTAAGTTCAACTTGGTCTAGTGTAGAGTTAGGTATAGAGTTAGGTAAAGTGTGTTTCTTTACCGTTGTACATTTTGTAACTTACAATCCGACGGTCACGATATGTAGTGATCTGACGGTTCATTCTCTCCTCGGTATTACCGACACTTGATCCGTGGCTTGACACCCGATTGGTCCATGAGTTCTATTTAAAGCGCATGGAGGGTCATTGTTCGGGTAATCCGTGCATGAGAGAAGCTTATGTAAATTTTCATTCTTTGATTAATAAATTGCCTGTAGTACCCACGTTGGGACAGGCCGTGGACTGTTTCCCTCTTTGAGGGTTTTAACCACGTCAAAAATACTGGTGTATTGATCTGTGATCTGGTTGTGAGCGGTGTCCTTTTGGTATTCTTTCTGAGGAACTTACCCTGTAAATTCCTACATGGTATCGGAGCTATTTGAGGGCCGCGTCCGTTGGTGATCCAAATCTGAAGCCGGTAGAACTGCATGCGGCTGTCGTTTCCTAGATCTGTTGTTTCTGACTGCTTTCGGGCCGAGAGGACTGCTCTGTTGCGTTCGGAGCATCTGTTCCAGTGAGGAACCCCTTTCGTTTCACGCGAAAAGGTTTCCGGTAGCCCTAGCTGCGTCATTTTTCAGATCGGGAGGTATACAGTGTTTTTTGCAGTTTACTGTTATTTTCTCTCTGCTTATTTCGGTCTCAGTTTATTTAGCCTTTTTTTTAACCGGATCTATACCTTTCATTTCTGCGTATGCTCTTTGCCCTGCGACTCTGTGCGATCTGGGCAAATCAGAAACAGAAAGGAAGGATTTTTCTCATGCGTATGCTCTTTTCCCTGCACCTTAGTGTGATCTCGGAAAATCAGAAACATTGAGAAAAATATTTAGTTTTTCGGCTAAAGCTAACTTTGAGATTTTTTTTTTTAAATTTCTAGTTTTTTGGCTAAAGCTAACTTCGAGCCGCAAGGTTCGTTTTTCTTTGCATATTCGTGTTGGGTTTTGTGTTTTTTGTTTTGTAGGGAAAAAGAGCTTTCTCAAGGCAAGCACGCAAACCAAGCCCCCCCCCCTCTCTCTCTCTCTCTCTCTCTCTCTCTCTCAAATTTTTTGTATAGATCAATTGGTTCAAAGCTATTTTAAGAGAGTAGAGGTCTTGGGTTCAAGTCTCCATTTTGTGGGGGCGGATTTTTTTTCATTCCCGCACATTCGCGCACTTTGCCGGCAACGTCAACAATTTTTTTTTCAAAAAGCCATAACTTCTTCATCCGGAAGCCTTTTTCAGAGCCGTTTTTTTTAAACCGCCTATTTTTTCGAGATCTATCCATTGGAACACTTACTTTCAGCATCTTCAGCTTCATTTTTTTTAAAAAAAAATGGAAAGTCCATGCCAAGTCATTCTTGACAGCACTAACTACTTCCAATGGGTAGCCTACATGGAAGATTTACTTAGAAGTAAAGGTCTCTTCAGAATAGCCACAGACCAAGAGAAGAAACCAAAAGATGAAGACAAGGCTGCAAAATGGGAAAATAGACAAGATCAAGCACGTGGTTTGATAGGGATGTCTATTTCTCCTGATCTTAGATTCCACATTGCAGAACTTGAGACTCCTCATGAAGCATTAGAAAAACTCACTAAAGTTTTTGGGATTAAAAATGAAATTAGAGCCCATCAACTTGAAAATGAGTTGCTTACTTTGGATCCTAATAATTTTTCTTGCATTGAAGATTTCTTGTCCAAATTCAAGACCCTTAGATATCTCTTGGAAGGTGTTAAAGTTAAGAAAGAAGATGGTAACCTTATTTATTCCATCCTTACTAAGTTGGGACCAGCCTACTCTGTATTTGTTTCCACTTTCCATTCTACAAGGGAAGCTTTCATTTGTCAAGGAAAAGACTACAAGGCCCCTTCCTTTGACTCCTTTTGTGATTCCTTAATAAGAGAACAAGAAAAACTCTTACACCTTGGTCTTCTTAATCTTGGAAACTCTTCCACGAAAGCGTTAGCCGCCCAGCAGCAACCAAATTCAAAGAATCCTAAGAAGTCATATCCTCAAAAGAATGGTCCTAAACCATCTCAGCCTCAAAATGAAAGATCATTTCAGCAAAATGATAAGACCAATAAAAACAAATGGAAGAAGACTGATAGACATTGTAACTTTTGTAATCGAGATGGCCACTTAGAATCTAAATGCTTTAAGAAGATGGAAGCCTTGGAAGCCGCAATGAAGAAACATAACATCCATGTGGAGCCTACTTCAACTTCAACTTCCGGAATGGCACTTTCTGCATGTCGTTGTCAATCATCTCAGTCTGGTTATGCATTAAATGTATCTTCTTCTTCTTCTCATTCTCATGAGTGGCTCATTGATTCTGGAGCCTCTTATCACATGGCCAAAAACCAAGCCATGTTTTCTTCTTTAAATGATTGTAACACCAAAAATATATATGTTGGTGATGATAGATCTCTTAATGTTGTAGGGACTGGAACTGTTCATCTAGACAATGGTCAGTTTAATGATGTATTATGTGTTCCAACCTTATCCTGCAACCTTCTATCTGTCTATCAGATAACTCATTCAGGTGAAGGTAAAATTGTTGAATTTTCACCTCATGATGTTGTAATCAAGGATCTAAAAGATCCTAAACAGATTCTAGCTACTGGTCTTGCTGATGATTCCAAAAGGTTGTATAAGTTTCACAACTTTGGGTCATCAAATCTTCCCTCAGTATTTGTTGCTCATAATGATGAAGTGAGCAAACTTTGGCATGAGCGATTTGGTCACTTAAACTATCGCTCCCTTCAGCATCTATGTAAAGAAAATATGGTGACAGGTCTTCCTATGGTATCTTGCAGAGATGGTGTTTGTTCCGGATGTGTACTCGGAAAACATCATCGGGACAGTTTTGACAAACGTGCCTCTTGGCACGCCTCAGCCCCTTTACAGCTTGTGCACAGTGATTTATGTGGTCCTCTTCCTGTTGCTTCATTCTCTGGCTGCAAGTACTTCTTAACTTTCATTGATGATTTCTCCAGACGCACTTGGGTATACTTCTTAAAACTCAAGAGCGAAGTATTTAACACTTTTTTGGCCTTCAAAGCCTTTGTTGAAAAACAATCTGGACATCAAATTCTTAAGCTAAGAACTGATAATGGTGGAGAATATGTTAAAAACACATTCATCAACTTTTGCACCGAAAATGGAATTCAAATGCAACATACTGTTCCATACACTCCACAACAAAATGGTGTAGCTGAAAGGAAAAATCGCACCTTAAAGGAAATGGCTAATTGTATGCTGCAATCTAAAGGACTCAGTCTTAGTTTTTGGGCCGAAGCAATTAATTGTGCAAATTATATAATCAATCGCACTCCTACTAAGGTTCTAGAGAATATCACTCCAGAAGAAGCTTGGAGTTCCATTAAACCAGATGTAAGTCACTTTCGTGTGTTTGGAAGTGAAGCATGGGCCCATATTCCAGATGAAAAGCATAAAGCTTTAGAACCTAAGAGTGAGAAATGTACTTTTGTTGGATATTCTGAAGATGTAAAAGGTTATAGACTTATTCCATTTAAGTCCAAAAATGTTATCATTAGAAGAGATGTAAAATTTGATGAAAATAAATCGGCCTGCGAGCCTAGTCCGGCGGATGTGCCACCTCTTCCTATCTCTTCTACTTTTGAAAACATTTCTTCTTCAGATGATGAAAGTGAGGATGATAATCCTCCCCCACCTTCTCAGGATCCTCAACTTCCAAGATGGGTCCGTGCTACTCGGGATGCAGCAGGTGATCTTGCCGGTGATCCTACAGATCAGCGACGTACACGTTCTCAGTTTGAAAGAGCCTCTTCTTTACTGGCTCAAGCTCCAGTAAATCATGATCCTGACACTTTTGCAGAAGCTTCAGGCCATCCACATTGGGAAGCAGCTATGAATGAAGAATATCATTCATTGATGACAAATGATACATGGGATCTTGTTCCTCTACCAAAGGGACGCAAACTTGTTAGATGTAAATGGGTTTACAGAACCAAGTATGGACCAGATGGGAAAGTTGATAAACATAAAGCTCGTCTCGTTGCTAAGGGCTTTTCACAGGTTGAAGGCATTGACTACACTGAAACCTTCTCCCCTGTTGCCAAAATGAACTCTATCCGCCTTGTTCTTTCCCTTGCTGCCTCTTTAAAATGGGAAGTCCATCAGATGGATGTTAAATCTGCCTTCTTGCATGGGGACTTGCAGGAAGAAATCTATATGGAACAACCCATTGGCTTCATACAAACAGACTCCAGCCTTGTTTGTCGACTTAAGAAATCCCTTTATGGCCTCAAGCAAGCTCCTCGGGCTTGGTATGCCAAAATGGATAGCTTTCTTTTAGAATCTGGCTTTTCTAGGTGTCATTCTGACAATACTGTCTACACCAAGAAAGTGGGCAACTCTCTTATCATCCTTGTTCTTTATGTTGATGATCTTATTCTTACTGGTAGTGATCCCAACCTTATAAACCATGTGAAGTCCAGCCTTAAAAAGAAATTTGAAATGACAGACTTAGGACACTTACACTATTTTCTCGGTCTTCAAGTCTTGCAATCCAGGAGGGTATTTTCCTTTCCCAGTCCAAGTATGCTTGTGATATTCTTCGTCATTTTCACATGGAAGACTGTAAGCCAGCCCCTTCTCCCTTTCAGTCTGGAGTCAAACTTTCAGTCTCTTGTACTTCTCCTGAAGTTGATGCTACCTTATACCGTCAACTTGTCGGAAAACTCTTGTATTTAACCCATACTCGTCCTGATCTTTCCTTTGTTGTTGGCCTTGTTGCTCGTTTTATGCAAAACCCCCGTGAAAGTCATTGGAAAGCAGCTAAAAGAATACTTCGTTATGTTCGAGGTACAGTACAGTTTGGGATTCATTACAGTGCCAAAGCAGCTCCTCTGTTAGTTGGTTTCACTGATTCTGATTGGGCTGGTGACCCTGATGATCGGAAGTCTACTGCCGGTTATGTCTTCACTCTTGGTTCAGGACCTATTACATGGGCTTGTAAGAAACAGGCTGCCATTTCTCTTTCGTCAGCAGAAGCAGAGTATCGTGGTGCCGTGGAAGCTAGTAAGGAAGCCTTGTGGCTTCGTCAGATCCTATCAGAGTTTGGCTTTGAGCAGCAGCATCCAACCACACTTTGGTGTGATAAAAAGTGCCATTCAGCTATGCAAAGATCCAGTCCAGCATCAGCGCAGCAAACACATTGAACTACACATGCACTTCATCAGAAAGCTCATTCATGACCATGTTCTTGAAGTGCAATATTGTCCAACAGATGATCAGGTTGCAGACATCTTCACAAAGGCTCTCACAGAGGCGAAGTTCACTAAACTTCGATATATGCTTGGAGTTCAGGAAGTTGTCACTAAGGGGGGATAGGCTCTAGTGCCTCCTTCCTTCTCCTATTGTGTCATATTTGTAAATCCTTCAATCCTATCCCAAGTTGTTCTTAAGGGGGGATGTTAGGATATTCCGACACATAGGATATAGTTAAGTTCAACTTGGTCTAGTATAGAGTTAGGTATAGAGTTAGGTAAAGTGTGTTTCTTTACCGTTGTACATTTTGTAACTTACAATCCGACGGTCACGATATGTAGTGATCCGACGGTTCATTCTCTCCTCGGTATTACCGACACTTGATCCGTGGCTTGACACCCGATTGGTCCATGAGTTCTATTTAAAGCGCATGGAGGGTCATTGTTCGGGTAATCCGTGCATGAGAGAAGCTTATGTAAATTTTCATTCTTTGATTAATAAATTGCCTGTAGTACCCACGTTGGGACAGGCCGTGGACTGTTTCCCTCTTTGAGGGTTTTAACCACGTCAAAAATACTGGTGTATTGATCTGTGATCTGGTTGTGAGCGGTGTCCTTTTGGTATTCTTTCTGAGGAACTTACCCTGTAAATTCCTACAGTTAAAGCACTTAAACTTATTTTTGAAACATTTTAAAATGTTTTGAAACATTTTAAAATCATTTAAAATTGTTCTTAAATCAATATAAATTATTTCTAAAGTATTTTATATTGTTTCTAAAGCATTGTAAACTATTTTTAAAGCATTTTAAAATAATTTAAAATTGTTCTTAAAGCAATTAAATTATTTTTGATGTATTTTATAGTAGTTTTTAAAGAATTGTAAATGGTTTTTAAAGCATTTTAAACTGTTTTGAAAGCATTTTAAAAACATTTTAAAGTACTTTAAAGCTTTTTAAATTGTTGCTAAAGCAATTTAAAAGAATTTAAAATTATTTTTAAAACATTCTAAATTGTTTTAAATTGTTTATAAATTATTTTGAACTATTTTAAATTGTTTTTAAAAGGTTCTAAATTGTTTCAAAAACATTTTAAATTGTTTTTAAAGCATTTTAAGTTGTTTTTAAAGTGTTTAATTTATTTTTTTAAATATTTTAAAGTACTTTAAAGCTTTTAAATTGCTTTTAAAACATTTTAAAACGGTTTTAAAGAATTTTCAATTGTTGTTAAACCACTTAAACTTATTCTTAAAACATTTTAAAATGTCTTTGAAACATTGTAAAGTCATTTAAAATTGTTTTTAAATCAATTTAAATTATTTTTAAAGTATTTTAAATTGTTTCTAAAGCATTGTAAACTTTTTTTTAAAGCATTTTAAAATCATCTAAAATTGTTCTCAAATAAATTTAAATTATTTTTTAAGTATTTTAAATAGTTTTTAAAGCACTGTAAATGGTTTTTAAAGCATTTTAAATTGTTTTGAAAGCATTTTAAAGCACCTTAAATATTTTTAATTGTTGTTAAAGCATTTTAAAAGAATTTAAAATTGTTTTTAAAACATTTTAAAGTGTTTTTAAATTATTCTGAACTATTTTAAATTGTCTTTAAAATGTTCTAAATTTTTTTTAAAGCATTTTAAATTGTTTTTAAAGAGTTTAAAATTGTTTTTAAAATATTTTAAAGTACTTTAAAGCTTTTTAAATTTTTTATAAAACATTTTAAAATGGATTTAAAGCATTTTCAATTGTTGTTAAACCACTTAAACTTATTTTTAAAACATTTTAAAATGTTTTGAAACATTTTAAAATAATTTAAATTTGTTCTTAAATCAATTTAAATTATTTTTAAAGTATTTTAAATTGTTTTTAGAGCATTTTAAACTATGTTTAAAGCATTTTAAATTGTTTTGAAAGAATTTTAAGAACATTTTAAAGTACTTTAAATATTTTTGAATTCTTGTTAAAGCCCAGGGAAGTGGGAGATCAAGGAGGCAGGGAGTGTTTTAATAGAATTTAAAATTGTTTTTAAAACATTTTAAAGTGCTTTAAATTGTTTTTAAATTATTTTGAACTAATATAAATTGTTTTTAAAACGTTCCAAATTGTTTCAAAAACATTTTAAATTGTTTTCAAATCATTTTAGGTGGTTTTTAAAGTGTTTAAAATTGTTTTTAAAACATTTTAAAGTAATTTAAAGCTTTTTAAATTGTTTTTAAAACATTTTAAAACGATTTTAAAGCATTTTAAATTGTTGTTAAACCACTCAAACTTATTTTTAAAACATTTTAAAATGTTTTTGAAACATTTTAAAATCATTTAAAATTGTTTATAAATCGATTTAAATTATTTTTAGAGTATCTTAAATTGTTTTTAAAGCATTGTAAACTATTTTTAAATCATTTAAAATTGTTCTTAAAGCAATTTAAATTACTTTTGAAGTATTTTAAATAGTTTTTAAAGCATTGTAAACGGTTTTTAAAGCATTTTAAATTGTTTTGAAAGCATTTTAAAGTACTTTAAAGCTTTTTAAATTGCTGTTAATGCATTTTAAAAGGATTTAAAATTGTTTTTAAAACATTTTAGACTGTTTTAAATTGTTTTTAAATTATTTTAAACTATTTTAAATTGTTTTTAAAACATTCTAAATTGTTTGAAAAACATTTTAAATTGTTCTTAAAGCATTTTAAATTGTTTTTAAAGCGTTTAAAATTGTTTTCAAAACATTTTAAAGTACTTTAAAGCTTTTTAAATTGTTTATAAAACATTTTAAAATAGGTTTAAAGCATTTTCAATTGTTGTTAAAGCACTTAATCTTATTTTTAAAACATTTTAAAATGTTTTTGAAATATTTTCAAAAATTTTAAAATCATTTAAAATTGTTCTTAAAGCAATTTAAATTATTTTTGAAGTATTTTAAATTGTTCTTAAAGCATTGCAAACTATTTTTAAAAATTTTTAAAATCATTTTAAATTGTTTTGAAAGCATTTTAAATTGTTTTGAAAGCATTTTAAAAGCATTTTAAAGTACTTTAAAGATTTTTAAATTGTTGTTAAAGCATTTTAAAAGAATTTAAAATTGTTTTAAAACATTTTAAATTGTTTTTAAAACATTTTAAATTGTTTTTAAATTATCTTTAACTATTTTAAAGTGTTTTTAAAACTTTCTAAATTGTTTCAAAAACATTTTAAATTGTTCTTGAAGCATTTTTTTTTTTTTAAAGCATTTAAATCATTTTGAAAGCATTTTAAATTGTTTTGAAAGAATTTTAAAAACATTTTAAAGTACTTTAAAGCTCTTTAAATTGTTTTTAAAACATTTTAAAACGGTTTTAAAGGATTTGAATTGTTGTTAAAGCACTTAAACTTATTTTTAAAACATTTAAAAATGTTTTTGAAACATTTAAAAATGTTTTTGAAACATTTTAAAATCATTTAAAATTGTTCTTAAATCAATTTAAATTATTTTAAAGTATTTTATATTGTTTCTAAAGCATTGTAAACTATTTTTAAAGAATTTTAAAATCATTTAAAATTGTTCTTAAATCAATTTAAATTATTTTTGAAGTATTTTAAATAGTTTTTAAAGCATTGTAAATGGTTTTTAAAGCATTTTAAATTGTTTTGAAAGCATTTTAAAAACTTTTTAAAGTACTTTAAAGCTTTTTAAATTGTTGTTAAAGCATTTTAAAAGAATTTAAAATTGTTTTTAAAACATTTTAAAGCATTTTTAGATTATTTTGAACTATTTTCAATTGTTTTTAAAACATTTTAAATTGCTTCAAAAACATTTCAAAATTTTTTCCCATAGAAAAATTCGTAATTTCTATTAGATCATAAGAAATTACATTCTGTAGATGCCTAGGCATATGCATAATGATGCTGGTCGCCTCCACAAATAGTAGCAAAGAAAAAAGACCTTTTGTCTAAAACTTTGTATAGATAATCTTAACATTTTTCCTCCACGCAGGGATTTCAGTTCTCAGATGTATCATAAACCAAAATTTATACAAAAAAAAAGAGAGTGTGCTCCACGCAGGGAGACATGCTGATAAAAACAAAAATAACATCTGCAATTTATCAAAAAAAAGAGATATGTCTGATAGATCTATGATGAGTTCAAAAATATTTCCCAAATGATAACAACAGTTGCTATCTCGTACCCTTGTGAGGTTACAGTGGGCCAAAAAGTATCAAAAAGAAACCTGTAGATATATTTGAAAAAATATAAAAGCAGCCTCATGGTTGTATCCTCCGGAGAGAGCGCAGATCGACAAAAGGCCTGTGGTAGTGTTGATGGAAGATTCCATCGACTTCTTCATGTATCAGCCAGTCTTCTTCTTGCCTTTGCGTTGCCTGTTTTGATAGGAGGCCTGCCCTTGTGTTGCGCTCCCTGTTAATGTGTTGACAAGCAAAATGTTCAAATAAGTCTATAAGCCTCTGTGTCTCATCCAGAATGTGTCTCAAAGAAAAAGCAGAGTAGTGTGAAGTTCTATTTATCCAGTTGCAAACAAGTTTGGAATCCCCAAACAGTTGTAGCTTTGTGCATCGTTTTTCCAGAGCAAAATGGATGAGGTGTTTAGCAGTGGACAGTTCGGCATAATTATTTGTGCCCCTTCCCAGGTGCATCTGTATATGGAAACAATGTTCATCCCTGAGGTAGAGGAGGGCTCCTCCGCCACAGCCATCAGCTTGGGCCGAGCCGTCGAAATAGGCCCATGGGAAAGATTTGTCAATGTGCTCAGGGTGGATGGTTCTAGGGGGGGCTGTGAGAGGTCATCCGGGAGTAAGTCAAAATCGGCAAGGATCTGGGATCTGATATTAGGCCAGATGGGGTCTCTTTGGTCAAAAATAGCTCGGTTCCTTGCCGTCCAGATAGCCCAGCACATGAGAAGTGGTAAGTTCCTGTCTCTTCCTTTGTGTTTCTCTAGCCAATTCAGCCAGGCCTCTGTAATGGTCTGTCCTTGCCATTGATTGAAGGATGGGGAGGATGAGGTTAAAAGGGACCATTGTTCAGAGACAATAGGGCAGGACAGAAATAAATGCTCGGTGTCTTCCTCATTGCTCCTGCATAGATGACACCAGAAAGGCCCATGGAATGATCGTTTCATCAAGTTTGAGCCAGTGGGGATTTTGTTGAACAGAATGGTCCACATGAGCATACACGTTCTGGGGGCAGCTTTGAGTTTCCATAGTGCTTTCCACCAAAGCTGGACATTTTCTGGCTGAGCTTGTTGCATGAGCTTTAAATAACCTTCCATGGGAGTATATGTTCCATTTTTGGTGAGTGCCCATACAATCTCATCTTCTCATTCTGTTAGCCTGATGTGTGCTTGAGTGAGGGCTTCTGTGAAAACCTCTCAATCATGTTTCCACTGTCCCGGAATGAGGAGGTCTTGTGCTGACTTCCAAGCCTACTGGAAAGGTGTGGTGCTTTCTTGGTCTACTATGTGGGCTATGTGGGAGACACCCAACTCCTGAAGATGGGCGATTAGTAGTGCTGGAAGTCGATGGGTATTGCCACACCTGATCCAAGGATCCGTTCCTATGCGTACAGCATTCCCATGATGTATCCTCCATGTTAAACCTTCCCGAATGAGAGGGAGGGAGGTTAGGACAGCTTTCCATATATTGGAGTGCCTTCCGCTCCCCCTACGTTCCCTGCGAATCCAGCAGAAAATGTTTTCCAAGGCAATGTATTTTTCATAAACCACTTTTGTCTAGAGGCTATGTGAGGTAATGAGCTGCCATCCTAACTTTGCTGCCAATGCTTTAGCAAAAGCATCCAATCTTTTTATACCCCATCCTCCCCATTTCTTTGGTCTCGCTATACTATCCCATTTTACCCAAGCAAAAAGGCTTCCCTGTTTGTTCCCTTTCCATAAGAATCTGTAGCAAATCTTTTGTAGTCTGGCTAGGATTCCTCTTGGAATCCAGGCCAATGACATCCAGTATACAGGGGTTGCTTCCAGAACTGCTTTTATGAGGGTGAGTCTTCCAGCCCGGGTGAGGTATCTGTTATACCATATATCTAATCTCTTTTCCACCTTTGCAATGATCCATATCCAATCTGCAATTTTAAATAGTTTTTAAAGCATTGTAAATGGTTTTTAAAGCATTTTAAATTGTTTTGAAAGCATTTTAAATACTTTTTAAAGTACTTTAAAGCTTTTTAAATTGTTGTTAAAGCATTTTAAAAGAATTTAAAATTGTTTTGTAAACATTTTAAAGCATTTTAAAATTATTTTGAACTATTTTCAATTGTTTTTAAAACATTCTAAATTGCTTCAAAAACATTTCAAATTGTTTTTAAAGCATTTTAAATTGTTTTTAAAGCGCTTAAAATTGTTTTTAAAACATTTTAAAGTACTTTAAAGCTTTTTAAATTGTTTATAAAACATTTTAAAATGGTTTCAAAGCATTTTCAATTGTTGTTAAAGCACTTACGGTTATTTTTAAAACATTTTAAAATGATTTAAAATTATTCTTAAATCAATTTAAAATATTTTATGAAGTATTTTAAATTGTTTTTAAAGCATTGTAAACTATTTTTAAAACATTTTAAAATCATTTTAAATTGTTTTGAAAGCATTTTAAAAACATTCTAGAGTACTTTAAAGCTTCTTAAATTGTTGTAAAACATTTTCAAAGAATTTATAGTTGTTTCTAAAACATTTTACAGTGTTTTAAATTGTTTTTAAATTATTTTGAACTATTTTAAATTGTTTTTAAAACGTTCTAAATTGTTGCAAAACATTTTAAATTGTTTTAGAAACACTTTAAAGTGTTTTTAAAGAATTTTAAATTGTTTTTAAAGCATTTAAAATTGTTTTTAAAACATTTTAAAATGGTTTTAAAGAATTTTAAAATGGTTTTAAAGCATTTTCAATTGTTGTTAAAGCACTTAAACTTATTTTAAAAACATTTTAAAATGTTTTTGAAACATTTTAAAACATCTTAAAATAATTTAAAATTGTTATTAAATCAATTAAATTATTTTAAAAGTATTTTAAATTGTTTTTAAAGCATTGTAAACTATTTTTAAAGTATTTGAAAATCATTTAAAATTGTTCTTAAAGCAATTTAAATTATTTTTGAATTATTTTAAATAGTTTTTAAAGTGTCGTAAACTGTTTTTAAAGCATTTTAAATTGTTTTGAAAGAATTTTAAAAACATTTTAAAGTACTTTAAAGCTTTTTAAATTGTTGTTAAAGAATTTTGAAAGAATTTAAAATCGTTTTTAAAACATTTTAAAGTGTTTTTAAATTATTTTGAACTATTTAATTTTTTTTTTAAATGTTCTAAATTGTTTCAAAAACATTTTAAATTGGTTTTGAAGCATTTTAAATTGTTTTCAAAGCGTTTAAAATTGTTTTAAAAACATTTTAAAATACTGTAAAGCTCTTTAAATTGTTTTTAAAACATTTTAAAACGGTTTTAAAGCATTTTAAATTGTTGTTAAAGCACTTAAACTTATTTTTGAAACATTTTAAAATGTTTTTGAAACATTTCAAAATCATCTAAAATTGTTCTTAAATCAATTTAAATTACTTTTAAAGTATTTTATATTGTTTCTAAAGCATTGTAAACTATTTTTAAAGCATTTTAAAATCATTTAAAATTGTTCTTAAAGCAATTTAAATTACTTTTTATTTATTTTAAATAATTTTTAAAGCATTGTAAATGGTTTTTAAAGCATTTTAAACTGTTTTGAAAGCATTTTAAAAACATTTTAAATTAGTTTAAAGCTTTTTAAATTGTTGCTAAAGTGTTTTAAAAGAATTTATAATTGTTTTTAAAACATTTTAAAGTGTTTTAAATTGTTTTTAAAATGTTCTAAATTGTTTCAAAAACGTTCTAAATTGTTTCAAAAACATTTTAAAATGTTTTTAAAGCATTTTAAGTTGTTTTTTTAAAGTGTTTAATTTATTTATTTTTTAAGATTTTAAAGTACTTTAAAGCTTTTTAAATTGATTTTAAAACAGTTTTAAAGCATTTTCAATTGTTGTTAAACCACTTGAACTTATTCTTAAAACATTTTAAAATGTTTTTGAAACATTTTAAATTAATTTAAAATTGTTTTTAAATCAATTTAAATTATTTTTAAAGTATTTTAAATTGTTTCTAAGGCATTGTAAACTATTTTTAAAGCATCTTAAATTCATTTAAAATTGTTCTTAAAGCAATTTAAATTAATCTTGAAGTATTTTAAATAGTTTTTAAAGCGTTGTAAATGGTTTTTAAAGCATTTTAAATTGTTTTGAAAGCATTTTAAAGCACTTTAATTGTTTTTAAAGCATTTTAAAAGAATTTAAAATTGTTTTTAAAACATTTTAAAGTGTTTTTAAATTATTTTGAACTATTTTAAATTGTCTTTAAAACGTTCTAAATTGTTTGAAAAGAATTTTAAATTATTTTTAAAGCATTTTAAATTGTTTTTAAAGCGTTTAGAATTGTCTTTAAAACATTTTAAAGTGTTTTTAAATTATTTTGAACTATTTTAAATTGTCTTTAAAATGTTCTAAATTGTTTCAAAAACATTTTAAATTATTTTTAAACCATTTAAAATTATTTTTAAAGCATTTAAAATTGTTTTTAAAACATTTTAAAGTACTTTAAAGCTTTTTAAATTGTTTATAAAACATTTTAAAACGGGTTTAAAGCATTTTCAATTTTTGTTAAAGAACTTAAACTTATTTTTAAAACATTTTAAATGTTTTTGAAACATTTTAAAATAATTTAAAATTGTTCTTAAATCAATTTAAATTATTTTTAAAGTATTTTAAATTGTTTTTAAACCATTGTAAACTATTTTTAAAGCATTTTAAATTGTTTTGAAAGAAGTTTAAGAACATTTTAGAGTACTTTAAAGCTTTTTGAATTGTTGTTAAAGCGTTTTAATACAATTTAAAATTGTTTTTAAAACATTTTAAAGTGCCCCAGATGCGGTTGTTAGATAGGATGGGACGGGAGTCGGTGGCAGGCCACATGCCGGCCATATGCCATCACGTGGCAGACGTCGGAGGTGCTGGCGTTGCAAGCGGCTGGTATAAGGTGATGCAGTAGAGCATAGTGAATGCCCTGCACGGCAATTCGGCTCGAGTGGAGGTTGCAGTTATGGCCGGAGCGCTCCAAGGTAAGGCAGCTGAGGCTATAAACGATGTCGCTGCGTATGGTCAGGGAATGTTGGTGGCTCTTCCTTCTGGCAGGTCTCTGCAATTCCGGTTGCTCTGCCTCTCAGTCTCCGCCGGGATCTCCTCGCTGTCTATTTGGATTGATCCACAGTCTATTCCGGCAGCTGGTTGTTTGGATTACTCCGTGGTCTGTTTGAATTCCCTCTCCTTGACCCCTGTAAGGATGGTGAGACCTCGAAAACATCTGCTTAGTCATCGAGGCACTTCCAGAGGAGGAACCTTTCGCAGTCACGAGGCAGATAATTCTGTCCACTACTGTCATTGCAATAACTTACGCTCCATTGGAGCTAATCCCCTTCACTCCAGTCAATTCATGGACGCTGGTGCATCGAGCTCGGCTGCCTTGCCTACCTTCGGCTCTGCTATCTTCAATTTTAGCAGTTCCATGAACAGCCCACAAATTAGTGTGCATGTTTCGGTCCTGTTCATTGAAAATTCCCAAGAAGAAAATGACTCCCTGGATGAACATGGGCAGAGGAAAGCTGACAGCAAGATGCAAGAAGCAAAGGTTCCTGAAACTAACCTGGAGAAGGAAGTTAAAGATCCTGACTCAGACCTGGAAAATGTCTCAAAAATCAGGCTAGATCAGAGGGAGAGGACTAGCGAAGCAGAAGACACCGCCCCCACTGCTGCTAAAAGGGAGGCTTACGGTTGGTACTGGGTAGAGGAGGTGCAAATGGATGAATAGCGATGCCCAAGCTCAAGGTTCACATGGCTCTTCTGTATGGTATTTTGGTCTCTTTTGCTGTCTATTTTGGATTAGTTTTGGCATCAGTGCTTTGTGTTTATGTCCTTGAAACTTCGTTAATGGGCTGGTTATTGTTAGTCTCCTCTGCGTGGGATATTTCGGATTTCTGGTTGGCGCCCCTGCGTGGGCTAGCTCTTTTGGATGGTTTAGCTTCTCTGCTTGGCGCCCCTACGTGGGCTAGTTTTTTGATAAACCTCAACTGCTCCTGGATGATATTCCCAGAGCCTGGTTCTCTCTGTTTTGTCATGATGTAAATTTTGCCTACTGTACATAATATATTAGCATAGTTTTTACCGAGAAAAAAAAAACATTTTAAAGTGCTTTAAATTGTTTTTAAATTATTTTGAACTAATTTAAATTGTTTTTAAAGCATTTTAAGTTGTTTTTAAATTGTTTAAAATTGTTTTTAAAACATTTTAAAGTACTTTAAAGCTTTTTAAATTGTTTTTAAAACATTTTAAAATGGTTTTAAAGCATTTTCAATTGTTGTTAAACCACTCAAACTTATTTTTAAAACATTTTAAAATGTTTTTGAAACATTTTAAAATCATTTAAAATTGTTTTTAAATCAATTTAAATTATTTTTAAAGTATTTTAAATTGTTTTTAAAGCATTGTAAACTATTTTTAAATCATTTAAAATTGTTCTCAACGCAATTTAAATTACTTTTGAAGTATCTTAAATAATTTTTAAAGCATTGTAAACGGTTTTTAAAGCATTTTAAATTGTTTTGAAACCGTTTTAAACTACTTTAAAGCTTTTTAAATTGCTGTTAATGCATTTTAAAAGAATTTAAAATTGTTTTTAAAACATTTTAGAGTGTTTTAAATTGTTTTTAAATTATTTTGAACTATTTTAAAGTGTTTTTAAAACATTCTAAATTGTTTCAAAAACATTTTAAATTGTTTTTAAAACATTTTAAATTGTTTTTAAAGCGTTTAAAATTGTTTTTAAAACATTTTAAAGTACTTTAAAGCTTTTTAAATTGTTTATAAAACATTTTAAAACGGGTTTAAAGAATTTTCAATTGTTGTTAAAACACTTAATCTTATTTTTAAAACATTTTAAAATGTTTTTAAAATATTTTAAAACACTTTAAAATCATTTAAAATTGTTCTTAAATCAATTTAAATTATTTTTGAAGTATTTTAAATTGTTTTCAAAGCATTTTAAAAACATTTTAGAGTACTTTAAAGCTTCTTAAATTTTTGTTAAATTTTAAAGGATTTAAAATTGCTTTTAAAACATTCTAAAGTGTTTTAAATTGTTTATAAATTATTTTGAACTATTTTAAATTGTTTTTAAAACATTCTAAATTGTTTCAAAAACATTTTAAATTGTTTTTAAAGCATTTTAAGTTGTTTTTAAAGTGTTTAATTTATTTTTTTAAAACATTTTAAAGTAATTTAAAGCTTTTTAAATTGTTTTTAAAATGGTTTTAAAGCATTTTCAATTGTTGTTAAACCACTTAAACTTATTTTTAAAACATTTTAAAATGTTTTTGAAACATTTTAAAATCATTTAAAATTGTTTTTAAATCAATTTAAATTATTTTTAAAGTATTTTAAATTGTTTTTAAAGCATTGTAAACTATTTTTAAAGCATTTTAAAATCATTTAAAATTTTTCTTAAAGCAATTTAAATTATTTTTGAAGTATTTTAAATAGTTTTTAAAGAATTGTAAACGGTTTTTAAAGCATTTTAAATTGTTTTGAAAGCATTTTAAAGCACTTTAAAGCTTTTTAATTGTTGTTAAAGCATTTTAAAAGAATTTAATATTGTTTTTAAAACATTTTAAAGTGTTTTTAAATTATTTTGAACTATTTTAAATTGTTTTTAAAACGTTCTAAATTGTTTCAAAAACATTTTAAATTGTTTTTAAAGCATTTTAAATTGTTTTTAAAGCGTTTAAAATTGTTTTTAAAACATTTTAAAGTACTTTAAAGCTTTTTAAATTGTTTATAAAACATTTTAAAACCGGTTTAAAGCATTTTCAATTGTTGTTAAAGCACTTAAACTTATTTTTAAAACATTTTAAAAAAAAATTGAAACATTTTAAAACATTTTAAATAATTTAAAATTGTTCTCATATCAATTTAAATTGTTTTCAAAGCATTTTAAATTGTTTTTAAAGCATTTGAAATTGTTTTTAGAGCATTGTAAACTATTTTTAAAGCATTTTAAAACATTTTAAAACGGTTTTAAAGCATTTTCAATTGTTGTTAAAGCACTTAAACGTATTTTTAAAACATTTTAAAATGTTTTTGAAACATTTTAAAATCATTTAAAATTGTTCTTAAATCAATTTAAATTATTTTTCAAGTATTTCACATTGTTTCTAAAGCATTGTAAACTATTTCTAAAGCATTTTAAAATCATTTAAAATTGTTCTTAAAGCAATTTAAATTATTTTTGAAGTATTTTAAATAGTTTTTAAAGCTTTGTAAATGGTTTTTAAATTGTTTATAAAACATTTTAAAATGGTTTTAAAGCATTTTCAATTGTTATTAAAGCACATAAACTTATTTTTAAAACATTTTAAAATGTTTTTGAAATATTCTAAAATGTTTTAAAATTGTTCTTAAATCAATTGAAATTTTTTTTGAAGTATTTTAAATTTTTTTTAAAGCATTGTAAACTATTTTTAAAGCACTTTAAATTGTTTTAAAAGAATTTTAAAAACATTTTAGAGTACTTTAAAGCTTTATAAATTGTTGTTAAAGCATTTTAGTATAATTTAAAATTGTTTTTAAAACATTTTAAAGTGTTTTAAATTGTTTTTAAATTATTTTGAACTAATTTAAATTGTTTTTAAATTGTTTTCAAAGTGTTTAAAATTGTTTTAAAAACATTTTAAAGTACTTTAAAGCTCTTTAAATTGATTTTAAAACATTTTAAAACGGTTTTAAAGCATTTTCAATTGTTCTTAAAGCACTTAAACTTATTTTTGAAACATTTTAAAATGTTTTTGAAACATTTTAAAATCATTTAAAATTGTTCTTAAATCGATTTAAATTATTTTTAAAGTATTTTATATTGTTTCTAAAGCATTGTAAACTATTTTTAAAGCATTTTAAAATCATTTAAAATTGTTCTTAAAGAGATTTAAATTATTTTTGATGTATTTTAAATAGTTTTTAAAGCATTGTAAATGGTTTTTAAAGCATTTTAAACTGTTTTGAAACCATTTTAAAAACATTTTAAAGTACTTTAAATCTTTTTAAATTGTTGTTAAAATGTTTTAAAAGAATTTAAAATTGTTTTTAAAACATTCTAGAGTGTTTTAAATTATTTTGAACTATTTTAAATTGTTTTTAAAACCTTGTAAATTGTTTCAAAAACATTTTAAATTGTTTTTAAAACATTTTAAATTGTTTTTAAAGCGTTTAAAATTGTTTTAAAAATATTTTAAAGTACTTTAAATCTTCTTAAATTTTTTGATAAAACATTTTAAAACGGGTTTAAAGCATTTTCAATTGTTGTTAAAGCACTTAAACTTATTTTTAAAACATTTTAAAATGTTTTTGAAACATTTTAAAATAGTTTAAAATTGCTCTTAAATCAATTTAAATTATTTTTAAAGTATTTAAATTTTTTTTAGAGCATTGTAAACTATTTTTAAAACATTTTAAATTGTTTTGAAAGAATTTTAAAAACATTTTAGAGTAATTTTAAGCTTTTTAAATTCTTGTTAAAGCGTTTTTATCGAATTTAAAATTGTTTTTAAAACATTTTAAAGTGTTTTAAATTGCTTTTAAATTATTTTGAACTAATTTCAATTGTTTTTAAAACGTTCCAAAATGTTTCAAAAACATTTTAAACTGTTTTTAAAGCATTTTAAGTTGTTTTTAAAGATTTTAAAATTGTTTTTAAAACATTTTAAAGTACTTTAAAGCTTTTTAAATTGTTCTTAAAACATTTTAAAACGATTTTGAAGCATTTTCAATTGTTGTTAAACCACTCAAACTTATTTTTAAAACATTTTAAAATGTTTTTGCAACATTTTAAAATCATTTAAAATTGTTTTTAAATCAATTTAAATTATTTTTAAAGTATTTTAAATTGTTTTTAAAGCATTATAAACTATTTTTAAATCATTTAAAATTGTTTTTAAAATAAATGTTAATTACTTTTGCAGTATTTTAAATAATTTCTAAAGCATTGTAAACGGTTTTTAAAGAATTTTATATTGTTTTGAAAGCATTTTAAAGTACTCTAAAGCTGTTTAAATTGCCGTTAATTCATTTTAAAAGGATTTAAAATTGTTTTTAAATCATTTTAGAGTGTTTTAAATTGTTTTTAAATTATTTTGAACTATTTTAAACGGGTTTATAGCATTTTCAATTGTTGTTAGAGCTTTTAATCTTATTTTTAAAACATTTTAAAATGTTTTTGAAATATTTTAAAACATTTTAAAATCATTTAAAATTGTTCTTAAATCAATTAAAATTATTTTTAAAGTATTTTAAATTGTTTTTAAAGCATTGCAAACTATTTTTAAAGAATTTTAAATTGTTTTGAAAGTGTTTTAAAACATTTTAAAATAATTTAAAATTGTTCTTAAATCAATTTAAATTATTTTCAAAATATTTTAAATTGTTTTTAAAGCATTGTAAACTATTTCTAAAGCATTTAAATTGTTTTGAAAGAATTTTAAAAAGATTTTAGAGTACTTTAAAGCTTTTTAAATTGTTGTTAAAGCATTTTAATAGAATTTAAAATTGTTTTTAAAACATTTTAAAGTGTTTTAAATTGTTTTCAAATTATTTTGAACTAATTTAAATTGTTTTCAAAACGTTCCAAATTGTTTCAAAAAGAATTTTAAATTGTTTTTAAAGAAATTTAAGTTGTTTTTAAAGTGTTTAAAATTGTTTTTAAGACATTTTGAAGTACTTTAAAGCTTTTTAAATTGTTTTTAAAACATTTTAAAACGGTTCTAAAGCATTTCCAATTGTTGTTAAACCACTCAAACTTATTTTTGAAACATTTTAAAATGTTTTGAAACATTTTAAAATCATTTAAAATTGTTTTTAAATCAATTTAAATTGTTTTTAAATCAATTTAAATTATTTTTAAAGTATTTTAAATTGTTTTTAAAGCATTGTAAACTATTTTTAAATCATTTTACAATCATTTAAAATTGTTCTTAAAGCAATTTAAATTACTTTTGAATTATTTTAAAGAGTTTTATATTGTTTTGAAAGGATTTTAAAGTACTCTAAAGCTTTTTAAATTGTTGTTAATTCATTTTAAAAGAATTTAAAATTGTTTTTAAAACATTTTAGAGTGTTTTAAATTGTTTTTAAATTATTTTGAACTATTTTAAAGTGTTTTTAAAACATTCTAAATTGTTTCAAAAACATTTTAAATTGTTTTTAAAGCATTTTAAATTGTTTTTAAAGCGTTTAAAATTGTTTTAAAAATATTTTAAAGTACTTTAAAGCTTTTTAAATTGTTTATAAAACATTTTAAAACAGGTTTAAAGCATTTTCAATTGTTGTTAAAGAACTTAATCTTATTTTTAAAACATTTTAAAATGTTTTTGAAACATTTTAAAACATTTTAAAATAATTTAAAATTGTTCTTAAATCAATTTAAATTATTTTTAAAGTATTTTAAATTGTTTTTAAAGCATTGTAAACTATTTTTAAAGCATTTAAATTGTTTTGAAAGAATTTTAAGAACATTTTAGAGTACTTTAAAGCTTTTTAAATTGTTGTTAAAGCATTTTAATAGAATTTAAAATTGTTTTTAAAATTTTTTAAAGTGATTTAAATCGTTTTTAAATTATTTTGATCTAATTTGAATTGTTTTTAAAACATTCCAAATTGTTTCAAAAAACATTTTAAATTGTTTTTAAAGCATTTTAAGTTGTTTTTAAAGTGTTTTAAATTGTTTTAAAAACATTTTAAAGTACTTTAAAGCTTTTTAAATTGTTTTTAAAACATTTTAAAACGGTTTTAAAGCATTTTAGATTGTTGTTAAACCACTCAAACTTATTTTTAAAACATTTAAAAATGTTTTTGAAACATTTTAAAATCATTTTTTTTTTTAAATCAATTTAAATTATTATAAAAGTATTTTAAATTGTTTCTAGAGCATTGTAAACTATTTTTAAAGCATTTTAAAATCATTTAAAATTGTTCTTAAAGCCATTTAAATTATTTTTGAACTATTTTAAATAGTTTTTAAAGCACTGTAAATGGTTTTTAAAGAATTTTATATTGTTTTGAAAGCATTTTAAAGTAACCTAAAGCTTTTTAAATTGTTGTTAATTCATTTTAAAATAATTTAAAATTGTTTTTAAAACATTTTAGAGTGTTTTAAATTGTTTTTAAATTATTTTGAACTATTTTAAAGTGTTTTTAAAACATTCTAAATTGTTTCAAAAACATTTTAAATTGTTTTTAAAGCATTTTAAATTGTTTTTAAAGCATTTAAATTTTTTTTTAAACATTTTAAAGTACTTTAAAGCTTTTTAAATAGTTTATAAAACATTTTAAAATGGCTTTAAAGCATTTTCAATTTTTGTTAAAGCACTTAATCTTATTTTTAAAACATTTTAAAATGTTTTTGAAATATTTTAAAACATTTTAAAATCATTTAAAATTGTTCTTAAATCAATTCAAATTATTTTTAAAGTATTTTAAATTCTCTTTAACGCAATGCAAACTATTTTTAAAGAATTTTAAAATCATTTGAAATTGTTTTGAAAGCGTTTTAAAACATTTTAGAACATTTTAAAATAATTTAAAATTGTTCTTAAATCAATTTAAATTATTTTTAAGGTATTTTAAATTGTTTTTAAAGCATTGTAAACTATTTTTAAAGCATTTTAAATTGTTTTGAAAGAATTTTAAAAACATTTTAGAGTACTTTAAAGCTTTTTAAATTGTTGTTAAAGTAGTTTAATAAAATTTAAAATTGTTTTTAAAACATTTTAAAGTGCTTTAAATTGTTTTTAAATTATTTTGAACTAATTTAAATTGTTTTTAAAATGTTCCAAATTGTTTCAAAAAAAAATTAAATTGATTTTAAAGCATTTTAAGTTGTTTTTAAAATGTTTAAAATTGTTTTTAAAACATTTTTAAGTACTTTAAAGGTTTTTAAATTGCAGTTAATGCATTTTAAAAGAATTTAAAATTGTTTTTAAAACATTTTAGAGTGTTTTAAATTGTTTTTAAATTATTTTGAACTATTTTAAAACATTCTAAATTGTTTCAAAAACATTTTAAATTGTTTTTAAATCATTTTAAATTGTTTTTAAAGCGTTTAAAATTGTTTTTAAAACATTTTAAAGTACTTTAAAGCTTTTTAAATTGTTTATAAAACATTTTAAAAGGGGTTGAAAGCCTTTTCAATTGTTGTTAAAGCACTTAATCTTATTTTTAAAACATTTTAAAATGTTTTTGAAATATTTTAAAACATTTTAAAATCATTTAAAATTGTTCTTAAATTAATATAAATTATTTTTAAAGTATTTTAAATTGTTTTCAAAGAATTTTAAATTGTTTTTAAAGCGTTTAAAATTGTTTTTAAAACATTTTTTTTTGTAAGCTGAGGTGGGACTCTTTCTATTACTATATAGAAAATAAAACAGAACATAGTATCAAAACATATTAACTCGCCCTCATGGGGAAACCGAGTATTTTAGCCATCTAAAGTTTTTAATGGCCGACCAAAAATAGAAAGCCCAAAGTCTGATTATCCTTGCAAGATGAACTAAACAGTCCTGAGTACTCCTAATCCTACTGGTCTGCATAAAGTATATTCCCTTATCTAGAACATGCAAAAAACTATATTTAACTAGACTATGTACTTTCATATACATATCTTTTCTCAGACATCTTCAGTTGCAGGTTGCTGGTTTGCTCCTCCGTCTGCTCCCTGATGTTCTCCCTTCAATAGCTGCTGTAATTCATCCAGTTTCTTCTCTTGCCTCTCTAAAGCAATGTGGATGAACCTCAGTTCCCTACGCAATTCAGGGCCTCCCTGCGCTATTTCCACCATCTCAGTAGCAACTTGCTCTAATGCTTTTGCCAATAACCTTTTCATTACCCAGTAAATGTGGAGAGATTGCTTGAACAAGGACATTCTGCCCCTGGTGTTGCCTGGGTCATGCAGTAAGAATTCCCAGTCCTCCATTTCTGCGTCAGATTGGCCTTGTAAAGACTCCTCCTCCAAATGCTGCATAATTCTTCTGACCTATGGATTTGTATTCTGCTGATAGGCCCTCTCAGCCTGGTGAATTCTCTGCTCCATCAATCTCCTTGTTTTTTTGGCTGGTCCCGCTTCCTACTTCAGATTCTCACCTTTGTCGCCTTCATTCCTGCTCTGCCCCTGACCTCTCTTGCCGCCCGTATCCGTCCTGCTTCCCGCTCCCCTATCACTTCTTCTCCTGCCGTATCTTCTTACGCGTTCCACCTGCGGTGCTGGCTGATCCTCTTTCGACTGCTGGTTGACCCAACCGCCTGTTGCTCTGCCCTATGCTTTATACTTCCTATTAGCTTCGCGACGGGGTTCTTCATCCTTAGAATCGTCCTCAATCTCAAAAATTTCTGCCGGGAGCTCCTCTTTCGCAGCAGCCTTGCCTTTCCTGTCCCTGTTCTTGTCAGCTGCAATAGTCAGCTCCTCCGCCAACCTTGACCTCATCCTGGTTTCCATGCTATCTCCAATTATGTCACGGGGTATGTTCTGGTGCAGGATAAAAATTTTCCTGTCTCGCTACTGTCCTAACCTCTGCACGCTGAATTGGAAAGAAACTAACCTGCTGCCTTCCCTTACCCGTCTGGGTACTTATTACCTTTCTGCCTTCAAAGTATGCCACTATATTGGTGATGCATTTCCGCCATTTATTATCCGGGATGTTGCCTCTCCTGGTCATCATTCCTTGTTTATCATTTACCGTTTGAAGTTCTGACATGCCGCTCCACCATCCTCTCTGATCGCATGCATTAATTTTTTCGCGGTGGGAGTGATCCTGAGATGCCTTCCACACACGCCGCCGGTGTACTGCACTGTGCATTTTCATCATATCATTCCTCTATCCATACTGACCTACATTAATTAGCCGAGATCTCCAGTCCCACTCACCTATCCAACTCATTAATCCTGGCGTTCTCGCTCGTTGCCTGATCATGATCCTCATTAATAATCGTTACCAAGTCTACCCAATATCTGCTGGCACGCACCGCTTTCCATTGGCTGTCTACAATGCTGCCTCGTCCTTTACAACCCCAATTCGCCAGGAAGTCGGCCGCGCGGTTCCCATTCCGCCTTACATGGTTAAATAATTTGTATTCTATCCTTTTTAGCAGACCCACTATCTCTTGGACAATTCCGGCAGTTCTCCAACTGCTGGTAATTCGTTCCCAATCTCTTCCATTGCTAAGTTTCTTCAATATTTCAATCGCGATCTGAGAGTCACCAACTATTTCCAAGTTTGTATAACCATTTCTGATTGCGATTCTCAGCCCCTGGTGGATCGCCCAAAGTTCAGCCTCATTATTCGTCATTTCCCCGCCCCATTCAGCATAAATCCACCTTACCTGCTTCTGACTATCGCGAAATATGCCTCCGAAACCAGCATTGCCAGGATTCCCTTTCGATGCTCCATCAAAGTTTAATTTGATGAAGTTATCTCTGGGGTAAATAAATTTATCTGAATTTTGGGCTCGCGCGCTATGCCTGATGTCCTGCTTATGATACACCATCTCATACTTTAAGTTTAAACTATTCAAGATCATCTCCTCTGTTTGATTAGCCTTCTATCCCTCCACGTCCCATTTCTCCACCAAGATTGTTTCCCTCATTAGACTAACCGCTCGTCTCCATATAGTTTCCGAATCTTTTATTTTGTTCTGGAATATCCGACGGTTCCTTTCTTTCCATATCATCCATAGCACGAAGCCTGCAATAAGATCCCAAGCTCTGCTAACAACTTTACATTGGAATTTCTCCTTGTTCCATTGGAAAATTATTGCGTTAATGTCTCTGGGAACTATCTTAGGTTTGCTGAATATCTTTCTTGTATCCATCCATAATTTCTTAGTGAACGAACAATTAATTAGGAGGTGATTTCGGGTGTCCTCTTCGTTTTTACAGAGACAACATCTTGAGGGTCCACTGAAGCCTTTTATTTGAATTCTGTCCCAAGTTAGGATCTTGTTCTTAGCTGCAAGCCATATGAATAGGGAAACTTTCGGCCACCAGTTGCTTCCCCAAATAATTTTCCATTCGCGATTCTCCTCATTTATAGCCTGTGTATCCGCTAAGTAGTATGCCTCTTTGACAGTGAAAGATCCTTTCATGGAGTTCCCCCATCTAAGAATGTCCCTTTCTGTTCGAGCTCTAATTTTCCTGGAATCCACCTCTTTCATATAAGCTTCTTGTTGCTCTTGATTTAGCTCGCAATCCCATTTAATTGGTTCTATCCATTTTCTCCAGATTCCATCCAATTCATTATCTTTCCAATAGTCTTTGACACATTTTCGATTTCCCCCTATTCTTTCTTGTAGCTGTTGGACCATCTGAATTCTGTTCATTTTTTCCTTCTGCTGCCATTTTTCATCCCAGAAGTTGGCTTCCTCGTCTCCTCGAATTTCCCAAAATGTATGGTTTTCTACTATATCTCTGTTCTGTCGAGCTAGATCCCAGATTGTTGAACCCTTGGGGGTTTCTCTCTGTCTCAAAATGTCAACTATTGTGTCTGCATTATTGTATTTGAGTCTCCAAATGGATTTCCACAGGTCATTACCCTCTCTTAACCATCACCACCAGAGCTTCGCTCCTAACACTTTGTTGAGTTTTTCCGGGTCGCGTAAACCCAATCCTCCTTTTTCCTTCCTCTCTGTTAGGTGTTTCCAAGAAACTAGGGCCCATTTTTTCTGTTGATTCGCCCCTCCCCAGATAAACTTTCTCATGATCTCTCTAATCTTTGAACAGAATCCTAAAGGAGCCGCCATTATCGACAGAGGATATATGGGAATAGCTTGGAGGACTGATTTCGCCAGCACTACCCTTCCTGCCATGTTTAAAGTTCTAAAAGCCCAGTTTGCTACTCTGTTTCTCAATTTGTCCAAAACTCCTTGCCAATTTTTCAATTTTTTGGATGTGAAGTCCAGTAAATTCCCCAAGTATTTCGTAGGCAGCTCTCCTCGTTTAAAGCCCATTAGTCTTGTAAGATGAGTTTTAATTTGTTCCATAGTGTTAAATATAAATACACAGGATTTGTCTCTATTAATTTCCAGTCTGGAGGCTTCAGCGAATAAGTCCAAAATCCTCTTCAGCTGTCTCACTTCTTTTACAGTTGGTTCCCCAAATAACATAATATCGTCAACGAATTGCTGATGGGTTAAGGGTAGATCATTACCCCATAGCTTCAAGCCCTTGATTTTGTTCGCTGCTCGTTCTTTTTTAATATATCTACCAAGGCCCTCTACTGCCAATATGAAAAGAAACGGAGATAATGGGTCTCCCTGTCTAATTCCTCTAAACGCATTAAAAGTTTTTTAGGGGGTTCCATTAACAAGTATGGAGAAGTTCGGAGTTGTAATTAGACTATGAATCCATTTTACCCATCTCTTACTGAAGCCAAAACTTTCCAGGACTTCTTCCAAGTATTTCCAATTCAGTCTATCATATGCTTTCGACAGATCTAATTTAATCGTCATGCCCTTTTGTTTTTTCATTTTTAATGAGTGGATAACCTCTTGGGTTACTACTAGACCATCTAGGATTTGTCTACCTTCTACAAAACCCGTTTGTTCAGTAGATATTAACTTGTCCAACAGGGGTTTCAATCTTTTGGCGATCAAGGTTGTTATTATCTTGTAAATAACATTACACAATGCTATGGGTCTAAAACCTTTGGCATCTTCTAAATTATCATTCTTACGAATCAAAGCATAGAAGGTAGAGTTAATGACAGGCCATACCTTCTGGTTCATCCGAGATTCTTCTATCAATTCTAGGATTTCTCTTCCCAGAAAATGCCATCCCGCTTGGTAGAATTCGATCGTGAAGCCATCTGGACCTGGAGCTGTACCTTTTTTCATGGATTTTACTACTTCTTCTATCTCCTCTAAGTTGGCAGCTCTCATCAGAGCGTTATTTTGGTCTTCTGTAACTAATCGTGGAATGGCCGAGCATATTTCCTTTATTGCTTCCGATCTGTCTACTAGAGGCTCAGCTAGGATATCTTTGTGATGTTCCACCAGCACTTGTTCGATTCCTTCTTGCTCAACTACTCTTTCGCCATTCTGGTCTTTGATGGATAATATCCTGTTTCTTTGTCTGTGTTGAATCATTGCCTGATGGAAGAATTTTGTGTTCCTTTCCCCTTCCCTTAACCATTTTATTCTTGACTTCTGCCTCCATAGAATTTCTTCTTGCTTTCGCCTTTCCTCTAGTTTTCCAAGAATTATCCCTTCTTCTCTAATGCTCTCCTCTGTCCTGCCTTCTGTTATTATCTTTTGTTGCAGTGATTCCATTTCTCCCTCTAGTTTTTGTTTGTCCTCCATAATGTTACCAAATTCCTCCTTATTCCATTTCTTGATTCTCCCTTTCAACTCTTTAAGTTTCAGTTGGAATGTATGCATCTTTCCTTTACCCTGAACTGTACTTTGCGTCCACCATTCTTCCATTTTCTTTATGAATCCCGGGTCCCTTAACCAAAAGGTTTCAAATCTGAAGGGTCTCCTTCCAAGATTCCTTTTAATATCCACCTCCAGTCTGATAGGCCAATGGTCAGATCCAAGAGATGGCATGATCTTAGCTTCAACGAAAACGTCCTTGTTCATAATAGTTTCTGATACTAGGAAGCGATCAAGTCTCGATGCTATCTGATTCTTGCCCCCCCTCCTATTGTTCCAGGTGCAGATTCCATTGATAGTTTGAATGTCTACAAGTCTTAAATCATCTATCATATCATTGAACATTTCCATGTATTGATCTGACTTTCTTATCCCTCCCTTTTTCTCCTCTAGGGATCGGATTAAGTTAAAATCGCCTCCTATAATCCATGCAGACTCTGGATAAATTCTACGAATTACTTTCATGTTTTTTATAAAGCTTTCTTTTTCTCCTGGGGTATGTGGGCCGTAAACCCCTGAAATGACTACCTTTTCTTTCGTTCCTACTATTCTACCAATGCCTGTAAGGATTCTGGTCATACTGGTCCAACCTTCTAGGATTATGTCGTTTGGGTTCCACAAAATTGCAATTCCTCCCGCAGATCCAATAGCATCTTGCCCCATAACTTCGTATTGAAGCTTATTTTTGTTGATTATTTCTTCCAACTGCTGCACTGTAATTTTCGTTTCCTGAAGAATCATAATACTCGGTTTGTCCTTTTTCAATTTCTCTTTCATGTACCTCTATTTTCCTTTACTATTCAGACCCCTAATATTCCAGCTGATGATAATCATTTAAAACTTTTGAGAGGGGGGGAAGAATACCTCTGACAGAGGTATCACTTTACCTGAATTTATCAGCGTTTCTCCAACAGTCTGAATGGCTTCACTCAACGTTTTCCGTCCTCTTTTCCTGCTGTTTTTGCCAGAGCCATCCATTCCCATCTGACCATTCTCCTGTTCTCTTGCTATGGTTATCTGTTTATCCATGTTCTCCCCTTTTTTTCCTTGTACTTTTGAAATGCTTCTTTGTACAGTTGTTTTTGTCTCTCTGGTATGAATCTGTTATCCAGGTTTTTCCATTCCTGAATTAACTGTTTCATGATTTTTTCCTCCTCCACCTCATTTTCCTTCTGGCTTTCCACTTCCATCTGGGTTTGGTTTGTTACTGTTTCTGACTTTCCCACAGCCCTTTCTTCAGCTACTTTCCCCGTATCTGTTTCTTTTCCCTTTATTTCTTTAACTATTTCCATTGGCGTATTTCCAAGATCTTCTTCATCCTCCAGGTTCACTTCATAATCCTCGTTTTCGTCTTGGAGGATTTGAAACTTGTTTTGACTCGCTGTATTAAGGGGCTTTTCTTGTGTCTGAGTTTTGGAGCCATCTTTGCCTTGTTTCTTCCTTCTTGTAACCTGTTGAAAATCCCTATCTGCCTCTTCCGTTTTTTCTGGTTCTCTTTGTTGTTCTTCTTGATTTCTATCAAACCCTTCCTCCTTATTCAGCGGACATTGTCTATATAGATGGCCGTATTCATGGCACTTTCGGCACCTGAATGGAATATGTTCATAGTCTATTGGCTGTTGCTAGATTTCATCGTGATATTCTAGCTCAATATATTCTGGAAGGGGCTCTGCTATATTCATATATACACAGAGCCTTGCATATGATGTATACTTGCCTCACTTTGTTGCCTCTGCTATTTTGACAAAGCCCCCGATTGTTTTCCCAATCCCCTCTAGTATTTCAGGATCCTAAAATTCCACTGGTAAACCAAACAATCTAACCCAAATTGGGGCAGCCAACATTCTTTCTTTTTCAGGGTTATATCTTTCTTCCCAGTATTTCATAAACAGACCCGCATTATTCGTAAAATACGGTCCTTCCTCAAAAACCCTTTCTTTGTCCTCCAGATTCGCGAAGATGGCTGTAAAAAACCCTTTTTCTCCCAGTTTCAGATATATATGTCCTTTTGGTCTCCACCTTTGATAAATCCACCTGTACTGTTCTTTCTCAGTTGGCCAATACCCTACAAACTTGCATATCAGCGCATGGTCCTTCATGTAGCAGTTATATTCCTCAAGTTTGTTGCAGGGTATGACATATCTAGGTTGTTTTTGTGCCCTTGGAAGACATTTCCCACCCATCCTCTTTTGCCATAGGTTACCCATCACTGGTGCGTTATTCTCCTTCAGATTACGCTGCGTTCCGCTTGCACTAGTTTCACCTGCTACAACATTTTTATAGGAGGGGATCTCTCCCCTCCCCTGCCGATTTTCCATTTCCTCCTCAGCTCTAATACTTTTAATGTTTATCCTCGTTCCTCTGCTGAATACTTATCACTTAATTCGTTTATGCTCCGAGATTACCTTGCTCAATCCGCCTGTCGTGCCTCTCTTCGACTTCTGCCCCACAATTTTCGCCTGCAGCTCTGGATTGCTGCCCTGTCCGCTCTAAACGGGTTGAAAGCATTTTAAATTTGTTGTTAAAGCACTTAGTCTTATTTTGAAAACATTTTAAAATCATTTAAAATTGTTCTTAAATCAATTTATATTATTTTTAAAGTATTTTATATTGTTTTTAAACCATTGCAATCTATTTTTAAAGAATTTTAAAATCATTTTAAATTGTTTTGAAAGCATTTTAAAAACATTTTAAAGTAATTTAAAGATTTTTAAATTATTGTTAAACATTTTAAAAGAATTTAAAATTGTTTTTAAAACATTTTCAAGTGTTTTAAATTGTTTTTAAATTATTTTGAACTGTTTTAAAGTGTTTTTAAAACTTTCTAAATTGTTTCAAAAACATTTTAAATTGTTTTTAAAGCGTTTTAAATTGTTTTTAAAGCATTTTAATCATTTTGAAAGCATTTTGAATTGTTTTGAAAGCATTTTTAAAACCTTTTAAAGTACTTTAAAGCTCTTTAAATTGTTTTTAAAACATTTTAAAATATTTCTGAAACATTTTAAAATCATTTAAAATTGTTCTTAAATCAATTTAAATTAATTTTCAAGTATTTTATATTTTTTTTCTAAAGCATTGTAAACTATTTTTAAAGCATTTTAAAATCATTTAAAATTGTTCTTAAAGAAATTTAAATTATTTTTGAAGTATTTTAAATAGTTTTTAAAGCATTGTAAATGGTTTTTAAATAATTTTAAATTGTTTTGAAAGCATTTTAAAACCATTTTAAAGTACTTTAAAGCTTTTTAAATTGTTGTTAAAGTAGTTTAAAAGAATTTAAAATTGTTTTTTAAAACATTTTAAAGTGTTTTTAAATTATTTTGAACTATTCTAAATTGTTTTTAAAATGTTCTAAATTGCTTCAAAAACATTTCAAATTGTTTTTAAAACATTTTAAAATGTTTTTAAAGCAAATAAAATTGTTTTTAAAACATTTTAAAGTACTTTAAAGCTTCTTAAATTGTTTATAAAACAGTTTTAAAGCATTTTCAATTGTTGTTAAAGCACTTACACTTATTTTTAAAACATTTTAAAATGCTTTTCAAACATTTTAAAATGACTTAAAATTGTTCTTAAATCAATTTAAATTATTTTTGAAGTATTTTGAATTGTTTTTAAAGCATTGTAAACTATTTTTAAAGCATTTTAAAATCATTTTAAATTGTTTTGAAAGCATTTAAAAAACATTTTAGAGTACTTTAAAGCTTCTTAAATTGTTGTTAAAACATTTTAAAAGAATTTATAATTGTTTTCAAAACATTTTATAGTGTTTTAAATTGTTTTTAAATTATTTTGAACTATTTTAAATTGTTTTCAAAACGTTCTAAATTGTTTAAAAAACATTTTAAATTGTTTCAGAAACATTTTAAATTGTTTTTAAAGCATTTTAAATTGTTTTCAAAGCGTTTAAAATTGTTTTTAAAACATTTTAAAGTACTTTAAAGCTTTTTAAATTGTTTTTTAAACATTTTAAAATGGTTTTAAAGCATTTTCAATTGTTGTTAAAGCACTTAAATTTATTTTAAAAACATTTTAAAATCATTTAAAATTGTTATTAAATCAATTTAATGTATTTTTAAAGTATTTTAAATTGTTTTTAAAGCATTGTAAACTATTTTTAAAGCATTTCAAAATCATTAAAAAATGTTCTTAAAGCAATCTAAATTATTTTTGAATTATTTTAAATAGTTTTCAAAGCGTCGTAAACTGTTTTTAAAGCATTTTAAATTGTTTTGAAAGCATTTTAAAAACATTTTAAAGTACTTTAAATATTTTTAAATTGTTGTTAAAGAATTTTAAAAGAATTTAAAATTGTTTTTAAAACATTTTAAAGTGTTTTAAATTGTTTTTAAATTATTTTGAACTATTTTAAAGTGTTTTTAAAGCTTTCTAAATTGTTTCAAAAACGTTTTAAATTATTTTTAAAGCATTCTAAATTGTTTTTAAAGCATTTAAAACATTTTGAAAGAATTTTAAATTGTTTTGAAAGCATTATAAAAACATTTTAAAGTACTTTACAGCTCTTTAAATTGTTTTAAAAAAAATTTAAAACAGTTTTAAAGCATTTTCAATTATTGTTAAAGAACTTAAACTTATTTTTAAAACATTTTAAAATGTTTTTGAAACATTTTAAAATCATTTAAAATTGTTCTTAAATCAATTTAAATTATTTTTAAAGTATTTTATATTGTTTCTATATTAAGGCATTTCAAAATCATTTAAAATTATTCTTAAAGCAATTTAAATTATTTTTTAATTATTTTAAATAGTTTTCAAAGCATTGTAAACTGTTTTTAAAGCACTTTAAAAACTATTTAAATTGTTTTTAAAGCATTGTAAAAACATTTTAAATTGATTTTAAAGCATTGTAAAAACATTTTAAATTGTTTTTAAAGCATTTTAAAAACATTTTAAATTGTTTTTAAAGCATTTTTAGTTGTTTTTAAAGCATTTTTAATTGTTTTTAAAGCATTTTTAAATTGTTTCAGAAACATTTTAAATTGTTTTTAAAGCATTTTTAATTGTTTTTAAAGCATTTTTAAATTGTTTCAGAAACATTTTAAATTGTTTTTAAAGCATTTTTAATTGTTTTTAAAGTGTTTAAAATTGTTTTTAAAACATTTTAAGGTACTTTAAAGCTTTTTAAATTGTTTGCAAAACATTTTAAAATGGTTTTAAAGCATTTTCAAATGTTGTTAAAGCACTTAAACTTATTTTAAAAACATTTTAAAATGTTTTTGAAACATTTTAAAATGATTTTGAAACATTTTAAAATCATTTAAAATTGTTATTAAATCAATTTAAATTATTTTTAAAGTATTTTAAATCCTTTTTAAAGCATCATAAACTATTTTTAAAGCATTTCAAAATCATTTAAAATTGTTCTTAAAGCAATTTAAATTATTTTTTAATTATTTTAAATAGTTTTCAAAGCATTGTAAACTGTTTTTAAAGCATTTTTAAATTGTTTCAGAAATATTTTAAATTGTTTTTAAAGCATTTTTAATTGTTTTTTAAGCGTTTAAAATTGTTTTTAAAACATTTTAAAGTACTTTAAAGCTTTCTAAATTGTTTATAAAACATTTTAAAATGGTTTTAAAGCATTTTCAATTGTTGTTAAAGCACTTAAACTTATTTTAAAAACATTTTAAAATGTTTTTGAAACATTTTAAAATGATTTTGAAACATTTTAAAATGATTTTGAAATTGTTATTAAATGAATTTAAATTATTTTTAAAGTATTTTAAATTGTTTTTAAAGCATTATAAACTATTTTTAAAGCATTTCAAAATCATTTAAAACTATTTTGAAAGCAATTTAATTTTTTTTTTTAATTATTTTAAATAGTTTTCAAAGCATCGTGAATTGTTTTTAAAGCATTTTAAAAACTATTTAAATTGTTTTTAAAGCATTTTAAAAACATTTTACATTGTTTTTAAAGCATTTTAAAAACATTTTAAATTGTTTTTAAAGCATTTTTAATTGTTTTTAAAGCGTTTGAAATTGTTTTTAAAACATTTTAAAGTACTTTAAAGCTTTTTAAATTTTTTATAAAACATTTTAAAATGGTTTTAAAAGATTTTCAATTGTTGTTAAAGCACTTAAACTTATTTTAAAAACATTTTAAAATGTTTTTGAAACATTTAAAAATGATTTTGAAACATTTTAAAATCATTTAAAATTGTTATTAAATCAATTTAAATTATTTTTAAAGCATTTTAAATTTTTTTAAAGCATTATAAACTATTTTTAAAGAATTTCAAAACCATTTAAAATTGTTCTTAAAGCAATTTAAATTATTTTTTAATTATTTTAAATAGTTTTCAAAGCATCGTAAACTTGTTTTAAAGCATTTTGAACTATTTAAAATTGTTTTTAAAATGTTCTAAATTGTTTCAAAAACATTTTAAATTGCTTTTGAATCATTTTAAATTGTTTTTAAAGCGTTTAAAATTGTTTGAAAAACATTTTAAAGTACTTTAAAGCATTTTTAAATTGTCTTTAAAACATTTTAAAACGGTTTAAAGAATTTTCAATTCTGGTTAAAACACTTAAACTTATTTTTGAAACATTTAAAAATCATTTAAAATTGTTCTTAAATCAATTTAAATTATTTTTAAAGTATTTTATATTGTTTCTAAAGCATTGTAAACTATTTTTAAAGCATTTTAAAATCATTTAGAATTGTTATTAAAGCAATTTAAATTATTTTGATGTATTTTAAACAGTGTTAAAACATTGTAAACGGTTTTTAAAGCATTTTAAACTATTTTGATAGCATTTTAAAGTACTTTAAAGCTTTTTAAATTGTTGTAAAAGTGTTTTAAAAGAATTTAAAGTTGTTTTTAAAGCATTCTAAAGTGTTTTAAATTGTTTATAAATTATTTTGAACTATTTTAAATTGTTTTTAAAATGTTCTAAATTGATTCAAAAACATTTTAAATTCTTTTAATAGCATTTTAAGTTGTTTTTCAAGTGTTCAATTTATTATTTTTTTAACTTTTTAAAGTACTTTAAATCTTTTTAAATTGTTTTCAAAACATTTTAAAACGGTTTTAAAGCATTTTCAATTGTTGTTAAACCACTTAAACTTATTCTTAAAACATTTTAAAATGTTTTTGAAACATCTTAAAATCATTTAAAATTGTTTTTAAATCAATTTAAATTATTTTTAAAGTTTTTTAAATTTTTTTAAAGCATTGTAAACTATTTTTAAAGCATTTTTTAAAACGTTCCAAATTGTTTCAAAAACATTTTAAATTGTTTTTAAAGCATTTTAAGTTGTTTTTAAAGTGTTTTTAAAACATTTTAAAGTACTTTAAAACTTTTTAAATTGTTTATAAAACATTTTAAAACGGGTTTAAAGCATTTTCAATTGTTGTTAAAGCTTTTAATCTTATTTTTAAAACATTTTAAAATGTTTTTGAAATATTTTAAAACATTTTAAAATCATTTAAAATTGTTCTTAAATCAATTTAAATTATTTTTAAAGTATTTTAAATTGTTTTTAAAGCATTGCAAACTATTTTTAAAGAACTTAAACTTATTTTTAGAACATTTTAAAATGTTTTTGAAACATTTTAAAATCATTTAAAATTGTTCTTAAATCAATTTAAATTATTTTTCAAGTATTTTATATTGTTTCTAAAGTAGTGTAAACTATTTTAAAAGCATTTTAAAATCAATTAAAATTGTTCTTAAAGCAATTTAAATTGTTTTTGAAGTATTTTAAATAGTTTTTAAAGCATCGTAAACTGTTTTTAAAGCATTTTAAATTGTTTTGAAAGAATTTTAAAAACATTTTATAGTACTTTAAAGCTTTTTAAATTGTTATTAAAGCATTTTAAAAGAATTTAAAATTGTTTTTAAAACATTTTAAAGTGTTTTTAAATTATTTTGAACTATTCTAAATTGTTTTAAAAATGTTCTAAATTGCTTCAAAAACATTTCAAATTGTTTTTAAAGCATTTTAGATTGTTTTTAAAGCGTTGAAGATTGTTTTTAAAACATTTTAAAATCTTTTTGAAACATTTTAAAATGATTTAAAATTGTTCTTAAATCAATTTAAATTATTTTTTAAGTATTTTAAATTGCTTTTAAAGCATTGTAAACTATTTCTAAAGCATTTTAAAATCATTTTAAATTGTTTTGAAAGCATTTTAAAAACATTTTAGAGTACTTTAAAGATTCTTAAATTGTTGTTAAAACATTTTAAAAGAATTTATAATTGTTTTTAAAACATTTTACAATGTTTTAAATTGTTTTTAGATTATTTTGAACTATTTTAAATTGTTTTTAAAACGTTTTAAATTGTTTCAAAAACATTTTAAATTGTTTTAGAAACATTTTAAATTGTTTCAGAAACATTTTAAATTGTTTTTAAAGCATTTTAAATTGTTTTTAAAGAGTTTAAAATTGTTTTTAAAACATTTTAAAGTACTTTAAACCTTTTTAAATTGTTTATAAAACATTTTAAAATGGTTTTAAAGCATTTTCAATTGTTGTTAAGGCACTTAAACTTATTTTAAAAACATTTTAAAATGGTTTTGAAACATTTTAAAATGATTTTGAAACATTTTAAAATCATTTAAAATTGTTATTAAATCAAGTTAAAATATTTTTAAAGTATTTTAAATTGTTTTTAAAGCATTATAAACTATTTTTAAGGCATTTCAAAAGCATTTAAAATTGTTCTTAAAGCAATTTAAACTATTTTTTAATTATTTTAAATAGTTTTCAAAGCATCATAAACTGTTTTTAAAGCACTTTAAAAACTATTTAAATTGTTTTTAAAGCATTGTAAAAACATTTTAAATTGTTTTTAAAGCATTTTAAAAACATTTTAAATTGTTTTTAAAGCATTTTTAGTTGTTTTTAAAGCATTTAAAAATCATTTTAAATTGTTTTTAAAGCATTTTTAAATTGTTTCAGAAACATTTTAAATTGTTTTAAAGCATTTTTAATTGTTTTTAAAGCATTTTTAAATTGTTTCAGAAACATTTTAAATTGTTTTTAAAGCATTTTTAATTGTTTTTAAAGCATTTTTAAATTGTTTCAGAAACATTTTAAATTGTTTTTAAAGCATTTTTAAATTGTTTTTAAAGTGTTTAAAATTGTTTTTAAAACATTTTAAAGTACTTTAAAGCTTTTTAAATTGTTTATAAAACATTTTAAAACAGGTTTAAAGCATTTTCAATTGTTGTTAAAGCTTTTAATCTTATTTTTAAAACATTTTAAAATGTTTTTGAGATATTTAAAAAAAATTTAAATCATTTAAAATTGTTCTTAAATCAATTTAAATTATTTTTGAAGTATTTTAAATTGTTTTTAAAGCATTGCAAACTATTTTTAATGAATTTTAAAATCATTTTAAATTGTTTTGAAAGAGTTTTAAATTGTTTTGAAAGCATTTTAAAAACATTTTAAAGTGCTTTAAAGATTTTTAAATTGTTGTTAAAGCATTTTAAAAGAATTTAAAATTGTTTTTAAAACATTTTAAAGTGATTTAAATTGTTTTTCAATTATTTTGATCTATTTTAAAGTGTTTTTAGAACTTTCTAAATTGTTTCAAAAATGTTTTAAATTGTTTTTAAAGCATTTTAATTTTTTTTTAAAGCATTTTAAATTGTTTTTAAAGCATTTTAAATTGTTTTTAAAGCGTTTAAATCGTTTTGAAAGAATTTTAAATTGTTTTGAAAGCATTATAAAAACATTTTAAAGTACTTTAAAGCTCTTTAAATTGTTTTTAAAACATTTTAAAACGGTTTTAAAGCATTTTCAATTGTTGTTAAAGCACTTAAACTTATTTTTAAAACATTTTAAAATGTTTTTGAAACATTTTAAAATCATTTAAAATTGTTCTTAAATCAATTTAAATTATTTTTCAAGTATTTTATATTGTTTCTAAAGCATTGTAAACTATTTTTAAAGCATTTTAAAATCATTTAAAATTGTTCTTAAGCAATTTAAATTATCTTTGAAGTATTTTAAATAGTTTTTAAAGCATTGTAAATGGTTTTTAAAGCATTTTAAATTGTTTTGAAAGCATTTTAAAACCATTTTAAAGTACTTTAAAGCTTTTTAAATTGTTGTTAAAGCATTTTAAAAGAATTTAAAATTGTTTTTAAAACATTTTAAAGTGTTTTTAAATTATTTTGAACTATTCTAAATTGTTTTTAAAACGTTCTAAATTGCTTCAAAAACATTTCAAATTGTTTTTAAAACATTTTAAAGTACTTTAAAGCTTTTTAAATTGTTTTTAAAACATTTTAAAATGGTTTTAAAGCATTTTCAATTGTTGTTAAAACACTTAAACTTATTTTGAAAACTGTTTAAAATGATTTTGAAACATTTTAAAATCATTTAAAATTGTTATTAAATCAATTTAAATTATTTTTAAAGTATTTTAAATTGTTTTTAAATCATTGTAAACTATTTTTGAAGCATTTCAAAATCATTCAAAATTGTTCTATAAGAAATCTACATTATTTTTTAATTATTTTAAATAGTTTTTAAAGCATCGTAAACTGTTTTTAAAGAATTTTAAATTGTTTTGAAATAATTTTAAGAACATTTTAAAGTACTTTAAAGCTTTTTAAATTGTTGTTAAAGCATTTTGAAAGAATTTAAAATTGTTTTTAAAATGTTTTAAATTGTTTCAAAAACATTTTAAATTCCTTTTGAAGCATTTTAAATTGTTTTTAAAGCGTTTAAAATTGTTTTAAGAACATTTTAAAGTACTTTAATTCTTTTTAAATTGTTTTTAAAACATTTTAAAATGGCTTTACAACATTTTCAATTCTTGTTAAAGCACTTAAACTTATTTTTGAAACATTTTAAAATCATCTAAAATTGTACTTAAATCAATTTAAATTATTTTTAAAGTATTTTATATTGTTTCTAAAGCATTGTAAACTATTTTTAAAGCATTTTAAAATCATTTAAAATTGTTCTTAAAGCAATTTAAATTATTTTTGATGTATTTTAAACGGTTGTTAAAGCATTGTAAACGGTTTTTAAAGCATTTTAAACTGTTTTGAAAGCATTTTAAAAACATTTTAAAGTACTTTAAAGCTTTTTAAATTGTTGTAAAAGCATTTTAAAGGAATTTAAAACTTTTTTTAAAACATTCTAAAGTGTTTTAAATTGTTTATAAATTATTTTGAACTATTTTAAATTGTTTTTGAAACGTTCTAAATTGTTTCAAAAACATTTTAAATTGTTTTTAAAGCATTTTAAGTTGTTTTTAAAGTGTTTAATTTATTTATTTTTTTTTAACATTTTAAAGTTAATGCAAACATTTTAAATTGTTTTTAAAACGGTTTTAAAGCATTTTCATTTCTAGTTAAGGCACTTAAACTTATTTTGGAAACATTTTAAAATCATTTCAAAATTTTCTTAAATCAGTTTAAATTATTTTTAAAGTATTTTATATTGTTTCTAAAGCATTGTTAACTAATTTTAAATCATTTTTAAATCATTTAAAATTGTTCTTAAAGCAATTTAAATTATTTTTGATGTATTTTAAATAGTTTTTAAAGCATTGTAAACGGTTTTTAAAGCATTTTAAACTGTTTTGAAAGCATTTTAAAAACATTTTAAAGTACTTTAAAGCTTTTTAAATGGTTGTAAAAGCATTTTAAAAGAATTTAAAACTGTTTTTAAAACATTCTAAAGTGCTTTAAATTGTTTATAAATTATTTTGAACTATTTTAAATTGTTTTTAAAACGTTCTAAATTGTTTCAAAAACATTTTAACTTGTTTTTAAAGCATTTTAAGTTGTTTTTAAAGTGTTTAATTTATTTATTTTTTAAATATTTTAAACTACTTTCAAGCTTTTTAAATTGTTTTTAAAACATTTTAAAACGGTTTTAAAACATTTTCAATTGTTGTTAAACCACTTAAACTTATTCTTAAAACATTTAAAAATGTTTTTGAAACATTTTGAAATCATTTAAAACTGTTTTTAAATCAATTTAAATTAATTTTAACGTATTTTAATTTTTTTTTAAAGCATTGTAAAGTATTTTTAAATCATTTTAAAATCATTTAAAATTGTTCTTAAAGAAATTTAAATTATTTTTGAAGTATTTTAAATAATTTTTAAAGCATTGTAAATGGTTTTTAAAGCATTTTAAATTGTTTTGAAAGCATTTTAAAGCTTTTTAATCGTTGTTAAAGCATTTTTAAAGAATTTAAAATTGTTTTTAAAACATTTTAAAGTACTTTAAACTTTTAAAATTGTTTATAAAACATTTTAAAACGGGTTTAAAGCATTTTCAATTGTTGTTAAAGCACTTAAACTTATTTTTAAAACATTTTATAATGTTTTTGAAACATTTTAAAATATTTTAAAATAATTTAAAATTGTTCTTAAATCAATTTAAATTATTTTTAAAGTATTTTAAATTGTTTTTAAAGCATTGTAAACTATTTTTAAAGCATTTTAAATTGTTTTGAAATAATTTTAAAAACATTTTAGAGTATTTTAAAGCTTTTTAAATTGTTGTTAAAGCGTTTTAGTAGAATTTAAAATTGTTTTTAAAACATTTTAAAGTGTTTTAAATTGTTTTTAAATTATTTTGAACTAATTTAAATTGTTTTTAAAACGTTCCAAATTGTTTCAAAAACATTTTAAATTGTTTTTAAAGCATTTTAAGTTGTTTTTAAAGTGTTTAAAATTGTTTTTAAAACATTCTAGAGTACTTTAAAGCTTTTTAAATTGTTTTTAAAACATTTTAAAACGGGTTTTAAAGCATTTTCAACTGTTGCTAAACCACTCAAACTTATTTATAAAACATTTTAAAATGTTTTTGAAACATTTTAAAATCAATTTTAATTATTTTTAAAGTATTTTAAATTGTTTTTAAAGCATTGTAAACTATTTTTAAATCATTTTAAAATCATTTAAAATTGTTCTTAAAGCAATTTAAATTACTTTTGAAGTATTTTAAATAGTTTTTAAAGCATTGTAAACGGTTTTTAAAGCATTTTAAATTGTTTTGAAAGCATTTTAAAGTACTTTAAAGCTTTTTAAATTGTTGTTAATGCATTTTAAAAGAATTTAAAATTGTTTTTAAAACATTTTATAGTGTTTTAAATTGTTTTTAAATTATTTTGAACTATTTTAAAGTGTTTTTAAAACATTCTAAATTGTTTCAAAAACATTTTAAATTGTTTTTAAAGCATTTTAAATTGTTTTTAAAGCGTTTAAAATTGTTTTTAAAACATTTTAAAGTACTTTAAAGCTTTTTAAATTGTTTATAAAACATTTTAAAACGGGTTTAAAGCATTTTCAATTGTTGTTAAAGCACTTAATCTTATTTTTAAAACATTTTAAAATGTTTTTGAAATATTTTAAAACATTTTAAAATCATTTAAAATTGTTCTTAAATCAATTTAATTTATTTTTGAAGTATTTTTATTGTTTTTAAAGCATTGCAAACTATTTTTAAAGAATTTTAAAATCATTTTAAATTGTTTTGAAAGCATTTTAAATTGTTTTGAAAGAATTTTAAAAACATTTTAAAGTACTTTAAAGATTTTTAAATTGTTGTTAAAGCATTTTAAAAGAATTTAAAATTGTTTTTAAAACATTTTAAAGTGTTTTAAATTATTTTGAACTATTTTAAAGTGTTTTTAAAGCTTTCTAAATTGTTTCAAAAGTGTTTTAAATTGTTTTTAAAGCATTGTAAATTGTTTTAAAAGCGTTTAAATCATTTTGAAAGCATTTTAAATTGTTTTTAAAGCATTATAAAAACATTTTAAAGTAGTTCAAATTGTTTTTAAAGCGTTTAAAATTGTTTTTTAATACATTTTAAAGTACTTTAAAGTACTTTAAATTGTTTTTAAAGTGATTAAAATTGTTTTTAAAACATTTTAAAGTACCTCAAAGCTTTTTAAATTGTTTATAAAACATTATAAAACAGGTTTAAAACATTTTCAATTGTTGTTAAAGCACTTAAAGTTATTTTTAAAACATTTTGAAATTTTTTTGAAACATTTTAAAATCATTTAAAATTGTTCTTAAATCAATTTAAATTATTTTTCAAGTATTTTATATTGTTTCTAAAGCATTGTAAACTATTTTTAAAGCATTTTAAAATCATTTAAAATTGTTCCTCAAGCAATTTAAATTATTTTTGAAGTATTTTAAATAGCTTTTAAAGCATTGTAAATGATTTTTAAAGCATTTTAAAACCATTTTAAAGTACTTTAAAGCTTTTTAAATTGTTGTTAAAGCATTTTAAAAGAAATTAAACTTGTTTTTAAAACATTTTAAAGTGTTTTTAAATTATTTTGAACTATTTTAAATTGTTTTTAAAATGTTCTAAATTGCTTCCAAAATATTTCAAATTGTTTTTAAAGCATTTTAAAATTTTTATAAAGCATTGAAAATTGTTTTTAAAACATTTTAAAGTACTTAAAAGCTTTTTAAATTGTTTATAAAACATTTCAAAATGGTTTTAAAGCATTTTGAATTGTTGTTAAAGCACTTACACTTATTTTTAAAAAACTTTAAAACGTTTTTGAAACATTTTAAAATTATTCTTAAATCAATTTAAATTATTTTTGAAGTATTTTAAATTGTTTCTAAAGCATTGTAAACTATTTTTAAAGCATTTTAAAATCATTTTAAATTGTTTTGAAAGCATTTTAAAAACATTTTAGAGTACTTTAAAGCTTCTTAAATTGTTGTAAAAACATTTTAAAAGAATTTATAATTGTTTTTAAAACATTTTACAGTGTAAATTGTTTTTAGATTATTTTGAACTATTTTAAATTGTTTCTAAAATGTTCTAAATTGTTTTCAAAAACATTTTAAATTGTTTCAAAAAAAATTTAAATTATATTTAAAGCATTTTAAATTGTTTTTAAAACATTTTAAACTGGTTTAAAGCATTTTCAATTGTTGTTAAAGCACTTAAACTTATTTTAAAAACATTTTAAAATGTTTTTGAAACATTTTAAAATCATTTAAAATTGTTCTTAAATCAATTTAAATTATTTTTAAAGTATTTTATATTGTTTCTAAAGCATTGTAAACTATTTTTCAATCATTTTAAAATCATTTAAAATTGTTCATAAAGCAATTTAAATTATTTTTGATGTATTTTAAACAGTTTTTAAGGCACTGTAAACGATTTTTAAAGCATTTTAAATTGTTTTGAAAGCATTTTAAAAGCATTTTAAAGCACTTTAAAGCTTTTTAATTGTTGTTAATGCATTTTAAAAGAATTTCAAATTGTTTTTAAAACATTTTAAAGAGTTTTTAAATTAATTTGAACTACTTTAAATTGTTTTTAAAATGTTCTAAATTGTTTCAAAAAAAAATTAAATTGATTTTAAAGCATTTTAAACTATTTTTAAAGCATTTAAAATTGTTTTTAGAACATTTTAAAGTACTTTGAAACTTTTTAAATTCTTTATAAAACATTTTAAAATGGGTTTAAAGCATTTTCAATTGTTGTTAAACCACTCAAACGTATTTTTAAAACATTTTAAAATGTTTTTGAAACATTTTAGAATCATTTAAAATTGTTTTTGTATCAATTTAAATTATTTTTAAAGTATTTTAAATTGTTTTTAAAACATTGTAAACTATTTTTAGATCATTTTTAAATCATTTAAATTGTTCTTAAGGCAATTTAAATTACTTTTCAATTATTTTAAATAGTTTTTAAAGCATTGTAAACAATTTTTAAAGCATTTTTAAATTGTTTTGAAAGCATTTTAAAGTACTTTAAAGCTTTTTAAATTGTTGTTAATGCATTTTAAAAACATTTTAAAGTACTTTAAAGCTTTTTAAAGTGTTGCTAAAGAGTTTCAAAAGAATTTAAAATTGTTTTTAAAACATTCTAAAGTGTTTTAAATTGTTTATAAATTATTTTGAACTATTTTAATTTTTTTTTATAACGTTCTAAATTGTTTCATAAACATTTTAAATTGTTTTTAAAGTATTTTAAGTTGTTTCTAAAGTGTTTAATTTATTTTTTTAATTACTTTAAAGCTTTTTAAATACTTTTTAAAACATTTTAAAACAGTTTTAAAGCATTTTCAATAGTTGTTAAACAACTTAAACTTATTCTTAAAACATTTTAAAATGTTTTTGAAACATTTTAAAATCATTTAAAATTGTTTTTAAATCAATTTAAATTATTTTTAACTTATTTTGAATTGTTTCTAAAGCATTTTAAACTATTTTTAAAGCATTTGAAAATCATTTAAAATTGTTCTTAAAGCAATTTAAATTATTTTTGAAGTATTTTAAATAGTTTTTAAAGCACTGTAAACTGTTTTTAAAGCATTTTAAATTGTTCTGAAAGCATTTTAAATGCACTTTAAAGCTTTTTAATTGTTGTTCATGCATTTTAGAATAATTTCAAATTGTTTTTAAAACGTTCTAAATTGTTTCAAAAACATTTTAAATTGATTTTAAAGCATTTTAAATTGTTTTTAAAGCGTTTAAAATTGTTTTTAGAACATTTTAAAGTACTTTAAAACTTTTTAAATTGTTTATGAAACATTTTAAAACGGGTTTAAAGCATTTTCAATTGTTGTTAGAGCACTTAATCTTATTTTTAAAACATTTTTAAATCATTTAAAATTGTTTTTATATCAATTTAAATTATTTTTAAATTTTTTTTAAAGCATTGTAAACTATTTTTAAATCATTTAAAATTGTTCTTAAAGCAATTTAAATTACTTTTGAAGTATTTTAAATAGTTTTTAAAGCATTGTAAGCAATTTTTAAAGCATTTTTAAATTGTTTTGAAAGCATTTTAAAGTACTTTAAAACTTTTTAAATTGCTCTTAATGCATTTTAAAAGAATTTAAAATTGTTTTTAATACATTTTAGAGTGTTTTAAATTGTTTTTAAATTATTTTGAACTATTTTAAAGTGTTTTTAAAACATTCTAAATTGTTTGAAAAACATTTTAAATTGTTTTTAAAGCATTTTAAATTGATTTTAAAGCGTTTGAAATTGTTTTTAAAACATTTTAAAGTACTTTAAAGCTTTTTAAATTGTTTATAAAACATTTTAAAACGGGTTTAAAGAATTTTCAATTGTTGTTAGAGCACTTAATCTTATTTTAAAACATTTAAAAATGTTTTTGAAATATTTTAAAACATTTTAAAATCATTTAAAATTGTTCTTAAATCAATTTAAATTATTTTTGAAGTATTTTAAATTGTTTTTAAAGCGTTTAAATCGTTTTGAAAGCATTTTAAAAACATTTTAAAGTACTTTAAATCTCTTTAAATTGTTTTTAAAACATTTTAAAATGGTTTTAAAGCATTTTCAGTTGTTGTTAAATAAATTAAACTTATTTTTAAAACATTTTAAAATGTTTTTAAAACATTTTAAAATGTTTTTGAAACATTTTAAAATCATTTAAAATTGTTCTTAAATCAATTTAAATTATTTTAAAAGTACTTTATATTGTTTATAAAGCATTGTAAACTATTTTTAAAGCATTTTAAAATCATTTAAAATTGTTCTTAAACCAATTTAAATTATTTTTGAAGTATTTTAAATAGTTTTTAAAGCATTGTAAATGGTTTTTAAAGCATTTTAAATTGTTCTGAAAGCATTTTAAAAACATTTTAAAGTACTTTAAAGCTTTTTAAATTGTTGTTAAAGCATTTTAAAAGAATTTAAAATTGTTTTTAAAACATTTTAAAGTGTTTTAAATTGCTTTTAAATTATTTTGAACTATTTTAAAGTCTTTTTAAAACTTTCTAAATTGTTTCAAAAACATTTTAAATTGTTTTTAAAGCATTGTAAACTATTTTTAAAGAATTTTAAAATCATTTAAAATTTTTCGTAAAGCAACTTCAATTATTTTTGAAGTATTTTAAAGTGTTTTAAATTATTTTTAAATTATTTTCAACTATTTTAAAGTGTTTTTAAAACTTCCTAAATTGTCTCAAAAACTTTTAAATTATTTCTAAAGCATTGTAAACTACTTTTAAAGAATTTTAAAATCATTTAAAATTGTTCTTAAATCAATTTAAAGTACTTTAAAGCTTTTTAAATTGTTGTTAAAGCATTTTAAAAGAATTTAAAATTGTTTTTCAAAAATTTTAAAGTGTTTTAAATTGTTTTTAAATTATTTTGAACTATTTTAAAGTGTTTTTAAAACTTTCTAAATTGTTTCAAAAACATTTTATATTGTTTCTAAAGCATTGTAAATGGTTTTTAAAGCATTTTAAATTGTTCTGAAAGCATTTTAAAAACATTTTAAAGTACTTTAAATTTTTTTAAATTTTTGTTAAAGAATTTTAAAAGAATTTAAAATTGTTTTTTAAAACATCCTAAAGTGTTTTAAATTGTTTTTAAATTATTTTGAACTATTTTAAAGTGTTTTTAAAACTTTCGAAATTGTTTCAAAAACATTTTAAATTGTTCTTAAAGCATTTTAAATTGTTTTTAAAGCGTTTAAATCCTTTTGAAAACATTTTAAATTGTTTTGAAATCATTTTAAAAACATTTTAAAGTACTTTAAAGCCCTTTAAATTGTTTTTAAAACATTTTAAAACGGTTTTAAAGCATTTTCAATTGTTGTTAAAGCACTTAAACTTATTTTTAAAACATTTTAAAATGTTTTTGAAACATTTTAAAATCATTTAAAATTGTTCTTAAATCAATTTAAATGATTTATAAAGTATTTTATATTGTTTCTAAAGCATTGTAAACTATTTTTAAAGAATTTTAAAATCATTTAAAAGCATATTAAATTGTTTTTAAAATGTTTAAAATTGTTTTAAAAACATTTTAAAGTAATTTAAAGCTTTTTAAATTGTTTATAAAACATTTTAAAATGGTTTTAAAGCATTTTCAATTGTTATTAAAGCACTTACACTTATTTTTAAAACACTTTAAAACGTTTTTGAAACATTTTAAGATGATTTAAAATTGTGCTTAAATCAATTTAAATTATTTTTGAAGTATTTTAAATTGTTTTTAAAGCATTGTAAACTATTTTTAAAGCAGTTTAAAGTCATTTTAAATTGTTTCAAAAGCATTTTAAAGACATTTTAGAGTACTTTAAAGCTTCTTAAATTGTTGTTAAAACATTTTAAAATAATTTATAATTGTTTCTAAAACATTTTACAGTGTTTTAAATTGTTTTTGAATTATTTTGAACATTTTTAAAATTATTTTTAAAACATTCTAAATTGTTTCAAAAACATTTAAAATTGTTTCAGAAACATTTTAAATTGTTTTTAGAGCATTTTAAATTGGTTTTAAAGTGTTTAAAATTGTTTTTAAAACATTTTAAAGCATTTTCAATTGTTGTTAAAGCACTAAAAATTATTATAAAAACATTTTAAAATGTTTTTGAAACATTTTAAAACATTTTAAAATCATTTAAAATTGTTATTAGATTGATTTAAATTATTTTTAAAGTATTTTAAATTGTTTTTAAAGCATTGTAAACTATTTTTAAAGCATTTCAAAATCATTTAAAATTGTTCTTAAAGCAATTTAAATTATTTTTGAATTACTTTAAATAGTTTTTAAAGTGTCGTAAACTATTTTTAAAGCATTTTAAATTGTTTTGAAAGAATTTTAAAAACATTTTAAATTGTTGTTAAGACATTTTGAAAGAATTTAAAATTGTTTTTAAAACATTTTAAAGTGTTTTTAAATTATTTTGAAATATTTAATTTTTTTAAATGTTCTAAATTGTTTCAAAAACATTTTAAATTGCTTTTGAAGCATTTTAAATTGTTTCAAAAACATTTTAAATTTCTTTGAAGCATTTTAAATTGTTTTCAAAGCGTTTAAAATTGTTTTAAAAACATTTTAAAGTACTTTAAAGCTCTTTAAATTGTTTTTAAAACATTTTAAAAGGGTTTTAAAGCATTTTCAATTGTTGTTAAAGCACTTAAACTTATTTTTGAAACATTTTAAAATGTTTTTGAAACATTTTAAAATCATTTAAAATTGTTCTTAAATCAATTTAAATTATTTTTAAAGTATTTTATATTGTTTCTAAAGCATTGTAAACTATTTTTAAAGCATTTTAAAATAATTTAAAATTGTTCTTAAAGCAATTTAAATTATTTTTGATGTATTTTATAGTAGTTTTTAAAGAATTGTAAATGGTTTTTAAAGCATTTTAAACTATTTTGAAAGCATTTTAAAAACATTTTAAAGTACTTTAAAGCTTTTTAAATTGTTGCTAAAGCATTTTAAAAGAATTTAAAATTGTTTTTAAAACATTCTAAAGTGTTTTAAACTGTTTATAAATTATTTTGAACTATTTTAAATTGTTTTTAAAAGGTTCTAAATTGTTTCAAAAACATTTTAAATTGTTTTAAAAGCATTTTAAGTTGTTTTTAAAGTGTTTAATTTATTTTTTTTAATATTTTAAAGTACTTTAAAGCTTTTAAATTGCTTTTAAAACATTTTAAAACGGTTTTAAAGCATTTTCAATTGTTGTTAAACCACTTAAACTTATTCTTGAAACATTTTAAAATGTTTTTGAAACATTGTAAAGTCATTTAAAATTGTTTTTAAATCAATTTAAATTATTTTTAAAGTATTTTAAATTGTTTCTAAAGCATTGTAAACTTTTTTTAAATCATTTTAAAATCATTTAAAATTGTTCTTAAAGAAATTTAAACTATTTTTTAAGTATTTTAAATAGATTTTAAAGCACTGTAAACGGTTTTTAAAGCATTTTAAATTGTTTTGAAAGCATTTTAAGAGCATTTTAAAGCACCTTAAATATTTTTAATTGTTGTTAAAGCATTTTAAAAGAATTTAAAATTGTTTTTAAAACATTTTAAAGTGTTTTTAAATTATTCTGAACTATTTTAAATTGTCTTTAAAATGTTCTAAATTTTTTTTAAAGCATTTTAAATTGTTTTTAAAGCGTTTAAAATTGTTTTTAAAATATTTTAAAGTACTTTAAAACTTTTTAATTTTTTTATAAAACATTTTAAAATGGATTTAAAGCATTTTCAATTGTTGTTAAACCACTTAAACTTATTTTTAAAACATTTTAAAATGTTTTGAAACATTTTAAAATAATTTAAATTTGTTCTTAAATCAATTTAAATTATTTTTAAAGTATTTTAAATTGTTTTTAGAGCATTTTAAACTATGTTTAAAGCATTTTAAATTGTTTTGAAAGAATTTTAAGAACATTTTAAAGTACTTCAAATCTTTTTGAATTCTTGTTGAAGCCCAGGGAAGTGGGAGATCAAGGAGGCAGGGAGTGTTTTAATAGAATTTAAAATTGTTTTTAAAACATTTTAAAGTGTTTTAAATTGTTTTTAAATTATTTTGAACTAATTTAAATTGTTTTTAAAACGTTCCAAATTGTTTCAAAAACATTTTAAATTGTTTTAAAATCATTTTAGGTGGTTTTTAAAGTGTTTAAAATTGTTTTTAAAACATTTTAAAGTAATTTAAAGCTTTTTAAATTGTTTTTAAAACATTTTAAAACGATTTTAAAGCATTTTAAATTGTTGTTAAACCACTCAAACTTATTTTTAAAACATTTTAAAATGTTTTTGAAACATTTTAAAATCATTTAAAATTGTTTTTTAATCAATTTAAATTATTTTTAGAGTATCTTAAATTGTTTTTAAAGCATTGTAAACTATTTTTAAATCATTTAAAATTGTTCTTAAAGCAATTTAAATTACTTTTGAAGTATTTTAAATAGTTTGTAAAGCATTGTAAACGGTTTTTAAAGCATTTTAAATTGTTTTGAAAGCATTTTAAAGTACTTTAAAGCTTTTTAAATTGCTGTTAAGGCATTTTAAAAGGATTTAAAATTGTTTTTAAAACATTTTAGAGTGTTTTAAATTGTTTTTAAATTATTTTGAACTATTTTAAATTGTTTTTAAAACATTCTAAATTGTTTCAAAAACATTTTAAATTGTTCTTAAAGCATATTAAATTGTTTTTAAAGCGTTTAAAATTGTTTTCAAAACATTTTAAAGTACTTTAAAGCTTTTTAAATTATTTATAAAACATTTTAAAATAGGTTTAAAGCATTTTCAATTGTTGTTAAAGCACTTAATATTATTTTTAAAACATTTTAAAATGTTTTTGAAATATTTTCAAAAATTTTAAAATCATTTAAAATTGTTCTTAAAGCAATTTAAATTATTTTTGAAGTATTTTAAATTGTTTTTAAAGCATTGCAAACTATTTTTAAAAAATTTTAAAATCATTTTAAATTGTTTTGAAAGCATTTTAAAAGCATTTTAAAGTACTTTAAAGATTTTTAAATTGTTGTTAAAGCATTTTAAAAGAATTTAAAATTGTTTTAAAACATTTTAAATTGTTTTTAAAACATTTTAAATTGTTTTTTTAAATTATTTTGAACTATTTTAAAGTGTTTTTAAAACTTTCTAAATTGTTTCAAAAACATTTTAAATTGTTCTTAAAGCATTTTAATTTTTTTTAAAGCATTTAAATCGTTTTGAAAGAATTTTAAAAACATTTTAAAGTACTTTAAATCTCTTTAAATTGTTTTTAAAACATTTTAAAACGGTTTTAAAGCATTTGCAATTGTTGTTAAAGCACTTAAACTTATTTTTAAAACATTTAAAAATGTTTTTGAAACATTTTAAAATCATTTAAAAATGTTTTTGAAACATTTTAAAATCATTTAAAATTGTTCTTAAATCAATTTAAATTATTTTAAAGTTTTTTATATTGTTTCTAAAGCATTGTAAACTATTTTTAAATAATTTTAAAATCATTTAAAATTGTTCTTAAATCAATTTAAATTATTTTTGAAGTATTTTAAATAGTTTTTAAAGCATTGTAATTGGTTTTTAAAGCATTTTAAATTGTTTTGAAAGCATTTTAAAAACTTTTTAAAGTACTTTAAAGCTTTTTAAATTGTTGTTAAAGCATTTTAAAAGAATTTAAAATTGTTTTTAAAACATTTTAAAGCATTTTTAGATTATTTTGAACTATTTTCAATTGTTTTTAAAACATTCTAAATTGCTTCAAAAATATTTCAATTTTTTTTCGCGTAGAAAAATTCGTAATTTCTATTAGATCATAAGAAATTACATTCTGTAGATGCCTAGGCATATGCATAATGATGTTGGTCGCCTCGACGAATAGTAGCAAATAAAAAAGACCTTTTTTCTACAACTTTGTACAGATAATCTTAACATTTTTCCTCCACGCAGGGATTTCAGTTCTCAGATGTATCATAAACCAAAATTTATACAAAAAAAAGAGAGTGTGCTCCACGCAGGGAGACATGCTGATAAAAACAAAAATAACATCTGCAATTTATCAAAAAAGAGAGATATGTCTGATAGATCTATGATGAGTTCAAAATATTTCCCAAATGATAACAACAGCTGCTGTCTCGTAGCCTTGTGAGGTTCGAGTGGGCCAAAAAGTATCAAAAAGAAACCTGTAGATATATTTGAAAAAATATAAAAACAACCTCATGGTTGTATCCTCCGGAGAGAGCACAGATCGACAAAAGGCATGTGGTAGTGTTGATGGAAGAGTCCATCGACTTCTTCCTGTATCAGCCAGTCTTCTTCTTGCCTTTGCGTTGCCTGTTTTGATAGGAGGCCCGCCCTTGTGTTGCGCTCCCTGTTATTGTGTTGACAAGCAAAATGTTCAAATAAGTCTATAAGCCTCTGTATCTCATCCAGAATGTGTCTCAAAGAAAAAGCAGAGTAGTGTGAAGTTCTATTTATACAGTTGCAAACAAGTTTGGAATCCCCAAACAGTTGTAGCTTTGTGCATCATTTTTCCAGAGCAAAATGGATGAGGTGTTTAGCAGTAGACAGTTCAGCATAATTATTTGTGCCCCTTCCGAGGTGCATCTGTATATGGAAACATTGTTCGTCCCTGAGGTAGAGGAGGGCTCCTCTGCCACAGCCATTAGCTTGGGCCGAGCCATCGAAATAGGCCCATGGGAAAGATTTGTCAATGTGCTCAGGGTGGATGGTTCTATGGGGGGCTGTGAGAGGTCATCCGAGAGTAAGTCAAAATCGGCAAGGATCTGGGATCTGATATTAGGCCAGATGGGGTCTCTTTGGTCAAAAATAGCTCGGTTCCTTGCCGTCCATATAGCCCAGCACATGAGAAGTGGTAAGTTCCTGTCTCTTCCTTTGTGTTTCTCTAGCCAATTCAACCAGGCCTCTGTAATGGTCTGTCCTTGCCATTGATTGAAGGATGGGGAGGATGAGGTTAAAAGGGACCATTTTTCAAAGACAATAGGGCAGGACAGAAATAAATGCTAGGTGTCTTCCTCATTGCTCCTGCATAGATGACACCAGAAAGGCCCATGGAATGATCGTTTCATCAAGTTTGAGCCAGTGGGGATTTTGTTGAACAGAATGGTCCACATGAGCATACACGTTATGGGGGAAACTTTGAGTTTCCATAGTGCTTTCCACCAAATCTGGACATTTTCTAGCTGAACTTGTTGCATGAGCTTTAAATAACCTTCCATGGGAGTATATGTTCCATTTTTGGCGAGTGCCCATACAATCTCATCTTCTCCTTCTGTTAGCCTGATGTGTGCTTGAGTGAGAGCTTCTGTGAAAACCTCCCAATCATGTTGCCACTGTCCCGGAATGAGGAGGTCTTGCGCTGACTTCCAGGCCTACTAGAAAGGTGTGGTGCTTTCTTGGTCTACTATCTGGGCTATGTGGGAGACACCCAACTCCTGAAGATGGGCGATTAGTAGTGTTGGAAGTCGATGGGTATTGCCACACCTGATCCAAGGATCTGTTCCTATGCGTACAACATTGCCCAGATGTATCCTCCATGTTAAACCTTCCCAAATGAGAGGGAGGGAGGTTAGGACAGCTTTCCATATATTGGAGTGCCTTCCGCTCCCCCTGAGTTCCCTGCGAATCCAGCAGAAAATGTTTTCCGAGGCAATGTATTTTTCATAAACCACTTTTGTCTAGAGGCTATGTGAGGTAATGAGCTGCCATCCTAACTTTGCTGCCAATGCTTTAGCAAAAGTGTCCAATCTTTTTATACCCCATCCTCCCCATTTCTTTGGTCTCGCTATACTATCCCATTTTACCCAAGCAAAAAGGCTTCCCTGTTTGTTCCCTTTCCATAAGAATCTGCAGCAAATCTTTTGTAGTCTGGCTAGGATTCCTCTTGGAATCTAGGCCAATGACATCCAGTATACAGGGGTTGCTTCCAGAACTGCTTTTATGAGGGTAAGTCTTCCAGCCCGGGTGAGGTATCTGTTATACCATATATCTAATCTCTTTTCCACTTTTGCAATGATCCATATCCAATCTGCAATTTTAAATAGTTTTTAAAGCATTATAAATGGTTTTTAAAGCATTTTAAATTGTTTTGAAAGCATTTTAAAGTACTTTAAAGCTTTTTAAGTCGTTGTTAAAGCATTTTAAAAGAATTTAAAATTGTTTTTAAAACACTTTAAAGAATTTTTAAATTATTTTGAACTATTTTCAATTGTTGTTAAAGCACTTACACTTATTTTTAAAACATTTTAAAATGTTTTTGAAACATTTTAAAATGATTTAAAATTCTTCTTAAATCAATTTAAAATATTTTATGAAGTATTTTAAATTGTTTTTAAAGCATTGCAAACTATTTTTAAAGCATTTTAAAATCATTTTAAATTGTTTTGAAAGCATTTTAAAAACATTCTAGAGTACTTTAAAGCTTCTTAAATTGTTGTAAAACATTTTCAAAGAATTTATAGTTGTTTCTAAAACATTTTACAGTGTTTTAAATTGTTTTTAAATTATTTTGAACTATTTTAAATTGTTTTTAAAACATTCTAAATTGTTGCAAAACATTTTAAATTGTTTTTAAAGCATTTTAAATTGTTTTTAAAGCGTTTAAAATTGTTTTTAAAACATTTTAAAGTACTTTAAAGCTTTTTAAATTGTTTTTAAAACATTTTAAAATGGTTTTAAAGAATTTTAAAATGGTTTTAAAGCATTTTCAATTGTTGTTAAAGCACTTAAACTTATTTTAAAAACATTTTAAAATGTTTTTGAAACATTTTAAAACAATTTAAAATTGTTATTAAATCAATTAAATTATTTTTAAAGTATTTTAAATTGTTTTTAGAGCATTGTAAACTATTTTTAAAGTATTTCAAAATCATTTAAAATTGTTCTTAAAGCAATTTAAATTATTTTTGAATTATTTTAAATAGTTTTTAAAGTGTCGTAAACTGTTTTTAAAGCATTTTAAATTGTTTTGAAAGAGTTTTAAAAACATTTTAAAGTACTTTAAAGCTTTTTAAATTGTTGTTAAAGAATTTTGAAAGAATTTAAAATTGTTTTTAAAACATTTTAAAGTGTTTTTAAATTATTTTGAACTATTTTTTTTTTTTTTAAATGTTCTAAATTGTTTCAAAAACATTTTAAATTGGTTTTGAAGCATTTTAAATTGTTTTCAAAGCGTTTAAAATTGTTTTAAAAACATTTTAAAATACTTTAAAGCTCTTTAAATTGTTTTTAAAACATTTTAAAATGGTTTTAAAGCATTTTAAATTGTTGTTAAAGCACTTAAACTTATTTTTGAAACATTTTAAAATGTTTTTGAAACATTTCAAAATCATTTAAAATTGTTCTTAAATCAATTTAAATTACTTTTAAAGTATTTTATATTGTTTCTAAAACATTGTAAACTATTTTTAAAGCATTTTAAAATCATTTAAAATTGTTCTTAAAGCAATTTAAATTATTTTTGATGTATTTTAAACAATTTTTAAAGCATTGTAAATGGTTTTTAAAGCATTTTAAACTGTTTTGAAAGCATTTTAAAAACCTTTTAAATTAGTTTAAAACCTTTTAAATTGTTGCTAAAGTGTTTTAAAAGCATTTATAATTGTTTTTAAAACATTTTAAAGTGTTTTAAATTGTTTATAAATTATTTTGAACTATTTTAAATTGTTTTTAAAATGTTCTAAATTGTTTCAAAAACATTTTAAAATGTTTTTAAAGCATTTTAAGTTGTTTTTTAAAGTGTTTAATTTATTTATTTTTTAAGATTTTAAAGTACTTTAAAGCTTTTTAAATTGCTTTTAAAACATTTTAAAACAGTTTTAAAGCATTTTCAATTGTTGTTAAACCACTTAAACTTATTCTTAAAACATTTTAAAATGTTTTTGAAACATTTTAAAGTCATTTAAAATTGTTTTTAAATCAATTTAAATTATTTTTAAAGTATTTTAAATTGTTTCTAAGGCATTGTAAACTATTTTTAAAGCATCTTAAAATCATTTAAAATTGTTCTTAAAGCAATTTAAATTAATTTTGAAGTATTTTAAATAGTTTTTATAGCATTGTAAACAGTTTTTAAAAGCATTTTAAATTGTTTTGAAAGCATTTTAAAAGAATTTTAAAGCACTTTAATTGTTTTTAAAGCATTTTAAAAGAATTTAAAATTGTTTTTAAAACATTTTAAAGTGTTTTTAAATTATTTTGAACTATTTTAAATTGTCTTTAAAACATTCTAAATTGTTTGAAAAACATTTTAAATTATTTTTAAAGCATTTTAAATTGTTTTTAAAGCGTTTAAAATTGTCTTTAAAACATTTTAAAGTGTTTTTAAATTATTTTGAACTATTTTAAATTGTCTTTAAAATGTTCTAAATTGTTTCAAAAACATTTTAAATTATTTTTAAACCATTTTAAATTAATTTTTAAAGCATTTAAAATTGTTTTTAAAACATTTTAAAGTACTTTAAAGCTTTTTAAATTGTTTATAAAACATTTTAAAACGGGTTTAAAGCATTTTCAATTTTTGTTAAAGCACTTAAACTTATTTTTAAAACATTTTAAAATGTTTTTGAAACATTTTAAAATAATTTAAAATTGTTCTTAAATCAATTTAAATTATTTTTAAAGTATTTTAAATTGTTTTTAAACCATTGTAAACTATTTTTAAAGCATTTTAAATTGTTTTGAAAGTATTTTAAGAACATTTTAGAGTACTTTAAAGCTTTTTGAATTGTTTTTAAAGCGTTTTAATACAATTTAAAATTGTTTTTTAAACATTTTAAAGTGCCCCGGATGCGGTTGTTAGATAGGATGGGACAGGAGTCGGCGGCAGGCCACATGCTGGCCATATGCCATCACGTGGCAGACGTCGGAGGCGCTGGCGTTGCAAGCGGCTGGTATAAGGTGATGCAGTAGAGCATAGTGAATGCCCTGCACGGAAATTCGGCTCGATTGGAGGTTGCAGTTATGGCCGGAGCACTCCAAGGTAAGGCAGCTGAGGCTATAAACCATGTCGCTGTGTATGGTCAGGGAATGTTGGTGGCTCTTCCTTCTGGCAGGTCTCTGCAATTCTGGTTGCTCTGCCTCTCCGTCTCCGCCGGGATCTCCTCGCTATCTATTTGGGTTAATCCGCAGTCTGTTCCGGCAGCTGGTTGTTTGGATTACTCCGTGGTCTGTTTGAATTCCCTCTCCTTGACCCCTGTAAGGATGGTGAGACCTCGACAGCATCTGCTTAGTCGTCGAGGCACTTACAGAGGAGGAACCTCTCGCAGTCACGAGGTGGATAATTCTGTCCACTGCTATCATTGCAATAACTTACGCTCCATTGGAGCTAATCCCCTTCACTCCAGTCAATTCATGGACGCTGGTGCATCGAGCTCGGCTGCCTTGCCTACCTTCGGCTCTGCTATCTTCAATTTTAGCAGTTCCATGAACAATCCACAGATTAGTGTGCATGTTTCGGTCCTGTTCATTGAAAATTCCCAGGAAGACAATGACTCCCTGGATGAACATGGGCAGAGGAAAGCTGACAGCAAGATGCAAGAAGCAAAGGTTCCTGAAACTAACCCGGAGAAGGAAGTTAAAGATCCTGACTCAAACCTGGAAAATGTCTCAAAAATCAGGCTAGATCAGAGGGAGAGGACCAGCGAAGCAGAAGACACCGCCCCCACTGCTGCTAAAAGGGAGGCTTACGGTTGGTGCTGGGTAGAGGAGGTGCAAATGGATGAATAGCGATGCCCAAGCTCAAGGTTGACATGGCTCTTCTGTATGGTATTTTGGTCTCTTTTGCTGTCTATTTTGGATTAGTTTTGGCATCAGTGCTTTGTGTTTATGTCCTTGAAACTTCGTTAATGGGCTGGTTATTGTTAGTCTCCCCTGCGTGGGATATTTCAGATTTCTGGTTGGCGGCCCTGCGTGGGCTATCTCTTTTGGATGGTTTAGCTTCTCTGCTTGGCGCCCCTGCGTGGGCTAGTTTTTTGATAAACCTCAACTGCTCCTGGATGATATTCCCAGAGCCTGGTTCTCTCTGTTTTGTCATGATGTAAATTTTGCCTACTGTACATAATATATTAGCATAGTTTTTACAGAGAAAAAAAAACATTTTAAAGTGCTTTAAATTGTTTTTAAATTATTTTGAACTAATTTAAATTGTTTTTAAAACGTTCCAAATTGTTTCAAAAGCATTTTAAATTGTTTTTAAAGCATTTTAAGTTGTTTTTAAATTGTTTAAAATTGTTTTTAAAACATTTTAAAGTATTTTAAAGCTTTTTAAATTGTTTTTAAAACATTTTAAAATGGTTTTAAAGCATTTTCAATTGTTGTTAAACCACTCAAACTTATTTTTAAAACATTTTAAAATCATTTAAAATTGTTTTTAAATCAATTTAAATTATTTTTAAAGTATTTTAAATTGTTTTTAAAGCATTGTAAACTATTTTTAAATCATTTAAAATTGTTCTCAAAGCAATTTAAATTACTTTTGAAGTATCTTAAATAATTTTTAAAGCATTGTAAACGGTTTTTAAAGCATTTTAAATTGTTTTGAAACCGTTTTAAACTACTTTAAAGCTTTTTAAATTGATGTTAATGCATTTTAAAAGGATTCAAAATTGTTTTTAAAACATTTTAGAGTGTTTTAAATTGTTTTTCAATTATTTTGAACTATTTTAAAGTGTTTTTAAAACATTCTAAATTGTTTCAAAAACATTTTAAATTGTTTTTAAAGCATTTTAAATTGTTTTTAAAGCGTTTAAAATTGTTTTTAAAACATTTTAAAGTACTTTAAAGCTTTTTAAATTGTTTATAAAACATTTTAAAACGGGTTTAAAGAATTTTCAATTGTTGTTAAAGCACTTAATCTTATTTTTAAAACATTTTAAAATGTTTTTAAAATATTTTAAAACACTTTAAAATCATTTAAAATTGTTCTTAAATCAATTTAAATTATTTTTGAAGTATTTTAAATTGTTTTTAAAGCATTGTAAACTATTTTTAAAGCATTTTAAAATCATTTTAAATTGTTTTCAAAGCATTTTAGAGTACTTTAAAGCTTCTTAAATTGTTGTTAAATTTTAAAGGATTTAAAAGTGTTTTTAAAACTTTCTAAAGTGTTTTAAATTGTTTATAAATTATTTTGAACTATTTTAAATTGTTTTTCAAACGTTCTAAATTGTTTCAAAAACATTTTAAATTGTTTTTAAAGCATTTTATGTTGTTTTTAAATTGTTTAATTTATTTTTTTAAAACATTTTAAAGTAATTTAAAGCTTTTTAAATTGTTTTTAAAATGGTTTTAAAGCATTTTCAATTGTTGTTAAACCACTTAAACTTATTTTTGAAACATTTTAAAATCATTTAAAATTGTGTTTAAATCAATTTAAATTATTTTTAAAGTATTTTAAATTGTTTTTAAAGCATTGTAAACTATTTTTAAAGCATTTTAAAATCATTTAAAATTTTTCTTAAAGCAATTTAAATTATTTTTGAAGTATTTTAAATAGTTTTTAAAGCATGGTAAACGGAATTTAAAGCATTTTAATTTGTTTTGAAAGCATTTTAAACAGCTTTAAAGATTTTTAATTGTTGTCAAAGCATTTTAAAAGAATTTAATATTGTTTTTAAAACATTTTAAAGTGTATTTAAATTATTTTGAACTATTTTAAATTGTTTTTAAAACATTCTAAATTGTTTCAAAAACATTCTAAATTGTTTTTAAAGCATTTTAAATTGTTTTTAAAGCGTTTAAAATTGTTTTTAATACATTTTAAAGTACTTTGAAGCTTTTAAAATTGTTTATAAAACATTTTAAAACCGGTTTAAAGCATTTTCAATTGTTGTTAAAGCACTTAAACTTATTTTTAAAACATTTTAAAATGTTTTTGAAACATTTTAAAACATTTTAAATAATTTAAAATTGTTCTCATATCAATTTAAATTGTTTTCAACGCATTTTAAATTCTTTTTAAAGTATTTTAAATTGTTTTTAGAGCATTGTAAACTATGTTTAAAGCATTTTAAAACATTTTAAAACAGTTTAAAGCATTTTCAATTGTTGTTAAAGCACTTAAATGTGTTTTTACAACATTTTAAAATGTTTTTGAAACATTTTAAAATCATTTAAAATTGTTCTTAAATCAATTTAAATTATTTTTCAAGTATTTCACATTGTTTCTAAAGCATTGTAAACTATTTCTAAAGCATTTTAAAATCATTTAAAATTGTTCTTAAAGCAATTTAAATTATTTTTGAAGTATTTTAAATAGTTTTTAAAGCATTGTAAATGGTTTTTAAATTGTTTATAAAACATTTTAAAACGGTTTTAAAGCATTTTCAATTGTTTTTAAAGCACATAAACTTATCTTTAAAACATTTTAAAATGTTTTTGAAACATTTTAAAATGATTTAAAATTGTTCTTAAATCAATTGAAATTATTTTTGAAGTATTTTAAATTGTTTTTAAAGCATTGTAAACTCTTTTTAAAGCATTTTAAATTCTTTTGAAAGAATTTTAAAAACATTTTAGAGTACTTTAAAGCTTTATAAATTATTGTTAAAGCGTTTTAGTAGAATTTAAAATTGTTTTTAAAACATTTTAAAGTGTTTTAAATTGTTTTTAAATTATTTTGAACTAATTTAAATTGTTTTTAAATTGTTTTCAAAGTGTTTAAAATGTTTTTAAAATTGTTTTAAAAACATTTTAAAGTACTTTAAAGCTCTTTAAATTGTTTTTAAAACATTTTAAAATGGTTTTAAAGCATTTTCAATTGTTCTTAAAGCACTTAAACTTATTTTTGAAACATTTTAAAATCATTTAAAATTGTTCTTAAATCGATTTAAATTATTTTTAAAGTATTTTATATTGTTTCTAAAGCATTGTAAACTATTTTTAAAGCATTTTAAAATCATTTAAAATTGTTCTTAAAGAGATTTAAATTATTTTTGATGTATTTTAAATAGTTTTTAAAGCATTGTAAATGGTTTTTAAAGCATTTTAAATTGTTTTGAAAGCATTTTAAAAACATTTTAAAGTACTTTAAAGCTTTTTAAATTGTTGTTAAAGCGTTTTAAAAGAATTTAAAATTGTTTTTAAAACATTCTAGAGTGTTTTAAATTATTTTGAACTATTTTAAATTGTTTTTAAAACATTGTAAATTGTTTCAAAAACATTTTAAATTGTTTTTAAAACATTTTAAATTGTTTTTAAAGCGTTTAAAATTGTTTTAAAAATATTTTAAAGTACTTTAAATCTTCTTAAATTTTTTGATAAAACATTTTAAAACGGGTTTAAATCATTTTCAATTGTTGTTAAAGCACTTAAACTTATTTTTAAAACATTTTAAAATGTTTTTGAAACATTTGAAAATAATTTAAAATTGCTCTTAAATCAACTTAAATTATTTTTAAAGTATTTAAATTTTTTTTTTAGAGCGTTGTAAACTATTTTTAAAGCATTTTAAATTGTTTTGAAAGCATTTTAAAAACATTTTAGAGTAATTTTAAGGTTTTTAAATTGTTGTTAAAGCATTTTTATCGAATTTAAAATTGTTTATAAATCATTTTAGAGTGTTTTAAATTGTTTTTAAATTATTTTGAACTATTTTAAATGGGTTTAAAGCATTTTCAATGGTTGTTAGAGCATTTAATCTTATTTTTAAAACATTTTAAAATGTTTTTGAAATATTTTAAAACATTTTAAAATCATTTAAAATTGTTCTTAAATCAATTTAAATAATTTTTAAAGTATTTTAAATTGGTTTTAAAGCATTGCAAACTATTTTTAAAGAAATTAAAAATCATTTTAAACTATTTTGAAAGCGTTTTAAAACATTTTAAAATAATTTAAAATTGTTCTTAAATCAATTTAAATTATTTTCAAAGTATTTTAAATTGTTTTTAAAGCATTGTAAACTATTTCTAAAGCATTTTAAATTGTTTTGAAAGAATTTTAAAAATATTTTAGAGTACTTTAAAGCTTTTTAAATTGTTGTTAAAGCGTTTTAATAGAATTTAAAATTGTTTTTAAAACATTTTAAAGCATTTTAAATTGTTTTCAAATTATTTTGAACTAATTTAAATTGTTTTTAAACCGTTCCAAATTGTTTCAAAAAGAATTTTAAATTGTTTTTAAAGCAATTTAAGTTGTTTTTAAAGTGTTTAAAATTGTTTTTAAAACATTTTGAAGTACTTTAAAGCTTTTTAAATTGTTTTTAAAACATTTTAAAATGGTTCTAAAGCATTTCCAAATGTTGTTAAACCACTCAAACTTATTTTTGAAACATTTTAAAATCATTTAAAATTGTTTTTAAATCAATTTAAATTATTTTTAAAGTATTTTAAATTGTTTTTAAAGCATTGTAAACTTTTTTCAAATCATTTAAAATTGTTCTTAAAGCAATTTAAATTACTTTTGAAGTATTTTAAATAGTTTTTAAAGCATTGTAAACGGTTTTTAAAGCATTTTAAATTGTTTTGAAAGCATTTTAAAGTACTTAAAAGCTTTTTAAATTGCAGTTAACACATTTTAAAAGAATTTAAAATTGTTTTTAAAACATTTTAGAGTGTTTTAAATTGTTTTTTAAATTATTTTGAACTATTTTAAAGTGTCTTTAAAACATTCTAAACTATTTCAAAAACATTTTAAATTGTTTTTAAAGCATTTTAAATTGTTCTTAAAGCGTTTAAAATTGTTTTTAAAACATTTTAAATTACTTTAAACCTTTTTAAATTGTTGTTAAAACATTTTAAAACGGGTTTAAAGCATTTTCAATTGTTGTTAAAGCACTTAATCATATTTCTAAAACAATTTAAAATCATTTAAAATTGTTCTTAAATCAATTTAAATTATTTTTAAAGTATTTTAAATTGTTTTTAAAGCATTTCAAACTATTTTTAAAGAATTTTAAAATCATTTTAAATTGTTTTGAAAGAGTTTTAAATTGTTTTGAAAGCATTTTAAAAACATTTTAAAGTACTTTAAAAAAATTTAAGTTGTTAAAGAATTTTAAAAGAATTTAAAATTGTTTTTAAAACATTTTAAAGTGTTTTAAATTGTTTTTAAATTATTTTGACTATTTTAAAGCGTTTTTAAAACTTTCTAAATTGTTTCAATAACGTTTTAAATTGTTTTTGAAGCATTTTAAATTGTTTTTAAAGCGTTTAAATCATTTTGAAAGCATTTTAAATTGCTTTGAAAGCATTTCAAATATTTTATATTGTTTCTAAAACATTGTAAACTATTTTTAAAGCATTTTAAAATCATCTAAAATTGTTCTTATAGCAATTTAAATTATTTTTGAAGTATTTTAAATAGTTTTTAAAGCATTGTAAATGGTTTTTAAAGCGTTTTAAATTGTTTTGAAAGCATTTTAAAAACTTTTTAAAGTACTTTAAAGCTTTTTAAATTGTTTATAAAACATTTTTAAACTATTTTAAAGCATTTTCAATTGTTGTTAAAGCACTTACACTTATTTTTAAAACATTTGAAAATGTTTTTGAAACATTTGAAAATTATTTAAAATTGTTCTTAAATCAATTTAAAGTATTTTTGAAGTATTTTATATTGTTTCTAAAGCATTGTTTTTAAAGCATTTTAAATTGTTTTTAAAGCGTTTACAATTGTTTTTAAAACATTTTAAAGTACTTTAAAGCTTTTTAAATTGTTTATAAAACATTTTAAAACGGGTTTAAAGCATTTTCAATTGTTGTTAAAGCACTTAAACTTATTTTTAAAACATTTTAAAATATTTTTGAAACATTTTAAAATAATTTAAAATTGTTCTTAAATAAATTTAAATTATTTTTAAAGTATTTAAAATTGTTTTTAAAGCATTCTAAACTATTTTTAAAGCATTTTAAATTGTTTTGAAAGAATTTTAAAAACATTTTAGAGTACTTTAAATCTTTTTAAATTGTTGTTAAAGCGTTTTAATGGAATTTAAAATTGTTTTTAAAACATTTTAAAGTGTTTTAAATTGTCCTTAAATTATTTTGAACTAATTTAATTGTTTTTAAAACGTTCCAAATTGTTTCAAAATCATTTTAAATTGTTTTTAAAGCATTTTAAGTTGTTTTTAAAGAGTTTAAAATTGTTTTTAAAAAATTCTAAAGTACTTTAAAGCTTTTCAAATTGTTTTCAAAACATTTTAAAATAGGTTTAAAGCATTTTCAATTCTTCTTAAAGCACTTAATCTTATTTTTAAAACATTTTAAAATGTTTTTGAAATATTTTAAAACATTTTAAAATCATTTAAAATTGTTCGTAAATCAGTTTAAATTATTTTTAAAGTATTTTAAATAGTTTTTAAAGCATTGCAAACTATTTTTAAAGAATTTTAAAATCATTTTAAAGTATTTTAAAGTGTTTTAAATTGTTTTTAAATTATTTTGAACTATTTTAAAGTGTTTTTAAAACTTTCTAAATTTTTTCAAAAATGTTTTAAATTGTTTTTAAAGCATTTTAAATGGTTTTTAAAGTGTTTAAATCATTTTGAAAGTATTTTAAATTGTTTTGAAAGCATTATAAAAACATTTTAAAGTACTTTAAAGCTCTTTAAATTGTTTTTAAAACATTTTAAAACGGGTTTAAAGAGTTTTCAATTGTTGTTAAAGCAATTAAACTTATTTTTAAAACATTTTAAAATGTTTTTGAGACATTTTAAAATCATTTAAAATTGTTCTTAAATCAATTTAAATTTTTTTTCAAGTATTTTATATTGTTTCTAAAGCATTGTAAACTATTTTTAAAGCATTTTAAAATCATTTAAAATTGTTCTTAAAGGAATTCAAATTATTTTTGATGTATTTTAAATAGTTTTTAAAGCATTGTAAATGGTTTTTAAAGCATTTTAAATTGTTTTGAAAGCATTTTAAAAACATTTTAAAGTACTTTAAAGATTTTTAAATTGTTATTAAAGCATTTTAAAAGAATTTAAAATTGTTTTTAAAACATTTTAAAGTGTTTTTAAATTATTTTGAACTATTTTAAATTGTTTTTAAAATGTTCTAAATTGCTTCAAAAACATTTCAAATTGTTTTTAAAGCATTTTAAATTGTTTTCAAAAGCGTTGAAAAATGTTTTTAAAACATTTTAAAGTACTTTAAAACTTTTTAAATTGTTTATAAAACATTTAAAAACAGTTTTAAAGCATTTTCAATTGTTGTTAAAGCACTTACACTTATTTTTAAAATATTTTAAAATGTTTTTGAACCATTTTAAAATGATTTAAATTGTTCTTAAATCAATTTAAATTATTTTTGAAGTATTTTAAATTGTTTTTAAAGCATTGTAAACTATTTCTAAAGCATTTTGAAATCATTTTAAATTGTTTTGGAAGCATTCTAAAAACATTTTAGAGTACTTTAAAGCTTCTTCAATTGTTGTTAAAACATTTTAAAAGAATTTATAATTGTTGTTAAAACATTTTAAAAGAATTTATAATTGTTTTTAAAACATTTTACAGTGTTTTAAATTGTTTTTAAAACGTTCTAAATTGTTTCAAAAACATTTTAAATTGTTTCAAAAACATTTTAAATTGTTTTGAACTATTTTAAATTGTTTTTAAAACATTTTAAAATGGTTTTAAAACATTTTCAATTGTTGTTAAAGCACTTAAACTTATTTCTAAAACATTTTAAAATGTTTTTGAAACATTTTAAAATCATTTAAAATTGTACCTAAATAAATTTAAATTATTTTTAAAGTATTTTAAATTGTCTTTAAAGCATTGTAAACTATTTTTAAAGCGTTTTAAAATCATTTAAAATTCCTCTGAAAGAAGTTTGAATTATTTTTGAAGTATTTTAAATAGTTTTTAAAGCATTGTAAATTGTTTTTAAAACATTTTAAATTGTTTTGAAAGCATTTTAAAAATATTTTAAAATAATTTAAAGCTTTTTAAATTGTTGTTAAGGCTTTTTAAAAGAATTTAAAATTGTTTTTAAAACAGTGTAAAGTGTTTTAAATTATTTTTAAAACGTTCTAAATTGTTTCAAAAACATTTTAAATTGTTTTTAAAGCATTTAGAAATGTTTTTAAAACATTTTAAAGTACTTTGATACTTTTTAAATTGTTTTTATAACATTTTAAAACGGTTTTAAAGCATTTTCAATTGTTGTTAAAGCACTTAAACTTATTTTTAAAACATTTTAAAATCATTTAAAATTGTTCTTATATCAATTTCAATTATTTTTAAAGTATTTCAAATTGTTTTTAAAGCATTGTAAACTATTTTAAAGCATTTTAAAATCATTTAAAATTGTTCTTAAAGCAATTTAATTTTTTTTTGAAGTATTTTAAATAGTTTTAAAGCGTCATAAACTATTTTTAAAGCATTTTAAATTGTTTTGAAAGCATTTTAAAAACATTTTAAATTACTTTAATCCTTTTTAAATTGTTGTTAGAGCATTTTAAAAGAATTTAAAATTGTTTTTAAAACATTTTAAAGTGTTTTTAAATTATTTTGAACTATTTAAAATTTGTTTTTGAAACGTCCTAAATTGTTTCAAAAACATTTTAAATTGCTTTTAAAGCATTTTAAATTATTTTTAAAGCGTTTAAAATTGTTTTGAAAACATTTTAAGGTACTTTAAAGCTTTTTAAATTATTTTTAAAACATTTTAAAACAGTTTTAACGCATTTTCAATTGTTGTTAAAGCACTTAAACTTATTTTTAAAACATTTTACAATGTTTTTGAAACATTTTAAAATCATTTAAACTTGTTCTTAAATCAATTTAAATTATTTTTAAAGTATTTTAAATTGTCTTTAAAGCATTGTAAACTATTTTTAAAGCATTTTAAATTATTTTGAAAGCATTTTAAAAACATTTTGAAGTACTTTAAAGCTTTTTAAATTGCTGTTAAAGCATTTTGAAAGAATTTAAAATTGTTTTTAAAACATTTTAAAGTGTTTTAAATTGTTATTAAACCATTCTAAATTGTTCCAGAAACATTTTAAATTGTTTTTAAAGCATTTAAAATTGTTTTTAAAACATTTTAAAGTAATTTAAATCTTTTTAAATTGTTTTTAAAACATTTTAAAATGGTTTTAAATCATTTTCAATTGTTGTTAAAGAACTTAAAATTATTTTTGAAATATTTTAAAATCATTTAAAATTGTTCTTAAATCAATTTAAATTTGTTTTAAAATATTTTAAATTGTTTTTAAAGCATTGTAAACTATTTTTAAAGCATTTTAAAATCATTTAAAATTGTTCTTAAATCAATTTAAATTATTTTTAAAGTATTTTAATTTGTTTGTAAACTATTTCTAAAGCATTTAAAAATCATTTAAAATTGTTCTTAAAGCAATTTAAATTATTTTTGAAGTATTCTAAATAGTTTTTAAAGCATTGTAAATTGTTTTTAAAGCATTTTAAATTGTTTCGAAAGCATTTTAAAGTAATTTTAAAGTACTTCAAAGCTTTTTAAATTGTTGTTAAAGCATTTTAAAAGAATTTAAAATTGTTTTTAAAACATTTTAAAGTGTTTTAAATTATTTCGAAATATTTTAAATTGTTTTTAAAACATTCTAAATTGTTTCAAAAACATTATAAATTGTTTTTAAAGCATTTTAAATTGTTTTTAAAGTGTTTAAAATTGTTTTTAAAGCAATTTCAATTATTTTTGAAGTATTTTAAATAGTTTTTAAAGCAATGTAAACTATTTTTAAAGCGTTTTAATTTTTTTTGAAAGCATTTGAAAGTACTTTAAATCTTTTTAAATTGTTTTTAAAGCATTTTAAAAGAATTTAAAATTATTTTTAAAACATTTTAAAGTGTTTTAAATTATTTTGAACTATTTTAAATTGTTTTTAAAACATTCTAAATTGTTTAAAAAACATTATAAATTGTTTTTAAAGCCATTTTAAATTGCTTTTAAAGTGTTTAAAATTGTTTTTAAAACATTTTAATGTACTTTAAAGCTTTTTAAATTGTTTTTAAAACATTTTCAAACGGTTTTAAAACATTTTCAATGGTTGTTAAAGCACTTAAACTGATTTTTAAAACATTTTAAAATGTTTTTCAAACATTTTAACACTTTTTAAAATCATTTAAAATTGTTCTTAAATCAATTTAAGTTATTTTTCAAGTATTTTAAATTGTTTTTAAATCATTGTAAACTATTTTTGTAGCATTTTAAAATCATTTTAAATTGTTTTAAAAGAATTTTAAAAACATTTTAAAGTACTTTAAAGCTTTTTAAATTGTTGTTAAATCATTTTAAAAGAATTTAAAATTGTTTTTAAAACATTTTAAAGTGTTTTAAATTGTTTTTAAAGCATTGTAAACTATTTTTAAAGCATTTTAAAATCATTTAAAATTGTTTTTAAAGCAATTTATATTATTTTTGAATTATTTTAAATAGTTTTTAAAGCGTCGTAAACTGTTTTTAGAGCATTTTGAATTGTTTTGAAAGCATTTTAAAAACCTTTTAAACTACTTTAAAGCTTTTTAAATTGTTGTTAAAGCATTTGAAAAGAATTCAAAATTGTATTTATAACATTTTAGAGTGTTTTTCAATTATTTTGAACTATTTAAAATTGTTTTTAAAATGTTCTAAATTGTTTAAAAAACATTTTAAATTGCTTTTAAAGCATTTTAAATTGTTTTTAAAGCGTTTAAAATTGTTTTGAAAACATTTTAAAGTACTTTAACGCTTTTTAAATTGTTTTTAAAACATTTGAAACGGATTTAAAGCATTTTAAATTGTTGTTAAAGCACTTAAACTTATTTTTAAAACATTTTAAAATGTTTTTGAAGCGTTTAAAATTGTTTTTAAAACATTTTAAAGTACTTTAAATCTTTTTAAATTGTTTTTAAAACATTTTAAAATGGTTTTAAAGCATTTTCAATTGTTGTCAAAGCACTTAAACTTATTCTTAAAACATTTTAAAATTGTTCTTAAATCAATTTAAATTATTTTTACTGTATTTTAAATTGTTTTTAAAGCATTGTGAACTATTTTTAAAGCATTTTAAAATCATTTAAATTGTTCTTAAAGCAATTTAAATTATTTTCTAAGTATTTTAAATAGCTTTTAAAGCGTTGTAAACCATTTTTAAAGCATTTTAAAGTACTTTAAAGATTTTTAAATTGTTGTTAATGCATTTTAAAAGAATTTAAAATTGCTTTTAAAACATTTGAAAGTGTTTATAAATTATTTTGAACTATTTAAAATTGTTTTCAAATTGTTCTAAATTGTTTCAAAAGCATTTTAAATTGCTTTTAAAGCATTTTAAATTGTTTGTAAAGCGTTTAAATTTGTTTTTAAAACATTTTAAAGTACTTTAAATCTCTTTAAATTGCTTTTAAAACATTTTAAAATGGTTTTAAAGCATTTTCAATTGTTGTTAAATCACTTAAACTTATTTTTAAAACATTATAAAATCATTTAAAATTGTTCTTAAATCAATTTAAATTATTTTTTAAGTATTTTAAATTGTCTTTAAAATATTGTAAACTATTTTTAAAGCATTTTAAAATCATTTAAAATTCTTCTTAAAGAAATTTGAATTATTTTTTAAGTATTTTAAATAGTTTTTAAAGCATTGTAAACTATTTTTAAAGCATTTTAAATTGTTTTGAAAGCATTTTAAAAACATTTTAAAATACTTTAAAGCTTTTTAAATTGTTGTTAAAGTATTTTCAAAGAATTTAAAATTGATTTTAAAACATTTTAAAGTACTTTAAAGCTTCTTAAATTGTTTTTAAAACATTTTAAAGCATTTTCTATTGTTCTTAAAGCACTTAAACTTATTTTTAAAACATTTTAAAATTCTTTTGAAATATTTTAAAACATTTGCAAATCATTTTGAAATTCTTTTGAAATATTTTAAAACATTTTAAAATCATTTAAAATTGTTCTTGTATCAATTTAAATTATTTCTAAGGTTTTTTAAATTGTTTTTAAAGGATTGTCAATTATTTTTAAAGCATTTTAAAAGAATTTAAAATTGTTTTTAAAACATTTTAAAGTGTTTTAAATTGTTTTTAAATTATTTTGAAATATTTTAAATTGTTTTTAAAACATTCTAAATTATTTCAAATACATTTTAAACTGTTTTTAAAGCATTTTAAATTGTTTTTAAAACATTTTAGAGTACTTTAAAGCTTTTTAAATTGTTTTTAAAACATTTTAAAACAATTTTAAAGCATTTTCAATTGTCGTTAAAGAACTTAAAATTATTTTTAAAACATTTTAAATGTTTTTGAAACATTTTAAAATCATTTAAAATTGTTCTTAAATCAATTCAGATTATTTTTAAAGTATTGTAAATAGTTTTTAAAGCATTGTAAACTGCTTTTAAAGCATTGTAAATTGTTTTGAAAGCATTTTAAGAACATTTTAAAGTACTTTAAAGCTTTTTAAATTGTTATTAAATTGTTCTTTAATCAATTTAAAATTATTTTTAAAACATTCTAAAGTGTTTTAAATTATTTTGAACTATATTAAATTGTTTTTAAAACGTTCTAAATTGTTTGAGAAACATTTTAAATTGCTTTTAAAGCATTTTAAATTGTTTTTAAAGCATTTAAAACTGTTTTTAAAACATTTTAAAGGACTTTAAAGCTTTTTAAATTGTTTTTAAAACATTTTAAAACGGTTTTAAAGCATTTTCAATGTTGTTAAAGTACTTAAAATTATTTTTAAAACATTTTAAAATTCTTTCGAAATATTTAAAAAAAAATTAAAATCATTTAAATTTGTTCTTAAATCAATTTAAATTATTTTTAAAGTTTTTTAAATTGTTTTTAAAGCATTTTAAATTATTTTTAAAGCATTTTAAAAGAATTTAAAATTGTTTTTAAAACATTTTAAAGTGTTTTAATTTTTTTTTTAAATTATTTCGAAATATTTTAAATTGTTCTTAAAGCACTTAAAATTATTTTTAAAACATTTTAAAATGTTTTTTAAACATTTTAAAATCATTTAAAATTGTTCTTAAATCAATTCAAATTATTTTTAAAGTATTTTAAAGCATTTTAAAGCATTGTAAACTATTTTTAAAGCATTTAAAAATCATTTAAAAATGTTCTTAAATCAATTTAAATTATTTTTAAAGTATTTTAATTTGTTTGTAAACTATTTTTAAAGCATTTTAAAATCATTTAGAATTGTTCTTAAAGCGATTTAAATTATTTTTGAAGTATTTTAAATAGTTTTAAAACCATTGTAAACTGTTTTTCAAGCATTTTAGTTGCTTTCAAAGCATTTTAAAAACATTTTAAAGTACTTTAAATCTTTTTAAGGTGTTGTTAAAGCATTTTAAAAGAATTTAAAATTGTTTTTAAAGTGTTTAAAATTTTTAAAACATTTTAAAGTACTTTAAAGCTTTTTAAATTGTTTTTAAAATATTTTAAAACAATTTTAAACGATTTTCAATTATTGTTAAAATATTTAAAATTTTTTTAAAACATCTTAAAATCATTTAAAATTGTTCTTGAATCAATTTAAATTATTTTTAAAGTATTTTAAATTTTTTTTAAAGCATTGTAAACAATTTTTAAAGCATTTTAAAATCATTTAAAATTGTTCTTAAAGCAATTTAAATTATTTTTGAAATATTTTAAATAGTTTTTAAACCATTGTAAACTATTTTGAAAGCATTTTAAATTGTTTTGAAAGAATTTTCAAAACATTTTAAGGTATTTTAAAGCTTTTTAAATTGTTGTTAAAGTAGTTTAAAAGAATTTAAAGTTGTTTTTAAAACATTTTAAAGTGTCTTTAAATTATTTTGAACTATTTTAAATTGTTTTAAAAACGTTCTAAATTGTTTCAAAAACATTTTAAATTGTTTTTAAAGCATTTTAGATTTTTTTTCAAGCACTTAAAATTGTTTTTAAAACATTTTAAAGTACTTTAAATCTTTTTAATTTGTTTTAAAACATTTTAAAACGGCTTTAAAGCATTTTCAATTGTTGTTAAAGCACTTAAACTTATTTATAAAACATTTTAAAATGTTTTTGAAACATTTAAAATCATTTAAAATTGTTCTTAAATCAATTTAAATTTTTTTAAAGTATTTTAAATTGTTTTTAAAGCATTGTAAACTATTTTTAAAGCATTTTAAAATCATTTAAAATTGTTCTTAAAGCAATTTAAATTATTTTTGAAATATTTTAAATAGTTTTTAAAGCACTGTAAACTGTTTTTAAAGTATTTTAAATTGTTTTGAAAGCATTTTGAATTGTTTTGAAAGCATTTTAAAAACATTTAAAAGTATTTTAAGGCTTTTTAAATTATTGTTAATGCATTTAAAAGAATTTAAAATTGTTTTTAAAACATTTTGAAGTTTTTTTAAATTATTTTGAATTATTTTAAATTGTTTTTAAAACGTTCTAAATTGTTTCAAAAACATTTTAAATTGTTTTTAAAGCATTTTAAATTGTTTTCAAAGCGTTTAAAATTGTTTTTAAAACATTTTAAATTACTTTAAAGCTTTTGAAATTGTTTTTAAAACATTTTAAAATGGTTTTAAAGCATTTTCAATTGTTTTTAAAGCACTTAAATTTATTTCTAAAACATTTTAAAAAATTTATAAACTATTTTTAAAATCATTTATAAAGTATTTTTAAAGCATTTTAAAATCATTTAAAATTGTTCTTAAAGCAATTTAAATTATTTTTGAAGTATTTTAAGTTGTTTTTAAAGCATTTAAATTGTTTTGAAAGAATTTTAAAAACATTTTAAAGTACTTTAAAGCTCTTTAAATTGTTGTTAAAGCATTTTAAAAGAATTTTAAATTGTTTTTAAAACATTTTGAAGTGTTTTTAATATTTTGAGATATTTTAAATTGTTATTAAAACATTCTAAATTGTTTCAAAAACATTTTAAATTATTTTTAAAGCCTTTTAAATTGTTTTTAAAGCATTTAAAATTGTTTTTAAAACATTTTAAAGTACTTTAAAGCTTTTTCAAATGGTTTTAAAGAATTTCCAATTGTTGTTAAAGCACTTAAACTTATTTGTAAAACATTTTAAAATGTTTTTGAAACATTTTAAAATGTTTTTAAAACATTTTAAAAAAATTTAAAATCGTTTAAAATTGTTCTTAAATCAATTTAAAGTATTTTTAAAGTATTTTAAATTGTTTTTAAAGCATTGTAAACTATTTTTAAAGCATTTTAAAATCAATTAAAATTGTTCTTAAAGCAATTTAAATTATTTTTGAAGTATTTTAAATAGTTTTTAAAGCATTGTAAACTGTTTTTAAAGCATTTTAAATTGTTTTGAAAGCATTTTAAAGCTTTTTTTTTAAATTGTTGTTAAAGCATTTTAAAAGAATTTAAAATTGTTTTTAAAACATTTTAGAGTGTTTTAAATTGTTTTTAAAATGTTCTATATTGTTTCAAAAACATTTTAAATTGTTTTTAAAACATTTTAAATAGTTTTTAAAGCATTTAAAATTGTTTTTAAAACATTTTAAACTACTTTATAGCTTTTTAAATTGTTTTTAAAACATTTTATAAAGGTTTTAAAGCATTTTCAATTGTTTTTAAAGCACTTAAACTTATTTTTAAAGCATTTTAAAATGTTTTTGAAACATTTTAAAGCATTTTAAAATCATTTAAAATTGTTCTTAAAGCAATTTAAATTATTTTTAAAGTATTTCAAATTGTTTTTAAAGCATTGTAAACTATTTTTAAAGCATTTTAAGATCATTTAAAATTGTTCTTAAAGAAATTAAAATTATTTTTGAAGTATTTTAAATAGTTTTGAAAGCATTGTAAACTATTTTTAAATCATTTTAAATTGTTTTTTTTTCTAAGTAAAGGCTTATTCTATTAATAAGGAGAATATATTTACATGGAGGTCAAGACCTCAGAGGAAGCCGAAGCTATCCAACAGCACTGAACCAGAGTACATAAGACCAAATAGCTAGATGACTAGATAACCAGATAACCCGGTCCCCAGATTGAGAAAACCAGATACATAAGACCCGGAATCCATGCATAAAAAAATACTGGCCAAAATGGTAAACAACAATACAAGGCAGATGAGAACTGTAGCCATGATAATTTCTGTGCTGCCTAGATAACCATATGCAAAATTTAAAAATCAAAGGCCTGATAAACTTGCCGAGCCAAGACCTGATAAAAAGAATATGACCATAAGATTTTATAAACATGCCGAGCCAAGACCTGATACAAAACATGTTGATAAAAGCCAGAATAACACAGGACACAGGATAAAAGAACCAGAAGGGAAACTTCGACATCAGACGAGGTTCTGGAGGCATCATGCATCTTTCAGAGGGTCCCGAGCATCCTTCTCCACCCGGCCAGGAATGCCCATCCACGTATCATCGACCTTGTCCCCGACACCCGTATCGTTGCCACCTGGAGGAGCTTCCAAGCACTGATTGCCATCCGAGGGGTTCGCTGAATCAACCGAAGCTGAAATGTCCTGAGCATTATCTTCTGGAGGCTTGAGGACATCAGTAACATTCCCCTCAGCTTGCAAGTCACCACGATCAAACACAATTCCTACATCTTCTCCCTGAAGCACACTATCATCCTGAGACTGCGAAGGACAGGTATGCACAGAGACACTAGGCCTGTCTCCTTCCTCAGCCAAAATGACAGTAATGCTGGCTGAGAGAATCAGTCTGTTGAGACTACTGTGGAATTTAAAGCGGGTGGTTTGGAATGAATTATGCGGGAAGGGCTTACCATGATCAGAGGACGGGGAAGCCGAAACCAAAGGTATAATGTTTTGGGGAGCAGGCTGAGAACGCCTGCGTTTTCCACAGCTACCTCCACGGCGATGCACCATCATCAGGGGAACAAAGAGACCTGAGGGAGAAGAGGAATAGGGCCAGACAGAGCAGGAACGAAAGTGGGAAAGCCAAGTAAAGATCTTACCCCGGATAAGCCACCAAGCTACCAGAGTGATACGAGGATGCAGGAATAAAGACAAGTTGATGAAGAGAGTCCTGATAAGAATGACAGCAAAAACCACCACCGAAGCCATGAATATAACAACCAGCGAAGAGTCTCGAACAGGGAGCACATTCAATTCCAAATGCTTGAGGATCTGCTGGTACTGAATGTGATTCATTTCATCCGCAGGAGGAGTTTGGAGGCCGTACAGGATTGCCATCTGCAAGTCCAGATGCTAGCTTGACATGAGCCCGCATTGATTGTGCCTTGAAAGCACCTGCATCCGGGTAAAGAATTTTAGATTGTTTTAAAAGCATTTTAAAAAAAAATTAAAGTACTTTAAAGCTTTTCAAATTGTTGTTGAAGCATTTTAAAAGAACTTAAAATTGTTTTTAAAACACTTTAAAGTGTTTTAAATTGTTTTAAAATTATTTTGAACTATTTTAAACTGTTTTTAAAATGTTCTTTAAAATTGTTTCAAAAATATCTTAAATTGTTTTTAAAGCATTTTAAATTGTTTTTAAAGCATTTAGAATTGTTTTTAAAACATTTTAAAGTACTTTATAGCTTTTTAAATTGTTTTTAAAGCATTTTAAAACGGTTTTAAAGCATTTTCAATGGTTGTTAGAGCACTTAAACTTATTTTTAAAATATTTTAAAATGTTTTTGAAACATTCTAAAATCATTTAAAATTATTCTTCAATCAATTTAAATTATTTTTAATTAAAGCACTGTAAACTATTTTAAAATCATTTAAAATTTTTCTTAAAGCAATTTAAATTATTTTTGAAGTATTTTAAATAGTTTTTAAAGCATTGTAAACTGTTTTTAAAGAAATTTAAATTGTTTTAAAAGAATTTTAAAGTATTTTAAAGCTTTTTAAATTGTTGTTAAAGCATTTTAAAAGAATTTAAAATTGTTTTTAAAACACTTTAAAGTGTTTTAAATTGTTTTTAAAACGTTCTAAATTGTTTCAAAAACATTTTAAATTGTTTTTAAAGCATTTTAAATAGTTTTTAAAGCATTTGAAATTGTTTTTAAAACATTTTAAAGTACTTTATAGCTTTTTAAATTGATTTTAAAACATTTTAAAAAGGTTTTAAAGCATTTTCAATTGTTGTTAAAGCACTTAAACTTATTTTTAAAACATTTTAAAATGTTTCTGAAACATTTTAAAACATTTTAAAATCATTTAAAATTGTTCTTAAAGAAATTTAAATTATTTTTAAAGTATTTTAAATTGTTTTTAAAGCATTGTAAACTATTTTTAAAGCATTTTAAGATTATTTAAAATTGTTCTTAAAGCAATTTAAATTATTTTTGAAGTACTTTAAATAGTTTTGAAAGCATTGTAAACTATTTTTAAAGCATTTTAAATTGCTTTGAAAGCATTTTTAAAATGTTTTAAAGTACTTTAAAGCTTTTCATTTTTTTTTTCTCAATTAGTCTACTCCTATATTCATACAAAAAAGTTACAGCGAGGCTGGCCTCGAGATTTCTTGCCATGAGGTTGGCATGTAGAAAAAACTTGACATCCTGACTGTAGAACCGTCAAAATGACTTACATCAGTGAGCATAATATCCAGGAACATTGAACATACCAGACAGACACAAAATCTGACCCAAACATCGTTATCGAACTGAGTGAGACATTGTTGTTTCAAGGATCGATTTTTACATAGATATAGGCATAAAAATACCCTGACCTGAGACATGAACAAAAGCCCAAGACAGGCATGAACCCTATGGATAAAAAAGGAGGAGAGCTTTAACTTCGGAGGCAAAACCATGGAACCAGAAGCACGGACTGTCAATCTTCATTTGAAGTGGTTGGTTGTTCCTCTATAACCCTGCACCCAAAATGACGTGAGTCCATGGAGTCAGAGGAGCGGATTGCAGAGCTGGAAGGCTCTCTTCTTGTGCTTGGGCAGACATTGGCCTCAGGTTGCGTGGTGGCCATGCTTCCGGTACCTTGGCACAGGTTGGCAGTTTGAATTGCCACCTTCTGTTCCTCCGTGGCCCCCTGATGAACAACACCCGAACCCGAGTTGTGCTCACATCTTTCGATGGTTACAGAAACGATGAAAGAGGCATTTTCTAAGGAACAAGGAATGTGATAGCAGGCAGTGGGAGGCACATGATGTTGACAGGCTTCTCCCTCTATCCCACCCTCGACCTCGACCTCTGCCACTTCTGGTTGCTGGGTAGGTCGATGCTTCTTCAGAGGGATCCAGAGAGGTCGAGATATGCTCGGCGATGGCTCGACAACGTGAACTGCCACGCTGGCTGATCATTCACATCCTTTCTTTTGGCATGATTATGGGATGGGATCAATTAAACGAAGGAGGGAAAGTGGAAGATCAACTGAGGGACAAAATCACTGAGAAAGCAGGAAACTGAGCCTGTGAAAAGCAGAAGGATTTAGGAGGAGGAGCTTAAGGGAGGCCAGAGCAGTTTAAGGCGTAAAAAGCTCTATAGAGCAAGACCAAACGAGAGGAATTCTCGTCATTCACCAGTGCCGAAAGGGAGCCTGTAGGCAGACTCTCGCTAGGAGAGAAGCCCAAGACCGCGACCTGGACTGAGCCGAGAGCATATCAGAGAACCGCAACAATGAAAATGAGATGGAGTGCCATCATTCCTATGACCAAACATAGGGTGGGCAGAGTAAATGCCGCCTTAAATGCATATGTACGAAGCCTGTCGTCCATGCCAAGGGTCATGTGCTTCACGCAGGTGGGATGCCACTTGCCCATCTCGCGCACCTCCAACGTACCTTTGTGACTAACAATCACCTGCATCCAGGAGCGAGTATTCTTGTTGCACTAGAGAAGTGCATTCATTTTTAAGTTGTTCATCATCTGAGTCGCCGAGAGGACCTGAGAAGTAGGGGATCTGCTGGTCAACCCCTTGATTGGCCAGTCTATGTGCTACTTTGTTGGCATTGCATCTTACATGCTTGAAGGTGATGCTTTGGGGGTTCCGAAGCCAATCCTCTAATAGTTCCAATCTGCTAAGTAGCCTCCAGCTAGATGCTATCTTGGCTGCCGAGGTACTTGCTTAAATCTTGATAGCTGTTGTTATTAGGATAAGCGAGTCTCCCTCGACCTCTAATGGGAAGAAGTTTTTTTGATCTGCTATGCAAATCCCTTTCCATAGTCCTTCTAGTCATGTAGAATTGTTGGTATCTTTGCCAATGGTTCCATAGTAGACATGCAATGCTGCGCCCACCTCATTCCTGAAGACCCCTCCAAAGCCCGTCATCCCAGGATTGCCCTTGGCGGCTCCATCGAAATTCAATTTGAAGGAGTTGGATGCTGGATGAGACCAAGTGAGAGGAGAGGCAGGGCTAATTGGAGGAAGAGCTTTGACATGGTCTAGAAAAGATAGATCCAAATTCCAGGCGTTCATGATGTGGCATTCCTGAGGTGATTCTTGCAGATCCGTGTCATGCCAATGTCTGATAGCTAGAGTTTCTTGGCGATTTTGCTTCAGAAGAAGCCATAGAGTATCAATAGGCCTGCTGATATTGTTAAAAATTCTGTTGTTCCTTTCCTTCCAGAGAATCCAATAGAGAAAGCCCGGTAATAGAGTCCACAGAGAGTTTAAAAGAGGGCTTTGAAAAGGGTGCTTTGGCCATTTTCTGATTGTATCTGTTATATCTCCCGTCCATTCTCCCGATATTTGGTTGCATTGGTCAGTTTTCTCCCATAACAGAGTAGCCAGAGGACAGGTCTCCATGAGATGGGTAATGGTTTCAGAGTTGAGATTACAGTTGGGACATCTCGATGGGCCAATGAATCCCCTTTCTTGAAAATTGTCCCAAGTGAGGATACGCCTCTTGCTTAAGAGCCAAAGAAAGGTGGATATCTTGGGCCATATTCCTAGTTGCCAAACCCGTTCCCAGAGTTGATCCTTGTCTGTCTGAATGGCTGAGTAGTGAAGCTGGTAAGATTCCTTAGTAGTGAACATCCCCCTTGGTGTATGACCCCATCTCAGTTTGTCCTGCTGATTTGAGCATTTGATTCTTCTATGGTTTAACTCCTGATCGATCTCGGTGAAGGTTTCCCCTTGCCAATTGGCTTGCCAGGTACTAGCTGGTTTCCAAAGGTGAAAGTATTGGGTTGCTTGTTGCTGCCATAATTGATGGACATGGGTAAGATTTGCTTGTTGCATCGAGACCTGCTAGATTGGCTTGTGGAAGAGAGAGGCTAGTTTTGGGAGTTGTTGCCAAGAGTCCTCCCAGAACCTAACCGTGGTGCTTGAATTAATTTCCCAGAAGTTATGCTCTTGAATGAAGGTGTTGTGGAGCTTGGCAGCATTCCAGATCAAAGAGCCTGAGGTTGTAGTGCTAATTCTTATGAGGTCATTCCCTTGACTTCCTGTTGCATATTTTTCTTGCCATAACCGTGCCCAGGGAATTTGTGGTTTGGAGATCCAATTCCACCAAATGCGGGAACCCATTATATTGTTGCTATGGAGAGGGTCCCTTAATCCCATCCCTCCCTCTGATTTTGGCTGACAGACTTCCTTCCAATTGACAAGAGCCCATTTCCTATTGAGACCAGAAGATCCCCACAAAAAATTTCTCTGTAGATTGTGAATTGCCTTAAGGACCCATTTTGGCGCCGCCAGGATGGAGAAAAGATATAGAGGCATAGCCTGGAGAACAAATTTGATCAAAATGAGTCTATCGGCTATATTGAGAGAGCGGTAAGTCCAGGATGAGAGCCTTGAATCCAATTTGTCGAGAAGAGTCCTCCAGGAGGCATGTTTTATGGTTGACTCCAACAAAGGAGCTCCTAGGTATTTCGAGGGCAGCGCTGCTGTAGAGAATCCCAGAATACGAGCGATTTCCCTTTGAGTGGAGGAAGGGGTGTTAAAAAAGAAGAGTTGGGATTTGGAGGCATTGATAGAGGTTCCTGAGGCCCTAGAGAAGAGAGAGAGCCAATTTTTGAAGGCTTTAGCCTCTTGAGAGGAGGGGTGGCCAAAAATCATAGTGTCGTCTACAAACTGCTGGTGGGATAAGGGATGAAGACCATGGAGAGAAATGCCTTTTAGAACATGAGAGGAAATGACCGAGTGAAGAAAATGGCTGAGCCCATCTACCATGAGGACAAAAAGGAAGGGGGATAAGGGATCCCCTTGACGAATACCACGTGGGGGGCGGAAGGGCGATGAGGGGGTGCCATTGAGCAGAACCGAGAAATAGGGAGAGGAGATGAGGTTCATGATCCATCATGTCCAAGTGGAATTGAAGCCAAATGCCAATAACATTTTATCAATATAATTCGAGCTGAGTTTGTCAAAAGATTTAGATAGATCAAGCTTTAGAATCATACCTGGCTTTTTCAAGATCTTCAGGGAATGGATTACTTCATTTGAAGGAATGATGTCGTCCATTATCTGACGCCCTTCTACATATCTAGTCTGCTCCGGTGAGATGAGAAGAGGGAGGAGAGGTTTGAGCCTGTTCACCAGTACTTTAGAGATGAGCTTGTAGATGACGTTGCATAATGCAATCATCCTGTATTTGTCGGGTGTATTTGGTTCATCCCCTTTAGGCACTAGCACTATGAAAGTGGAATTTAGGGAGGGGAGAATCCAGTGCATAGTTCTTGATTCCTCCACTAATTCCCATACCTCTGTCTTGATGAGCTCCCAAAATTCATGAAAGAAATTGGTTGTAAAACCATCAGGACCAGGTGCCTTACCATCCTTGAGTTGGGCCATCGCCGCTTCTACTTCCTGCAGTGAAATATATTGGAGCAGTTTATTGTTATGATCCTCCATTATGATTTTAGGGATGTGCTGCGTGATGGTTCTAATAGCTTAATCTCTGTTTCCTGGAGGCTCCGTGAGAATTTCCTGAAAGTAATCTTTTTTTTCCTTTTCCATGTCTTCGTGCACTTCTAATCTATCCCCTCGTTTGTTGTTGATGAATGCAATATTGTTGTGCATTCTTCTTTGGATGGCCGATCTATGGAAGAATTTTGTATTCTTCTCCCCTTCCTTGAGCCACCAGATTCTGGACTTTTGTCGCCATAGGATTTCTTCTTGCTGCCTATAAACCTCAATTTTAGTCCAAAGGTTCTGCTCCCGATGCGCTTGCTCTTCTGTCCTGCCCTCCAAGATGATAATCCGTTGAAGTGAGCTCATTTGATGTTCCAACTTTTTCCGATTCTCGAAAATGTTGCCAAACTGTGTGTGGTTCCAAGCTTTGAGCACTTGTTTCAGGTTTTTTAGTTTCTGTTGGAATTGAAACATTTTGGCTCCTTCAGGTGGGATAAAGGATTTCCAGGCCTCATTGACCATTATTTTGAAGTTAGGATTTGAGAACCAGAAGGCTTCAAAATGAAAAGGTCTGTTGCATCTTGTACCTGGCTGTGACCATTGTAACATAATGGGCCAGTGATCTGATCCTCCTTGGGGCAATATGAAAGCATGAAAGTCCCCTCCCAGGTGTATGGCATTGTCCGAGATGAGGAACTGATCAAGCCTGGAAGCAATATGTTGGGTACCCCTCCACTTATTGTTCCAAGTGTATACACCATTGAAAGTATGAATATCCATTAATTGGTTACTTTGAATTTATTCTTTGAAGCCGCTGCTATCACTGTCTAACCTTGATCTTCCACTGTTTTTCTCCTCCAACGACGTTATGATGTTGAAATCACCACCACTAATCCAGAGAGGGAATTGCCTATTAGAATTTAGAATGGTGAGAGTATCCAATAGTTCTAGTTTTTTCTATAAATTTTGCGGAAAATAGACATTAGAGAGATGCCCGTGAATGTTTGTGCCTATGAGATGGAAGGACGCTTGGATGAGGAAATGGGAAGCATGAAAGTCATGATGAGTGAGAACTTGGGGGTCCCACAAAATTGCCAGTCCTCCGGAAGCCCCAGAGGCATCTACTGAAACTGAGCAGCTACCTGACCAAAATATTGAGGATTCTTTCTATGGCAATATTATTACTTTTTGTTTCTTGAAGAAAAACTAGTGATGGTTTTTCTTGCTGGATCAAGTTTTTAATCATTCTGTGTTTTGAGGGGCTATTGAGCCCTCTCACATTCCAGGAGATTAGCTTCATGAGAAATAGTGGGGTTTAGATTTGTAGAACTTTGTCAACTTAGGGAATCTCCTTGATTCCATAAGTATTTCTCCTACGATAATGGTCCTTTGCAAGTCTGTTTTGCGCCCTCTTTTCTTCGTTTCTTTGAGGATTTTTTTTCCATCCCAGGGGCTTCCTGCTTGTATACCTAGACATTTATTATGCTGAGCTTTGGTGAGAACTCCTTCCAGCCTATCGATTTTCCATGGGGGTATTGAATTGTATTCTTTCTGCTTGCATGACGTTTCCAATTTTAGGATGTCCAGACCATCCAGGCTAACATTCTCTGGATCCTCATCCATTATTGTGGGAGTGTTCTGATCTTCCATGTATGCACTGTCATGCAGACTAAAAGCCAGAGCAGTGTCTAGATCCATTGAAGAAGACTTTTGGCCTGACTCTGCTACGGTTTTCTCCAAGGTAGAGGGATTTGGGCCAGAATTTGGAACAGGTTTCTCCAAGTCAAAGGATATTAATGAGCTTGAGGGATCGGAGGCAGAGGATGGTCGAGAAGCTTTGATAATCAGGGAGGAGGAGGGAGGGGAGGGGAGGGGATCGTCTAAGGATCGGAGCTTTGCTTCTCTGAGGGATCTTGAGAGGAGAGTAAAATGAATCTGTTTTGGGACTCAGGCTTTTTGGGGCTTTCTGGGACTACATCATTTTTCTTAGCATGCCTCCGGCGATTAGGGACTTTAATGAATCCTTCAGATTCTTTGCTAGATTCATTAGCAGAGGTTTTGGGCTGGGAATTCAGAGGACAGTCTCGGAAGAGATGGTCGTGTTCGTGGCATTTCCGACAATGAAAAGGGATATGCTCATAGTCTAGAGGTTGGATCCATTCAAAATCATCATGAAAGAGAATTATCGAGTCTGCAAGAGCTTTGGTCAAGTGCATCTGGACACAGATCCTGGCATAAGAGGTGTATCGACAGGATTTGGTTTCCTTAGCAACTTTCAGGAAGACCCACAATTTGTTGCCGATGTCCGCTAGCGTTTCCTCTTTCCAGTATTCCACAGGAAGGGAGTACATCCTTATCCATATTTGAGCCCAACTGAAATCTTCCTTATCTGGGTTAAACCTAGATTTCCAGTCCTGAAGGTATAGACCTGAGGAATTAAAGAAGTACAGGCCGCCTTCAAATATGCGAGATTTGTCCTCCACGCAGTGGAAAATGGCTGTGAAGAAGCCTTTGGGGCCCAGCTGCAGAGTGACTTGTCCTTTGGGCTTCCATTTTGAAGCTATCTAGCCCTGCAGAGCCTTTTTAGTTGGCAAAAATCCAAGGAATTTGCCTATGAGCACGTGGTCCTACATAAATTGGATTTTGCTGTTGATTCGATGACTGGGGAGATCGACTTTGATTCGTTCTGTTGCTTTCAGGATGCATATTGCCAAGGTCGCATTTGGCTGTGACGTTGGAGACTTTTGGTTCACGCCTTGGTCTTTGTCATCTGTTTCACGTGCTGCGGAGGGGTCAGCTTCATTGTTGACAGGTTTGGAACCCTGATCTGTTTCTGAGAAACCGCCAAGAGGGGTCATAGATGCTGCAGGCTTTAAAATGTCAGAGGCGGAGGCAATGAAAGGAGGGGGAGCGGACCCTGCCCCTCCCAAGGGCGCAGCCATGGGAAAGAGATCAGTAGGTGTGTTGTGGCGCTAGCTATGAAAACCAGAAGAATGTAGTGATTAAGCTATTCAAATTGTTGTTGAAGCATTTTAAAAGTTTTTAAAACACTTTAAAGTGTTTTAAATTGTTTTTAAATTATTTTGAGCTATTTTAAACTGTTTTTAAAATGTTCTAAATTGTTTCAAAAACATTTTAAATTGTTTGTAAAGCATTTTAAATTGCTTTTAAAGCATTTAAAATTGTTTTTAAAACATTTTAAAGTACTTTATAGCTTTTTAAATTGTTTTCAAAACATTTTAAAACAATTTTAAAGCATTTTCAATTGTTGTTAAAGCACTTAAACTTATTCTTAAAACATTTTAAAATGTTTTTGAAACATTTTAAAATCATTTAAAATTGTTCTTAAAGCAATTTAAATTCTTTTTAAAGTATTTTAAATTGTTTTTAAAGCATTGTAAACTATTGATGGACCTGTTTTGTTGTCCATAATACTTCATAAGAACATATTTCGAGAGAATGTTAGGGGAGGGTTTCGTTCCTGAAACCCTAGGCCTTAGGCCTAGGTAGGTCTGATCGCAGCAGTCGACACTCAGGTACGGCGCAGGCAGCTGTCGACAGTACATCTTTCAGGGTGGAGGTAGTCGATGGCGACAGCTAGGAATGAAACCACTTTTTTCAACCAGCGGTTTGGCGTTTGGGCTTATCTTGGTCACGGGAGCGGTTTCAAGACTTTTTACCCTGCAGTAACTTTCGTGGAGATCTACGCTGCTCTGGCCAGCTGCTACCCTAGGATCTCAAACTGTAAGCGGTTTGTCCTGAGTCGGTTTCGGGCTGTGGTTGAAAAGCTTTTCCTCGTTGTACTCAAAAACCATGGTAAACCCGAGTGAAGCTCTGGAGTTGGAACCCTCGACAGAAGATTTGATAACTGTTTGGGGAAGGGAATTTGCTGCTCAGGCTCTCGGCGAGGCTTTAGGAAAGAAAAAAGGAAGATCTGGAACTGGCGCGGACGTAGGAGATATACCCAGTATCTCATGTGTGGCCGAGTTGCTGCCGGAAAAAAGCTGGGATTTGTCAGGGCTGTTGGGTGCTCCAGGGAAAGACTCTGCGAACGACCCCTTTTTGGTCGCGAAGCCATCTGGTGAAGCTCGGATCGCAAATCCGCCGTCGGGTAAGCTTTCTTCTCCATCCAAATCTTTTTCCCCTTCTGGGGGTTTGGAAGACATTATAAATTCAGTCCAAAACGTTGGAGTCTGGAGGCCCGTTGGGGGGTTAAAATCCTCTGTGGCAGATCCTGGGAAGAGATCTCAGTTGGGAGAGGTTATTAGGGACCTGTTCCCAAAGGTACCGGAACGGGGTTCCTCTCGGCCGAATGTTGGGGAAGCAGTCAGGGAACCCAGTCATTTATTGGGAGAAGGGTTGGATTTAGGTCAAGAAAAGACTGGGAAAGGGAAGGATGTCAACCCGATTGAGGGTTTGGCCGAGACTCAGCAAAGGATCGATCATGCAGATGGAACGGATGGTGGAAGCCGAAGGAGGGTGGAAAAGCAAGCGCGGGAGCACGATGACTTGTCCGACGCCTCTGAGCGTAGAAGATTAGGGGGAAAGCGGAAAAAATCAAGACCTCTGAAGACAAGGGAATTCGAAGAAGTGGGTTTGGAGATGGATATGCAGGTCGAGGAGGTGCTAGATGTGGATGGGATTACTCTGGTGGGCAGAATCAGAGGTCAGGCTGTGTCTGGGGTTGCTTTTAGACGATGGGCGGAGAATCAGTGGGCAGGATCATTGGCGGCCACATTCAATTCGAATGCCTTGGTAAAGGGATGGTTCATGATAAAATTTGAGAGTAAAGAGGCCATGGAGTGGGTCGAAGGGCAGAACTGGTCCTATGGAAACAGGCCGGTGTTTTTCAAAAGGTGGACGCCTCTTTTTGATGCGGAAACGGAAAAGATGGATGCTTTTCCAGTTTGGGTTAGAATTCCCAATTTACCCCCGTACCTCTGGGCGGATTCAGTTTTCAGATCGATTGGGAATGTATTGGGGACATACTTGGATGCAGATAAATCATACCTGCATACTTTCGAGAAGAGGGTGGCTCGAATACTGGTGAAGCTCAATCCGAAGGAAGGCCTTGCAAAAACCATTCCTCTAAGATATAAGGAGTTCAGAATAGAACAAAAACTTGACTATGAACACCTTCCGTTTCGTTGCCATTTTTGCCATGAATATGGGCATTTGGCGCGCGATTGCCCGCTGGGAAGAAGAAGGAGGAGGACTCAGAAGGAATCAGAGGAATGGGTTGAGCATAAAAGACAGGAGGAGTATCAGACTGAGGGATTTGTTCACCCGGGGAAACAAGGAGAGGATTTGCAGTATCAGTCGGTGACGGATTTACCAAAGGAGGATGAAGAGACGATGGGCCCTGCAAACTGCCAGCCGATGGACACCTCTATATTGGATCCGCCGACAGCCGAAAAAGACTGCAATCAATCGGGTATGCCGTCCTCTGTCTTAAAGCATTCTTCTATAATAGATGATACTTGTATTGGGGGGCTCTCTGTGTTAAACACCTGTAATGATGTGATGAATAAAATTGACAATCTTTCAATCGAGTCTGTCTCCATAAATCTGGATGGTGAAGATTTTCCCCCACTAAACTCTGGTGATGATCATGGTCTAGTACCTCGGCCCTACAACCTGAGATCCAATAGTAAGAAAACAACAAACCATATTGATGTCATGGAACCGGTAGGAGGGTTAGGGCTAGAGACCTCAAAATGTCTCTCAAAGAAGAACAGAGGCAGGAAATCGAAATTAGCCATGACACAGGAGAAAGCAATCTTTGATGTTGCTGATGGGAAACAGTTGACCATTCCTGGGGCGCTTAGAGCAGCAAAACCCCCTGAGACGGTTATCAAATGATCTGTCTCTCCTGGAATTGTAGAGGGTTAGCTAGTAAGCCTAAAAAACTAGCTTTGAAAGAGCTCATCTCTAGATGCAACCCTGATATCGTCTTTCTTCAGGAGACTTTAGGAAATAGCTTGGATGTTGAAGCAGCACTCTGTTCCTATCTCCCGGGATGGGAGTTCTTGGCTGCAGATGCATCTGGGCGCTCGGGAGGTATAGCGATGGGTCTTAAGAAAGGGAAATTAAAATTGATATCCTCATGGGGATTCCAAAATGTACTAGGCATGGAGGTTGTTTCGCAGGATTTTGACTTCCCTCTGACTTTTGTTAATGTCTATGGTCCCTGTCATGGAAGGGCTTTGTTCTGGAATGAGCTTCTCTCCAAAAGTTTAGTCCAGGACAAGAATCTCATCATTGGAGGTGACCTAAATTTCTCTATGGGTTCCTCGGAAGCATGGGGACCTCTTGCAAGGGAGGATCCTTTAACGGACTTCTTTTCAAATGCTCTGGTGTCTCATAAGCTGATTGATGTGAATATCATAAAAGCCAAACCTACTTGGAGAAACAGGAGGACTGGAGAGTATAGAATTGCAAAAAGGTTGGATAGATTTCTCATCAGCGAAAAACTGGCAGCTTTGGTTCCTTTATTCAGGCAGTGGGTCGGGGAAGGTGGAAACTCAGATCACTTTCCTATCCTCCTTGAATTCTCAAAACCCCCTAAAAAGCCGGCCTCGCCTTTCAAATTCAATGCCCACTGGCTCCAGGAGGAATCATTCAAAAAGCTGTTCCATGATACTTGGATTCATCCGAGGCCGGATTACGAGGGAAGTTTAGCTGGGAGACTCATGGAAAATTTAAAAAGACTGAAAAAAGCAACCATTGATTGGGCATCTGAAAGAAGAAGGAAACAATCTGAGGTTTTAGTAAGCATTGATGAAGCTTTGAGGGTCCTTGAAGAACCTGAGACTGATGCATATGCAAATTCGGAATCAAAAGAGAAAATTTTGGAGTTGGAAAAGAAAAGGGCGAAGATATTACTGGATAAAGAAGAAGAGTGGAGGCTGAAAAGCAGAGCTATCTGGTTAAAAGCAGGGGACGAAAACACAAAATTCTTTCACAACTATGCAAAAGGGAGGAGGAATGCAAACACTATTTGGAAGCTGAGGGACTCGGAAGGTAGAGAGGCTTCTTCTTTTGAAGAGTTGTCCAATATGGGGAAAGATCACTTTCAGTCCCTTTTTGCGGATCCAGGGGTTATCAACTTACCAGAAATCATCAGAACTGCTCAGGCTTTCCCCCGCTTTGTGGAAGAAGAGGAGGCAGAAGACCTTTTCAGGGAAGTGACAAAAGAAGAGGTTGAGGGTGTTATAAAGTCTATGGCTAAAGACAAAAGTCCTGGTCCTGATGGATGGACTATAGAACTTTTCACCCATTTCTTTGAATCCATTGGGGCAGAACTCACTGAGGTGGTGGAGGAGTCCAGATTAAAAGGGGAAATTTATGGGCCATTCAATGCAACTTTCATTGCTCTCATTCCGAAAAAAGAGGATCCTGGTTCTTTCGAAGATTTTAGGCCTATATCCCTATGTAACACCATTTACAAGATTATTGCAAAGATTATTGCGGTTAGATTGAAACCTATCCTTTCCTGCCATATTTCCAAGGAACAATTTGGTTTCCTGGATGGGAGGCAGATTCATGAGGCTATAGGGGTAGCTCAAGAAACAATACATAGCCTCAGGCAGGCAAAGAAAAAAGGAGCAGTACTAAAAATTGACCTAGCAAAAGCTTATGACAGGGTCAACTGGACTTATCTCAAGCTGCTCTTGATGCACCTTGGTTTTCAAGCTGGTTTCATTAGATGGATCATGGGATGCATTACAAATGTAACTTTTGCTGTTCTGATAAATGGTGCTGCTTCCCGTTTCTTCAAAAGCCAAAGAGGACTTCGTCAAGGGTGTCCACTTTCCCCTCTGCTTTTTCTTCTTGCGGCTGAAGGTCTTAGTCGACTTATCTCAAAGGCAAAAAGTACAGGTTTGATCAAAGGTTTGGAGGTTGCTGTCAACCTTTTCATTACCCATTTGCTTTTCGTTGATGATATCTTATTGTTTACAAATGGGAATATTACCGAAATCTTAGAGCTAAAGTCTATTCTAGATCTATTTCTGAAAGCAACAGGGCTCAAAGTTAATGATAGAAAGTCTCAGTTGATTTTTGAAGGCTTCAGTAGACAAGAGGAGATGGCAATTGAGACCCAGCTGCCCTTTGGCACCTGTAATATGGAGCATCCCTTTAAATATCTTGGCTTTTGGCTCAAGCCATCTTCCTACAGGAAGCAAGACTGGAATTGGTTGGTTGCGAAAATTGAGCAGAAAATCGCTCACTGGAGCTATAAATGGCTGTCGAGGGCTGGAAGATTAACTTTGGTGAACTCCGTGTTACAGGCTATACCAGTTTTCTGGGCAGCTTTAACATGGATACCCAAAGGAATACTCCACAAAATAAAACAACTCTGCAGCAGATTTCTCTGGTCTGGGTCCAAGGAGGAAACTGTACTCCCTTGGGTGGCTTGGGACAAAATTGCAAGGCCAAAAGAATGGGGTGGTTGGGGGCTAAAAAACCTTGTGGATTTTAGTCAGGCCTTAGCTGCAAAAGCAGGATGGCGTATCATTACTTCAGAGAACCTTTGGACGAAGGTGGTTACTAGGAAATATATTGATCCCACTCCGATTGAAGATTGGATAAGGAAGCCCAATAAGAAAGGGAGGAATTGTTCGGTCATCTGGAAAGCCACCACGGAGGCTTTCAAGATAATTGAGCGAGGACTGGCATGGAGGGTTGGGAATGGAGAGTGCTTGAGGATTGGCAGAGACCCATGGGTGGGTTGCAATGAAGATTTTGCCCTACATCCGGAATTGGTTGCTCATTTGGAAGGCTTAGGCATAACTAGATTAAACCAGATAGCTAATTTGGAGCAGACTTCTATTTGGGGCCAAGCCTGGAAGGCTGGAGAGGATATTGGCCTAAACGCTTTTTGGGGTGATGATTGGCAGCGTTATATTCAGGAGCTGAAAAGATCAAATGTCAGAATATTGGATAGGCCAGATAGTCTGGTATGGGCACATGCCGATTCTGGGCTTTACTCCCCAAAGGCAGGCTATTCTTTTCTGGTGAAAAACAAAGGGTGGACCCTTCCTGCTTGGTGGTCAAAATCCCTGTTAAAGCTAAAGTGCCCAAAAAAAGCTCGTATCTTCTTCTGGTGTGCATTAAATCACAAAATTCCATCCTGGGATGTTCTTCAGGGCCGGTTTAAACAGGGACCTGGCAGATGCCCTCTGTGTTGTGCGGATGAAGAAACCATCAACCACCTCTTTCTGTTTTGCCCTTTCACCAAACAGACTTGGCTAGAGGCGGAAAAGCTTCTGAATACAAAGCTAAAATGGGAAGGGGTCGATCTAATGGCATGTTGGGAATACTGGTGGAACAACTTTCAGGGGAGGAATCTGAGGAATTTACCCCCCATCATATGCTGGGGTATTTGGATTGCAAGAAATCGCAGCATATTCAGCGAGAAGCTATCACCCGAGACTGCGGTGGCCATTCAGAGCATTGCCATTTTTGACAGCATCCCACTGGATGAGGAGGAAAAAAATCAAAAACAGAGGTCAGCCCCATGTATACGGGAAGGGGTCCCATGGGCTTTTTTCGATGGGGTTGCTCAAAACAACATCGTGGGTGCCGGGATCTGCATTCATCTCAATAACTCTCACTCTCTTAAGGCCTCGGTTGGCATTGGAACGGGCACAAATAATTTTGCCGAGCTCTCGGCTCTAAAGCTTCTGCTGTGCTGGCTTATACAAAAGAACATCCTCACCATTCAGATTTATGGAGACTCATTGAATGTTATAAACTGGGTTACTGGGAAGTACAGATGTCAAAATTATATGCTGCTGCCTCTTTTAGAAGAAATACAAATCTTAAAACAGAGGTTTAATGTTTTTTTCATTGAACACATATACAGGGAATTCAATGAAGTCGCAGATGGGCTTTCTAAGGCAGGTTTACAACAAGATATGGGCTCGTGGAGAATAGCTGAACAGATACAGGATCAGATCCGTGTGTCGGACCTCCCTCCATACCCATAATTCCATCCTTTTGTTTTCAGACGATAGTTTGTTTTTTTCTATTACTGTTTCTTGAACTGTTAGTCATAGAAAAACTCGGGTTTATATACTGTTTTCAGATACTTTTCTGCTCCTTTTTGTTGAGCTGGGTGGCTACGATGCTGGTTTTTGCATGTGTGGGTCGTTTTCCTCTTGAAAGGAGGCCCAGCAGAACCCAGATCAAACTTGTTAATATCTCTCTGCTTTTGGTTCGACTGTCTAGGCCGAGTGTTTTAGTCTGTTCTAACTTGCTGCACGCTGTAGGTGCGCTGTTGTCTCTCTTTAGAGGGGTTGGCCTAGTTATTAGGCGGTCATTACAGAATGTTAACTCATCTGCATGTAACTTTTTTTATTTCTTATAAAAAAAAGTTCGTTTTTTTCTGTGGAAAAAAAAAAAGCATTGTAAACTATTTTTAGAGCATTTTAAGATCATTTAAAATTGCTCTTAAAGCAATTTAAATTATTATTGAAGTATTTTAAATAGTTTTGAAAGCATTGTAAACTGTTTTTAAAGCATTTTAAATTGTTTTGAAAGCATTTTAAAAACATTTTAAAGTACTTTAAAGCTTTTTAAATTGTTGTTAAAGCATTTTTTAAAAATTTAAAATTGTTTTTAAAACACTTAAGTGTTTTAAATTGTTTTTTAATTATTTTGAACTATTTTAAATTGTTTTTAAAATGTTCTAAATTGTTTCGAAAACATTTTAAATTGTTTTTAAAGCATTTTAAAGTACTTTATAGCTTTTTAAATTGTTTTTAAAACGGTTTTAAAGCATTTTCAATTGTTGTTAAAGAACTTAAACTTATTTTTAAAAAATTTCAAAATATTTTGAAACATTTTAAAATCATTTAAAATTGTTCTTAAATCAATTTAAATTATTTTTAAAGTGTTTTAAATTGTTTTTAAAGCACTGTAAACTATTTTAAAAGCATTTTAAAATCATTTAAAATTGTTTTTAAAACACTTAAGTGTTTTAAATTGTTTTTAAATTATTTTGAACTATTTTAAATTGTTTTTAAAATGTTCTAAATTGTTTCAAAAACATTTTAAATTGATTTTAAAGCATTTTAAAGTACTTTATAGGTTTTAAATTGTTTTTAAAATGGTTTTAAAGTATTTTCAATTGTTGTTAAAGAACTTAAACTTATTTTTAAAACATTTTAAAATGTTTTTGAAACATTTTAAAATCATTTAAAATTTTTCTTAAATCGATTTAAATTATTTCTAAAGTATTTTAAATTGTTTTTAAAGCACTGTAAACTATTTTTAAAGCATTTTAAAATCATTTAAAATTGTTCTTAAAGTAATTTAAATTATTTTTGAAGAATTTTAAATAGTTTTTAAAGCAATGTAATCAGTTTTTAAAGCATTTTAAATTGTTTTGAAAGCATATTAAAAACGTTTTAAAATACTTTAAATCTTTTTAAATTGTTGTTAAAGCATTTTAAAAGAATTAAAAATTGTTTTTAAAACATTTTAAAGTGTTTTAAATTGTTTTAAAATTATTTTGAACTATTTTAAATTGTTTTTATAACATTCTAAATTGTTTCAAAAACATTTTAAATTGTTTTTAAAGCGTTTAAAATTGTTTTTAAAACATTTTAAAATATTTTAAAGCTTTTTAAAACATTTTAAAACGGCTTTAAAGCATTTTCAATTGGTGTTAAAGCACTTAAACTTATTTTTAAGACATTTTAAAATGTTTTTGAAACATTTTAAAATCATTTAAAATTGTTCTTAAATCAATTTAAATTATTTTTAAAGTATTTTAAATTGTTTTTAAGCATTGTAAACTATTTTTAAAGCATTTTAAAATCATTTAAAATTGTTCTTAAAGCAATTTAAATTATTTTTGAAGTATTTTAAATAGTTTTTAAAAAATTGTAAACTATTTTTAAAGCATATTAAATTGTTTTAAAAGCATTTTAAAAACATGTTAAAGTACTTTAAAGCTTTTTAAATTGTTGTTAAAGCATTTTAAAAGAATTTAAAATTGTTTTAAAAACATTTTAAAGTGTTTTTAAATTATTTTAAACTATTTTAAATTGTTTTTAAAATGTTCTAAATTGTTTCAAAAACATTTTAAATTGTTTTTAAAGCGCTTCAAATTGTTTTTAAAACATTTTAAAGTAATTTAAAGTTTTTTAAATTGTTCTTAAAACATTTTAAAGTAATTTAAAGTTTTTTAAATTGTTCTTAAAACATTTTAAAACGGTTTTAGAGCATTTTCAATAGTTGTTAATGCACTTAAACTTATTTTTAAAACATTTTAAAATGTTTTTGAAACATTTTAAAATCATTTAAAATTGTTCTTAAACCAATTTAAATTGTTTTTAAAGCATTGTAAACTATTTTTAAAGCATTTGAAAATCATTTAAAATTGTTCTTAAATCCATTTAAATTATTTTTTAAGTATTTTAAATAGTTTTTAAAGCATTGTAAGCTTTTTTTGAAGCATTTTAAATTGTTTTGAAAGCATTTTAAAAACATTTCAAAGTACTTTAAAGCTTTTTAAATTGTTGTTAAAGCATTTTAAAAGAATTTAATTTTTTTTTTAAACATTTTAAAGTGTTTTAAATTATTCTGAACTATTTTAAATTGTTTTTAAAACATTCTAAATTATTTGAAAAACATTTAAGTTGTTTTTAAAGCATTTAAAATATTTTTAAAACATTTTAAAATATTTAAAGCTTTTTAAAACATTTTAAAATGGCTTTAAGGCATTTTCAATTGTTGTTAAAGCATTTAAACTTATTTTTAAGAAATTTTAAAATGTTTTTGAAACATTTTAAAACATTTTAAAATCATTTAAAATTGTTCTTAAATCAATTTAAATTATTTTTAAAGTAATTTAAATTGTTCTTGAAGCATTGTAAACTATTTTTAAAGAATTTTAAAATCATTTAAAATTGTTCTTAAAGAAATTTAAATTTTTTTTGAAGTATTTTAAATAGTTTGTAAAAAATTGTAAATTGCTTTTAAAGCATTTTAAATTGTTGTGAAAGCATTTTAAAAACATTTTAAAGTACTTTAAAGCTTTTTAAATTTTTGTTAAAGCATTTTAAAAGAATTTAAAATTGTTTTTAAAACACTTTAAAGTCTTTTAAAAGAATTTAAACATATTTTTAAAACATTTTAAAATGTTTTTGAAACATTTTAAAATCATTTAAAATTGTTCTTAAATCAATTTAAATTATTTTTAAAGTATTTTAAATTGTTTTTAAGGCATTGTAAACTATTTTTAAAACATTTTAAAATCATTTAAAATTGTTTTTAAAGTAATTTAATTTATTTTGAAGTATTTTAAATAGTTTTTAAAGCATTGTAAACTCTTTTTAAATCATTTTAAATTGTTTTCCAAGCATTTCAAAAACATTTTAAAGTACGTTAAATCTTTTTAAATTGTTGTTAAAGCATTTTAAAAGAATTTAAAATTGTTTTAAGAACATTTTAAAGTGTTTTAAAATTATTTTGAACTATTTTGAATTGTTTTTAAAATGTTCTAAATTGTTTCAAAAACATTTTAAATTGTTTTTAAAGCTTTTAAAATTGTTTTTCAAACATTTTAAAGTACTTTAAAGTTTTTTAAATTGTTTTTAAAACATTTTAAAACGGTTTTCAAGAATTTTCAATTGTTGTTAAAGCACTTAAACTTATTTTTAAACATTTTAAAATGTTTTTGAAACATTTTAAAATCATTTAAAATTGTTCTTAAATCAATTTAAATGATTTTTAAAGTATTTTAAATTGTTTTTATAGCATTGTAAACTATTTTTAAAGCATTTGAAAATCATTTAAAGTTGTTCTTAAAGCAATTTAAATTGTTTTTGAAGTATTTTAAATAGTTTTTAAAGCATTGCAAACTGTTTTTAAAGCATTTTAAAAACATTTTAAAGTACTTTAAAGATTTTTATATTGTTGTTAAAGCATTTTAAAAGAATTTAAAATTGTTTTTAAAACATTTTAAAGTGTTTTTAAATTATTTTGAACTATTTTAAATTATTTTTAAAATGTTCTAACTTATTTCAAAAACATTTTAAATTTCTTTTAAAGCATTTTAAATTGTTTTTAAAGCGTTTAAAATTGTTTTTAAAACATTTTAAAGTACTTTAAAGCTTTTTAAATTGTTTTTAAAACATTTTAAGATGGTTTTAAAGTATTTTCAATTGTTTTTAAAACTTTTTAATTTTTTTTGAAACATTTTAAAATCATTTAAAATTGTTCTTAAATCAATTTAAACTATTTTTAAAGTATTTTAAATTGTTTTTAAAGCATTGTAAACTATTTTTAGATCATTTAAAATCATTTAAAATTGTTCTCAAAGCAATTCAAATTAATTTTGAATTATTTTAAACAGTTTTTAAAGCACTGTAAACTGTTCTTAAAGCATTTTAAATCATTTTGAAAGCATTTTAAAAACATTTTGAAGTACTTTAAAGCTTTTTGAATTGTTGTTAAAGCATTTTAAAAGAATTTAAAATTATTTTTAAAACATTTTAAAGTCTTTTAAATTGTTTTTAAATTATTTTGAACTATTTTAAATTGTTTTTAAAACGTTCTAAATTGTTTCAAAAACATTCTAAATTGTTTCATAAACATTTTAAATTGTTTTTAAAGCATTTAAAATTGTTTTTAAAACATTTTAAAATTGTTTTAAAGCATTCTCAATTGTTGTTCAAGCACTTAAACTTATTTTTAAAACATTTTAACATTTTAAAATCTTTTAAAATTGTTCTTAAATCAATTTAAATTATTTTTAAAGTATTTTAAATTGTTTTTAAAGCACTGTAAACAATTTTTAAAGCATTCTAAAATCATTTAAAAATGCCCTTAAAGCAATTTAAATTATTTTTGAAGTATTTAAATAGTTTTTAAAGCATTGTAAATTGTTTTTAAAGCATTTTAAATTGTCTTGAAAGCATTTTAAAAACATTTTAAAGTACTTTATAGCTTTTTGAATTGTTGTTAAAGAATTTTAAAAGAATTTAAAACTGTTTTTAAAACACTTTAAAGTGTTTTTAAATTATTTTTAACTATTTTAAATTGTTTTTAAAACATTCTAAATTTTTTCAAAAACATTTTAAATTGTTTATAAAGCATTTTAAATTGTTTCTAAAGCATTTAAAATTGTTTTTAAAGCATTCTAAAATTGTTTTTAAATTGTTTTTAAAACATTCTAAATTGTTTTTAAAACGTTCTAAATTGTTTCAAAAACATTTTTAATTGTTTTTAAAGCATTTAAAATTGTTTTGAAAACATTTTAAAGTACTTTATAGCTTTTTAAATTGTTTTTAAAATGGTTTTAAAGCATTTTCAATTGTTGTTAAAGCACTTAAACATATTTTTAAAATCATTTTAAATTTTTCTTAAATGAATTTAAATTATTTTTAAAGTATTTTAAATTGTTTTTAAATCATTCTAAACTATTTTTGAAGCATTTTGAAATCATTTAAAATTGTTCTTAAAGCAATTTAAATTATTTTTGAAGTATTTTAAATAGCTTTTAAAGCGTTGTTAACTGTTTTTAAAGCATTTTAAATTGTTTTGAAAGCGTTTTGAATTGTTTTGAAAGCATTCTAAAAACATTTTAAATTACTTTAAAGCTTTTTAAATTGTTGTTAAAGCATTTTAAAAGAATTTAAACTTATTTTTAAAACATTTTAAAGTGTTTTAAATTGTTTTTAAAATACTTTGAACTATTTTAAATTGTTTTTAAAATGTTCTAAATTGTTTCAAAAACATTATAAATTGTTTTTAAAGCATTTAAAATTGTTTTTAAAACACTTTAAAGTACTTCAAAAAATTTTGAATTGTTTTTAAAACATTTGAAAACGGATTTAAAGCATTTTCAATTGTTGTTAAAGCACTTAAACTTATTTTTAAAACATTTTAAAATGTTTTTGAAACATTTTTAAACATTTTTAAATCACTTAAAATTGTTCTTAAATCAATTTCAATTATTTTTAAAGTATATTAAATTGTTTTTAAAGCATTGTAAAATATTTCTAAAGCATTTTAAAATCATTTAAAATTTTTCTTAAAGCAAGATAAATTATTTTGAAGTATTTTAAATAGATTTTAAAGCGTTGTAAATTGTTTTGAAAACATTTTGAATTGTTTTCAAAACATTTTAAAAATATTTTAAATTACTGTAAAGCTTTTTAAATTGTTGTTCAAGCATTTTAAAAGAATTTAAAAATGTTTTTAAAATATTTTAAAGTGTTTTAAATTGTTTTTAAATTACTTTGAACTATTTTAAATTGTTTTTAAAATGTTCTAAATTGTTTCAAAAACATTATAAATTGTTTTTAAAGCAGTTTAAATTGTCTTTAAAGCATTTAAAATTGTTTTTAAAACATTTTAAAGTACTTTAAAGCTTTTTAAATTGCATTTAAAACATTTTAAAACGGTTTTAAATCATTTTCAATTGTTTTTAAAGCACTTAAACTTATTTTTAAAACATTTTAAAATCATTTAAAATTGTTTTTAAATCCGTTTAAATTATTCTTAAAGTTTTTTAAAATGTTTTTAAAGAACTTTAAAGCTTTTTAAATTGTTGTTAATGCACTTTAAAATAATTTAAAATTATTTTTAGAACATTTTAATGTGTTTTTAAATTATTTTGAACTATTAAAATTGTTTTCAAAATGTTCTAAATTGTTTCAAAAACATTTTAAATTGCTTTTAAAGCATTTTAAATTGTTTTTAGAGCATTTAAAATTGTTTTTAAAACATTTTAAAGTACATTAAAGCCTTTTAAATTGTTTTTAAAACATTTTAAAATGGTTTTAAAGCATTTTCAATTGTTGTTAAGGCACTTAAACTTATTTTTAAAACATTTTAAAATGTTTTTGAAACATTTTAAAACATTTTTAAATAATTTAAAATTGTTCTTATACCAATTTAAAATATTTTTAAAGTATTTTAAATTGTCTTTAAAGCATTGTAAACTATTTTTAAAGCATTTTAAAATTCTTCTTAAAGCAATTTGAATTTTTTTGAAATATTTTAAATAGTTTTTAAAGCATTGTAAACTGTTCTTTAAAGTATTTTAAATTGATTTGAAAGCATTTTAAAAACATTTTAAAATACTTTAAAGCTTTTTAAATTGTTGTTAAAGCATTTTAAAAGAATTTAATTTTTTTTTAAAAACATTTTAAAGTGTTTTTAAATTATTCTGAGCTATTTTAAATTGTTTTTAAAATGTTCTAAATTGTTTCAAAAACATTTTAAATTGTTTTTAAAGCATTTAAAATTGTTTTTAAAACATTTTAAAACGGTTTTAAAGCATTTTCAATTGTTGTTAAGGCACTTAAACTTATTTTTAAAACATTTTGAAATGCTTTTGAAACATTTTAAAATGTTTTTGAAACATTTTAAAATGTTTTTCAAACATTTTAAAATTTTTTTGAAACATTTTAAAATGTTTTTCAAACATTTTAAAATGTTTTTGAAACATTTTAAAATGTTTTTCAAACATTTTAAAATGTTTTTGAAACATTTTAAAACATTTTAAAATGTTTTAGAATTGTTTTTAATTCAATTTAAATTATTTTAAAAGTATTTTAAATTGTTTTTAAAGCATTGTAAACTATTTTTAAATCATTTAAAATTGTTTTAAAGCAATTTAAATTATTTTTAAAGTATTTTAAATAGTTTTGAAAGCATTGTAAACTGTTTTTAAAACATTTTAAATTGTTTTGAAAGCATTTTAAGAACATTTTAAAGTACTTTAAAGCTTTTTAAATTGTTGTTAAAGCATTTTAAAAGAATTTAAAATTGATTTTAAAACACTTTAAAGTGTTTTAAATTGTTTTTAAACTATTTAGAATTATTTTTAAAATGTTCTAAATTGTTTCAAAAACATTTTAAATTGTTTTTATAGTTTTTTTAAATTTTTTTAAAACATTTTAAAGTACTTTATTGTTTTTTAAATTGTTTTTAAAACATTTTAAAACGGTTTTAAACCATTTTTAATTGTTGTTAAAGCACTTAAACTTATTTTAAAACTTTTTGAAATGTTTTTGAAACATTTCTAAACATTATAAAATCATTTAAAATTGTTCTTAAAACATTTTAAAATTATTTAAAATTGTTTTTAATACATTTTAAAGTGTTTTTAATTGTTTTTCTATTATTTTGAACTATTTTAAATTGTTTTTAAAACATTCTAAATTATCTCAAAAACATTTTAAATTGTTTTTAGAGCATTTTAAATTGTTTTTTAAAGTGCTTAAATTTTTTTTTGAAACATTTTAAAGTACTTTAAAGCTTTTTAAAATATTTTAAATTGTTCTTCAAGCAATTTAAATTATTTTTGAAGTATTCTAAATAGTTTTTAAGGAATTGTAAACTGTTTTTAAAGCATTTTAAATTGTTTTGAAAGCCATTTAAAAACATTTTAAAGTATTTTAAAGCTTATTAAGTTGTTGTTAAAGCATTTTAAAAGAATTTAAAATTGATTTTAAAACATTTTAAAGTGTTTTTTTAAATTATTTCGAACTATTTTAAATTGTTTTTAGAACGTTCTCAATTGTTTCAAAAGCATTTTAAATTGTTTTGAAACCATTTTAAATTGTTTTTAAAGCGTTTAACATTGTTTTTAAAATATTTTGAAGTACTTTAAAGCTTTTGAAATTGTTTTTAAAACATTTTAAAATGGTTTTAAAGTATTTTCAATTGTTGTTAAAGCACTTAAACTTATTTCTAAAACATTTTTAAAAAATTTAAAATCATTTAAATTTGTTCTTAAATCAATCTAAATATTTTTAAAGTACTTTAAATTGTTTTTAAAGTATTATAAATTATTTTCGAAGCATTTGAAAATCATTATAAATTATTTTCGAAGCATTTGAAAATCATTTAATATTGTTCTTAAAGAAATTGAGATTATTTTTGAAGTATATTGAATTGTTTTTAAAGCATTGTTAACTTTTTTTAAAGCATTTTAAATTGTTTTGAAAGCATTTTAAAAACATTTAAAGTACTTTAAACCTTTTTAAATTGTTGTTAAAGCATTTTAAAAGAATTTTAAATTGTTTTTAAAATATTTTAAAGTGTTTTTAAATTATTTTGAACTATTTTAAATTGTTTTAAAACGTTCTAAATTGTTTCAAAAACATTTTAAATTGTTTTTAAAACATTTTAAATTGTTTTTAAAGCGTTTAAAATTGTTTTAAAAACATTTTAAAGTACTTTAAATCTTTCTAAATTGTTTTTAAAACATTTTAAAACAGTTTTAAATTATTTTCAATTGTTGTTAAAGCACTTAAACCTATTTTTAAAACATTTTAAAATGTTTTTGAAACATTTTAAAATCATTTAAAATTGTTCTTAAAGAAATTTAAATTATTTTTAAAGTATTCTAAATTGTTTTTAAAGCATTCTGAACTATTTTTAAAGCATTTTAAAATCATTTAAAATTGATCTTAAAGAAATTTAAATTATTTTTGAAGTATTTTAAATAGTTTTGAAAGCATTGTAAACTATTTTAAAAGCATTTTAAAAACATTTTAAAGTACTTTAAAGTTTTTTAAATAGTTGTTAAAGCATTTTAAAAGAATATAAAATCGTTTTTAAAACACTTTAAAGTGTTTTAAATTGTTTTTAAATTATTTTGAACTATTTTAAATTGTTTTTAAAATTTTCTAAATTGTTTCAAAAACATTTTAAATTGTTTTCAAAGCATTTTAAATTGTTTTAAAAGCATTTTAAATTGTTTTTAAAACATTTTAAAGTACTTTATAGCTTTTTAAATTGTTTTTATAACATTTTAAGACGGTTTCAAAGCATTTTCAATTGTTTTTAAAGAAGTTAAACTTATTTTTAAAACATTTTGAAGTATTTTAAATAGTTTTTAAAGCATTTTAAATTGTTTTGAAAGCATTTCAAATTGTTTTGAAAGCATTTTAGAAACATTTTAAAGTACTTTAAAGCTTTTTAAATTGTTGTTAAAGCATTTTAAAACAATTCAAAATTGTTTTTAAAACATTTTAAAGTGTTTTAAATTGTTTTTAAATTATTTTGAACTATTTTAAATTGTTTCTAAAACAATCTAAATTGTTTCAAAAACATTTTCAATTTTTTTTAAAGCATTTTAAATTGTTTTTAAAGCATTTTAAATTGTTTTAAACTTCTTCTTAAATCAATTTAAAATTGTTTTGTAAGTATTTTAAATTGTCTTTAAAACATTGTAAACTATTTTTAAAACATTCTAAAATCATTTAAAATTATTCTTAAAGCAATTTGAATTATTTTTGAAGTATTTTAAATAGTTTTTAAAGCATTGTAAACTGGTTTTAAAGCATTTTAAATTGTTTTGAAAGCATTTTAAAAACATTTTAAAGTACTTTAAAGCTTTTTAAATTGTTTTTAAAACATTTTAAAATGGTTTTAAAGCATTTTCAACTATTGTTTAAGCACTTAAACTTATTTTTAAAATATTTTTAAATCATTTGAAATTGTCCTTAAATCAATTTAAATTATTTTTAAAGTATTTTAAATTATTTTTAAAGCATTGTAAACTATTTTTAAAGCATTATAAAATCATTTAAAATTGTTCTTAAAGCAATTTAAATTATTTTTGAAGTATTTTAAATAGTTTTTAAAGCATTGTAAATTGTTTTTAAAGCATTTTAAATTGTTTTGAAGGCATTTTAAAAACATTTTAAAGTACTTTAAGGCTTTTAAAATTGTTGTTAAATCATTTTAAAAGAATTTAAAACTGTTTTTAAAACATTTTGAAGTGTTTTAAATTGTTTTTAAATTATATTGAGCTATTTTAAATTGTTTTTAAAACGTTCTAAATTGTTTCAAAAACATTTTAAATTGTCTTTAAAGGATTTTAAATTGTTTTTAAAGCGTTTAAAATTGTTTTTAAAACATTTTAAAGTACTTTAAAGCTTTTTAAAACATTTTAAAATAGTTTTAAAGCATTTTCAATTGTTGTTAAAGCACTTAAACTTATTTTTGAAGTATTTTAAATAGTTTTTAAAGCATTGTAAATTGTTTTTAAAAGCATTTTAAATTGTTTTGAAAGCATTTAAAAGAAATTTTAAAGTACTTTAAAGCTTTTTAAATTGTTGTTAAAGAATTTTAAAAAAAATTAAAATTGTTTTTAAAACATTTTGAAGTGTTTTTAAATTATTTTGAATGATTCTAAATTGTTTTTAAAATGTTCTAAATTATTTCGAAAACATTTTAAATTACTTTTAAAGCATTTTAAACTGTTTTTAAAGCGTTTAAAATACTTTTTAAAACATTTTAAAGTACTTTAAAGATTTTTAAATTGTTTTTAAAACATTTTAAAATGGTTTAAAGCATTTTCAATTGTTGTTAAAGGACTTAAAGTTATTTTTAAAACATTTTTAAATGTTTTTGAAACATTTTAAAATCATCTAAAATTATTTTTAAATCAATTTAAATTATTTTAAAGTATTTTAAATTGTTTTTAAAGTATTGTAAACTATTTTTAAAGCCTTTAAAATCATTTAAAATTGTTCTTAAAGCAATTTAAATTATTTTTGAAGTTTTTTAAATAGTTTTTAAAGAATTGTAAACTATTTTTAAAGCATTTTAAATTGTGTTGAAAGCATTCTAAAAACATTTTAAAGTACTTTAAATCTTTTTAAATTGTTGTTAAATCATTTTAAAAGAAATTGAAATTGTTTTTAAAACACTTTAAAGTGTTTTAAATTGTTTCAAAAACATTTTAAATTGATTTTAAAGCATTCTAAATTCTTTTTAAAGCATTTAAAATTGTTTTTAAAGCATTTAAAATTGTTTTTAAAGAATTTTAAACTGTTTTTAAAACATTTTAAAGTACTTTAAAGCTTTTTAAATTGTTTTTAAAACATTTTAAAATGGTTTTAAAGAATTTTCAATTGTTGTTAAAGCACTTAAACTTATTTTAAAAACATTTTAAAATGTTTTTGAAACATTTTAAAATCATTTAAAATTGTTCTTAAAGAAATCTAAATTATTTTTAAAGTATTTTAAGTTGTTTTTAAAGCATTGTAAACTATTTTTAAAGCATATTAAAATCATTTAAAATTGTTTTGGAAGCATTTTAAAGACATTTTAAAGTACTTTAAAGCTTTTTAAATTGTTGTTAATGCATTATAAAATAACTTAAAATTGTTTTTAAAACATTTTAAATTGTTTCAAAAACATTTTAAATTGTTTTTAAAGCATTTAAATTGTTTTTAACGCATTTTTTTTTTTTTTTTAAACATTTTAAAAAACATTTTAAAATGGTTTTAAGGCATTTTCAATTGTTGTTCAAGCACATAAACTTATTTTTTAAACATTTTAAAATGTTTTTGAAACATTTTAAAACATTTTAAAATCATTTAAAATTGTTCTTAAATCAACTTAAATTATTTTAAAAGTATTTTAAATTGTTTTTAAAGCATTGTAAACTATTTTAAAATCATTTAAAATTGTTCTTAAAGCAATTTAAATTGTTTTTGAAGTATTTTAAATAGTTTTTAAAGCATTGTAAACTGTTTTTAAAACATTTTAAAATGTTTTGAAAGCATCTTAAATTGTTTTGAAAGAATTTTAAAAACATTTTAAAGTACTTTAAAGCTTTTTGAATTGTCTTTAAATAATTTTAAAAGAATTTAAAATTGTTTTTAAAATATTTTAAAATGTTTTTAAATTATTTTGAACTATTTTAAATTAAAACATTCTAAATTGTTTCAAAAACATTTCAAATTGCTTTTAAATAATTTTAAATTGTTTTTAAAGTGTTTAAAATTGTTTTTAAAACATTTTAAAGTACTTTAGGGCCTTTTAAATTGTTTTTAAAACATTTTAAAATGGTTTTAAAGCATTTTCAATTGTTGTTAAAGCACTGAAACTTATTTTTAAAACATTTTAAATTGTTTTGAAAGCATTTTGAATTGTTTTGAAATCATTTTAAAAACATTTTAAAGTACTTTAAAGCTTTTTAAATTGTTGTTAAAGAAATTTAAAAGAATTTAAAATTGTTTTTAAAACATTTTAAAGTGTTTTAAATTGTTTTGAACTATTTTAAATTGTTTTTAAAACATTCTAAATTGTTTCAAAAACATTTTAAATTGTTTTTAAAGCTTTTTAAATTGTTTGTAAGACATTTTAAAACGGTTTTAAAGCATTTTCAATTGTTGTTAAAGCACTTAAACTTATTTTTAAAACATTTTAAAATGTTTTTGAAACATTTTAAAATCATTTAGAATTGTTTTAAAATCAATTTAAATTATTTTTAAAGTATTTTAAATTGTCTTTAAAGCTTTGTAAACTATTAAAGTAATTTTAGTTAATTTTGAAGTATTTTAAATAGTTTTTAAAGCATTGTAAACTGTTTTTAAAGCGTTTTAAATTGTTTTGAAAGAATTTTAAAAACATTTTAAAGTACTTTAAAGATTTTTAAATTGTTGTTAAAGCATTTTAAAAGAATTTAAAATTGTTTTTAAAACATTTTAAAGTGTTTTAAATTGTTTTTAAATTATTTTGAACTATTTTAAATTGTTTTTTAAAACGTTTAAATTGTTTCAAAAACATTCTAAATTGTTTTTAAAGCATTTTAAATTGTTTTTAAAGCGTTTAAATTTTTTTTTAAACATTTTAAAGTACTTTAAGGCTTTTTAAATTGTTTTTAGAATATTTTAAAATGGTTTTAAAGCATTTTCAATTGTTGTTAAAGCACTTAAAATTATTTTTAAAACATTTTAAAATGTTTTTGAAACATTTTAAAACATTTTAAAATCATTTAAAATTATTCTGAAAGCAATTTAAATTATTTTTAAAGTATTTTAAATAGTTTTTAAAGCATTGTAAACTATTTTTAAAGCATTTTAAATTGTTTTGAAAGCATTTTAAAAACATTTTCAAGTACTTTAAATCTTTTTAAATTGTTGTTAAAGCATTTTAAAAGAATTTAAAGTTGTTTTTAAAACATTTTAACGTGTTTTTAAATTATTTTGAACTATTTTTAATTGTTTTTAAAACTTTCTAATTTGTTTCAAAAACATTTTAAATTCCTTTTAAAGCATTTTAAATTGTTTTTAAAGCGTTTAAAATTGTTTTTAAAACATTTTAAAGTACTTTAAAGCTTTTTAAATTGTTTTTAAAACATTATAAAATGGTTTTAAAGCATTTTAAATTGTTTTTTTTTCCACAGAAATGGGTATGAGCTTTCATTAACTGGGCGGCCAAAAGCCATAAATTCGGTTACAAAGATGGGGTAGATTTTCTGCATGGCTTTTCAGCCAGCGAGCTATGCCACCTACTCTTAACCGGATCTTCTTATTACATTTAACAAAGTGGTTTTCTGTTGCTATTTTCCCAAGGTGGAAGATACACACAAACTGATGAAGAAGGAGACAAAAAAAATTATACTTTAGGGAATTGGGTCCCAAAGGATTTCATTGTCTTTGAGAATGGAACCGACGTCCAGCTGAGCTGCCTTGTTTGCCTCGCTATCTGCTTATTTGTTATTTGTTCTTAAGACATGGAAGTACTTCAATTTCATGGACTTTTCCTTACCTTTGATCCTTGAAATTATCATTGCAAGCTACAGGTCTGCTGAGTTGGAATTGGTCGCCAAGGCTTGGATAATCACCTGGGAATCTCCAAAGGCATTTGCCTCCTTATAGCCCAGATCCTTGAGGAATTTAATTCCTTGGTAGATGGCCATCGCTTCTGCTTGAATGCTTGTGGAGTGGCCTAATCCCCAAGAGAATCTGTGCACCCTTGTTCCGCCTGAGCTTATGATAATGCCTCTAGCTCCCACAGTGCCTGGGTTACCTTTAGTATCCCCATCGAAGAAGAGAGATGGAAGAGCTTGGATGGACATCTAGCTTTGAAATTCCTGTTCATTTTTTCTGATTTGCCAATCTTTGTAAGGAGAAGGGGAGCTGTTGGCTTTGGGAATTTAAAATTTAGAGTAGATCATAGTTCTATGTCCTGCTCGCTTAAGTTTGTGTTGTCCACTTTATCCTCCAGCCACTCAGCTAGTTGACATTTTGCTGCATTGGCCACTAGCCTGAAATCATGTGCTTTATTACGAAAAATTCTTCGGTTCCTTTCCAGCCAAACTTGCCAGCTGATGAACTTTGGTAAAGCACTCCAAGCTGACCTGACTGTTTTATTTTTTGGGGAGTAGCTTAGGTATTTGGTCATCCAACTCACAAATAGATCCTAGACTGCTGTTGGAAAGGTGAGTTTATGATTCCAGGAGATTAGGGGCTCCTGCCATATAGAGGTTGTGAATCTGCATTCGATCATGATGTGGAGAGCAGAATCAAAGTTTTCCTTGCATAGTGAGCATCTAAATAGAAGCCCCTTTTCAGTAGCCTATCTTCAGTCAAAATTTTCTGATGACAAAGGAGCCAGCAGAAGTGGTCCACCTTGGGGATTGAAGGTATTCTCCAAATTCCGATCCATGGAGCAGGGTTGGGAGGAACGTGAGGCCTCTCGAGGTGTTTGGCGTAGCCCTGAGCTATAGAGTAGCTTGATCAACTCGTTCCCCAGCCTCTCACGTCATGACTGGTTTTTCGGGATGGAGCTCCCATGCAAATTCATGATAAGAGTGCTCAGGTCAGTGCGCAGAAAGGAAGGGACTGCGAGTTGCTTCCACCCCAACCACGCATTTTCCTCCCAAGTCAATAGATCCCACAACGTGTTTATGTTGGCTTTTGCCATATAGCATTGCAGTTCTGGCATGCTCATTGTTTCTTCCAGTGGAGGTCTATTAAGGATGCTATCGTTCCAAATATGTATGTGCTTTCCATTTCCTAAGATCCAATATGCATGGTTCCTTATCAATGAACTGGTTTTGCTGATAAACTTTCTAAAAGGCGAATTTAATTTATTCTTAGGCTGCTCCAGACATCTTGTTCTCGGTCCTCTGAAGTATTTTCTCCATAATGCAATTTGCACCCAGCCAGGATTTGGAGCTATGATTTTCCAAATTATTTTGGCTCCCATGGCTAAGTTTTGGGCATTGAGATCCTTAAAATTCAAGCCCCCCTCCTGAAGTGGTCTCATGACTATATCCCAATTTACCAATGAAATTATTTTCTCATTTTGTTTACCTCCCTTCCAGAAGAAAGTTCTAATAGATCTTCCATTTTTTTTATGATTCCTACAGGTGCCAATAGAACTGAGAATTTGAATAGGGGAAGGCTGTTGAGCACTAATTTTATGAGAATTGATTTCCTTGCTATATTTAACTAGGAGGACCCCCAAGACTGAAATTTTAATTTAAATTTGTCTAACTGAGGTAGCCAATATTTATTCAATGCCCTTGAGTGAAAGATGGGCAGTCCCAGATACTTGAAAGATGACCAAGAAACAGATATTGCAAAACCCAGGTAGCGAGCAATGGAGTTTGCAGTTGAGGCAGGAACATTCCAGCTGTAGATGTGACATTTGGCATTGTTTAGGACACTGTACGAAGCCTTGAGATATTCTTCCAGAACTTCTTTAAATTTAGATGTTGAATGAGGTGTTGTAGCCCCCAGCAAGATAATGTCATTCGCAAAGAGGGCATGATTGATTCTTTTGACCCCTCTAGCTATGCACAAGCCTGATATGTCTTGATCTTGTTGCTTTTGTTGAAGATGAGAGCTAAGAACATCAGCCTGAAGTACAAAAAGGAGTGGAGACAGGGGGAAGCCCTGTCTCAACCCTCTAGTGGCTTTGAAGAAGTCAGCTGCCCTTCCATTCACCAAAGGGGCAATCCATGGCTTCGAGATTTAGGCTCTAATCCATTTGATAAATCTTGGACCGAACCCCATTTTTTTCAAAACATCAAACAAGAAACTATGTCTAACCCGATCAAAAGCATTCACAAGATCTAGTTTGACGACCATACCTTTTTCCTTTTGGTGAAGACTGGAGTGGATCACCTCTTGGACCAGCACGAAATTGTCCACCAATTTCCTTCCATGGATAAATCCACCTTGGTTGTCTGGGATAATTTTGGGGAGGATCCTTTTCAATCTGTTAGCTATCACTTTAGTTACGAATTTGTACCCAACATTACATATAGAAATTGGACAAAATATATTGAAGGAGTTTGCTCCTTTCTCCTTAGGAATGAGGGCGAGGAAGGCTGAGTTTGTACAGCCACCTATCTTTTGGCAATCTTGAGATTTCAGTATCATTTTGTAAAAATCCTTCTCTACAATCTGCCAGCAGACCTAGAGAAACCTGGGCGTGAAACCATCTGGCCCCAGGGCTTTGTCCGGTTCCATTGAGAAGAGGGCTTCCTTAACTTCCTTCAACGTGATTTTTGATTCAAGAGATTGGTTCATTTTAGAGGAGATCATATTAGGGACAACGTCCAACAGGTCAGCGTTGAATTCAGCTCCTGATTCCTCTCTATACAGCTGTTCAAAATGATCAGTAGCTACTTTTTTTATGCTGTTAAAGTCCTTCAAAACATGGTTATCTTCCTTTATTTCGCTGATGGTGTTATGGCCTTTCCTGGCCTGGGTTTGTTTGTGGAAGAATGAGGTGTTTCTATCTCCAGATTTGAGCCAGAGGCTTCTAGAATTGAGCCTCCAGAATTCTTCCTCTGCTAGGCAGGCATTTGAAAGCTTTGTTGGAGTTTGGCCTCCTTTTCTAACTCTTCATTAGTGATTTCCACTGTTTCAATGTGTAGATGTTGTCTTTCTAACTCACTTTGGATTTTTTTCCTTTCCGCTGTAGGATTTGGCAAGGTCTTGGCCCAATTTTTTAGCATTCTTTTAACTCTTCTGAGTTTTTCTTCCCATACAAAAAACGCTGATCCACTGACTGGCATTTTCCAGCACTCTCTGATCTTATCCATAAAATCATTTTCTTTGATCCACAAGGAGTTGAATTTGAAAGGAATAGGCCCTAGATCCTTAGGGGTCAACAGTTCAAGACTTATGGGTTTATGATCTGATATGCTGTTGTGGAGGATGTGTGATCTGGCTTCTAAACCAAGGAGCAGAAAGGGAATTTGCACCAAGAATTTGTTCGGTCTTGCCGCTATGTGCCCTGGGCTAACCCTTTTGTTTGACCACGTGTACTTGCTAATAACTGGCTTGATATCTATCAGATCCCAATCCTGCATGAGGTCATCTACTGATTCTCTTGCTGGGTTGTTGTGGGGAAAAATGCCTATACAGGACGATCCTATCCACCTAAGGTGTGACAGTGCCTTAGCAACAAACAGATACAGCTATTCTGGTTTCTTCCTTTATGAAATGTGAAAGAGGGGAGATCGATAGACTTACCGCTGTCTTTCGTTTGTCCCTCGATCTAGATCCTCTTCTCTTTGGGTGTTCACAGCTACTTGCCTCCTCGCTTGCTCAAGAGAACAGCTACTTGATTCCCACGAGATCACAAGAGAACAGCTACCTGCGACAAGAGAACAGCTACTTGCGACAAGAGAAGAACACAACACAAAGGTAAATATTCATATTCATAAATGATTCAATATTAGAAGTAAATCAAATACACTAATGCAACCATATAAATACACCAGTATATAGGAGAAAACCAAGATAGCTTTATTGATTGATAACAAGGTTCAGGAATATATACAACCCAGAGGGCTCAAATCCAGCATCTCCTTCCCAGCAGAATGGAATTCCTTCTTCAGCTCCCTTCAAAGCATTAAGCACCCAATGTTTCCAGTCTCAAACCAACAGCAATTCTTTGCAATAACAAAATTCCAGCCTCAAGATCTCATGGAGGAGAGATCTATATATAGTTATTTTGGAGAGAGGATGAGTCAGCTTGAGATCTGACTAGTGTCCCCTCCCTCTCTCAGTTCTTGAATCCACTTGGAGGTTCTTGCTTCCACTTGGAGATTTGGAACCTCTTACTCATCACTAGTCGAATTCCCTGAGGCAAGTGTCATTTTGGAAGCTTCCTGGGCATTGACACATTGAGGAATGAGCCTGCCACTTGTCCAAACTCGCTCAGCGTAGGTGGCTAGTGTTGGAGTTGACATTCAACGCAGGTAGCAAGTGTAGCAATTGACATTCAGCGCAGATGCTCAGTGGAGCAGTTGACATGATCCTGAATTGACTTGTTTTTGAGCAGTTTCAGGTGGAGAACTTCTGTGAATTGCTGTGGTTTGTTGGCCTTGTTCCTCTAGGGGTAGGAACAACATGTTTAGGGACTTTGGATCCCTTTATTATGGAAATTTCATGCTCAATGTTGTAAGGCACAAAAATGTCTATAACAGTTTCCCCCTAAAGTATGAGGCCGTTTATCGGGTGAAATGCTTTATCCAGGAGGGTCCGAAGTTCATCCATTTGCTGGGAGGAGACCTGTAATAAGATACAATACAATACATTATGATTCATACTGCTTTCATGATCTAGCTGAGGCGGGCATTCCCATGCTCAGCTTTATAAGTTCATTTTTGTACATAGAACAGACGATCGTCTGATGGTAGACTTATAATTTTTGTGAAATTATCATCCTTTGAGTAGGATGATCATCTGCTGCAATGATGTACATGTCAAATGTATTTATTTTTCTTGAATATATATTGCAGCCCGGATGGATGAAACTAGATCCGGGGTCTTCAAACTCGTTCGATCTTCACTCTAAGTACAAGTCGATCCATGTGAGAATTGCGCTGAAGTTGAACATGGAAAGACATCGCTTGATTACCGGTCAATGAGGTAAACCGTTAACAAGCGCGAGAGGAATCACCGATAATGATAATGACCCTCAAGGTACTGCAGTACAATTCACGTGGTGTGAATAAAGGACTTGGTGTCGAACACCACGCAAAATATTCTGGTCGAAGGTCATTGACGTATACCTGTCGCCGGAAGTGAGAAACTTGCCATTGAGGCATGCAAGCTTCAAAGTACTGAAGGGGTTGTTCCTAGATCAACTTCTTGGATAATGAGTTGATGTCGACAAGAAGCGATCCGTCAAAGGAGGTCCTTAATGAATCCCACATCAGTGACACGGAACGGAGCTAATGATTTTAATGGAGGTGAAAACGATCTGTGACACATGATTCAGGGTGGCGGTCATGAATGGATGAAGGATAATGTATGGTAGTGGATGGGACCTGGTTGACTCTTTCTGAACGACTTCTCTTGAGCATATGGCGACACTGATGTGATGGATCGGTAGCATTACCCCAAGTATGGATGGTATGGCGAGACCATGGTGATGTGACCAGTAAATGAGACAACCCAACCCGATTGTGGTACGGAGGAAAAGTGTCATGTTCAAGAGCGACCTGCTACCATCAAAGTTTTCTTGATTCTCTCCCAATTTTTCCCCAGTCATTGCTGACCAGTACCTCTTTATTTTTTTCAAGCTTGAGGAGGATAACATATGCTTGTTCTATAACCTGCCCTTCGGGTAAGCCCATCGCTATGTTTTAACGAGCCTAGCGATAGTGAAACTCGTTCTCGTCTAAAGACAAGTTTGTCGCTATTTAGTGATTTTAACTAGTCTAACGACAAGGAAAACTCGGTCCTTTTCATTTTTAGAGAGTCTGAAAAGGTACATAAAGTTAACTCCAAAATTCCTTTTTCATCATCTAATCCCTTAAGTCCGAAAAAGTATAAAACAATACAGAAGGGATGAGTTTTCGATAGTTTTAACGAGCCGAACAAAACAAGCGCTCGATCGTTTTGTGCAATAATCCCTCAGGTCCAAAAAGATTAAAATATAGAGGAGGGATAGCACTTCCGGTCGCTTTAACGAGCTGGAAGGCCAAAACTAGGCAATATTTTCATGTTTTACGAGTCAGTTAAAAAGAGCTTAAAGAAGACTCGTCTTTTGAGGAACGAGTGATGAACAGGGTTAGCAGCTGATTCCAGGTACAGGTTGGAATTTTCCAATCACGGCAGTGTCACAAGGATGGCTAGGTGAAATCACTCTTCGCAGCTGTTCCTCAAAATGGGTAAACAATCATATGGAGGTGAACGATCGGCCAAATGAAAAGTGGAGGTGACGGTGCAAACACGACCAAGGCTTTTATGGCAGATGAGGTTACATACACAATGGTTATTTACCGGAATAGGTTCATTTTTTAACGAGCTTGAATGCACCAAAACACTGCTCGGACTTATGTTTATTTTTTAACGAGCATGAACTATGTGCTAAAACTGCTCGGATCTTGCGTTTATTTTTTAACGAGCATGAACTTTATGCTAAAACTGCTCGTTTATATAGTCAAATTTTGATTTTTTACCATAACTAGCTTTTCTCTTTTCAAGGATAGTACTGCATTCTCAATTGTTGCATCAAACTTGGTTAGAAATACATAACATGAGATAAAACCCTAATATTTCGCTTTGAACTACGTAAAAAAGCAATTAAAAAGTGTTTTTACCTCTCATTTTACCATTTCATTTGAACTTGGTTTGTTGGAGCTTTGGAGGTGCCTCTTCCCCCTTGATTTTCACCAGCTGATTTCGAGAGATTCTGTGGACGATTCTCGGCGCCGTCTGGATCAGGTAGGAGCTAAAACCTAGCTCTTTCTTTTCATGGTTTCATTTTTCATTTTGTGCCTGTTTCCCAATCTTTCTGAGCACCTGGGGTTTTGCGAGGGCGCCCTTCATCAACGCAGGTGGCCCACTCGAAACCTGCGTTGAATGTCAAGCTGCCTTAAGGCAGCTTGACCTTCAACGCAGGTGGGACACTGTCTACCTGCATTGGGCTTAGAAAACTGATTTTTTGGCACAGTTTTTGATGAAATTTCGCCAGTTTCTCATCAAATCCAAGATCTTACTCATTCTCTTGTTTGTTTTGTAGGGACCTTTGAGCAAAATGTCCCTTACATGGCGAGAACGAGAACATGAAGAAGAAGATATGATTGCTCTCCATGACCCTGTCACTTAAGATATATTTAAGTTCCATTGAGTTGTAGTATCACGAGTTGTGAGTCTAGCCTGACGATTAGTCGGCGTATACCATGGGCGATGGCATCAAAGAGGAGTTCTATCAATGCGCTATACTCAGCGATATTATTCGTTGATTGCCCAATACACACACCTCTGAAACTCACTAACTCGTCGCTTGGATCAAAAATGGCCCAGGCCGCGGAGGACAGGTTCCGCGAACTACGACTCGCTCCGTTAGCATATCCCACACATGTCTCAGAAAGGTTCGACATCTACAATAAATGTAAAAAGGTGGATTACTCGACCAAAACAAACACTTTAGCGAAAATAAAATACAACAAAAGCACACAGGTTACTATTTATGCATAGTAACGCTTGAGATACAACCCGTTGCGGGGTTGCGCCAGTGGAATTCCGTCATAATCCATTAACTCATAGGCTCCTTTTGCTAACACTCGTTTAACAATATAGGGGCCCATCCATAAAGAATTAAATTTTCCTGCTCCCAATTTATCGGATTCTTGGTCGTAAAGCAAGACCAAGTCACCTTCTGAGAAGACACGGGGTTTGACATTTTTGTCGAACTGCGCCTTGACTCGTTTCTTATGGGATTCATTAGCCAAAGCGGCGTCACGACGGGTTTCATCCAATTGGATTAATTCCAAGAAACGTGCCTCTTCTTCTGAAGTTCTGGGGAGGAGATCAATTGTGAGTTTAAGAGACGAAATTTCACACTGAACTGGTGAGACTGCCTCCAGGCCATACACCAATTGGAAAGGTGTGAACCCAGTCGCATTCTTTACCGATGTTCGGTAAGCCCACAAGGCTAAGTACAAGATTAGGTGCCACCTTCTTTTGTGAACCCCGATCATCCTTTGTAACATACGCTTCAGGACCTTGTTGATTGCTTCAACTTGTTCGTTGACTTGCGGATAATACGGGGTAGAGCTATTGTGAGATAGCCCTAGCTTGGCAGCTAATTCAACCATCATGTGATTGTGAAAATGCGATCCATGATCTGTAACTATGGCCTGTGGTACGCCGTACCTGGCGACTACATGATTGAAAAAGAAAAGGGCAGTTGTTTCACCAGTGTTATCCAATGTAGGCATCGCCTCGGGCCATTTGGTAAAATATTCAACGACGACTATAATATACCCATGCCCCCCAGTCGAGGTGGGGTTACATTACATGAAATCGATGCCCCATTTGGCAAAAGGCCCAACAGCAACTATTGGCTGTAAAGGTGCGGGTGGTCTTCTGGTTTTGCTATCAAAAATTTGGCAAGCATGGCAACTTCTGACTGCGATTATGCAATCTTTGAACATGGTTGGCCAGAAGTATCCTGCTCGTAAGATTTTTTGTGTTGTTGCATATCCAGATTGATGCCCCCCACACACACCTGAATGACACTCATTCAGGGCTTTTTCGGCCTCCTCATGGGTAAGGCACCTCCTCAGAACTATATCGATACCACGACGGTAAAGTGTATCACCGATGATCATGTAGTCTTTAGCTTGGTATCGTATACGTTTCTGTTCAGAGTGAGAGGTGTTAGGCCTGAACTTTTGGGTTTGGAGATAAATTATGATATCTCCATACCATTCATTGCTTGCAGATATCAGAAACAAATTCTCGTCCACGATTGATTCTTCGGATGTTTCATCGTTGGACGACGATGGGAGATTGCACAATAATTCTGCAAAAACTAGAGCTTTCTTTGACTTGGATTTTACAAATTCCAGATCAAACTCTTGAAGGATCGCTATCCATTTTGAATATTTGCCCCCCATCAACTGTCGCGATAGTATATAAGTCATGGGGTTGCAATCTGATAAAATGGTAGTTTTCCGAAAGAGGACATAATGTCGAAATCTTTGAATCGCTTGAATAGCTGCAAGCGCTAGTTTTTCAACATAAGAATATTTACTTTCTGTATCATTTAAGTTTTTACTTAAATAATATATAGGATGTTCAATTCCATCGACTTCTTGAACTAAAACCATCGCAATGGTCGTATCCGCTGCAGCCAGATACAGGTTAAAATCTCTTTGATAGTCTGGGGCATACATTAATGATGCTCTTACTAGAGAATCTTTCAGAGCATCAAAGGAAGCTTGCGCCACTTGATCCCAGACAAAAGGTACATCCTTTTTCAAAAGACGAGTGTAACCTTTAGCAAGTTCTGCGTAATTTGGAACGAACCTCCTCAGAAAGTTTTCTTTCCCTTGGAGTTTCTGAATCTGAAGCAAATTTGAAGGTGGAGGCAAATTAATGATTGCCTGAACCTTGCAAGGGTCGAGACGAATCCCATCCTTAGAGACTACAAAGCCAAGTAAACGACCAGAACCGACACAAAACACACATTTATGTGGATTGAGTCTTATCTTGTAGTGTCGACAACATAGAAATATCGCTCTTAAATGCTGCGGATGATCAGTCCGCTTTCGCGAATGAGCCGGAAGGTCGTCGAGATATGGTTGGACGATGTTCTTGATGTCATGGAAGGCATAATTCATTTCCCTCTGAAACGTCGCCCCTGCGTTCTTTAAACCAAAGGGTAATTTTCGATAAGCGAATGTGCCCCATGGACAAATAAATGCAGTCTTTGACTGGTCCTGTGGGCAGATATTTATTTGATTATACCCGGAAAATCCATCCATAAATGAAAAGATTTCACATCCGGCGCATTCATCAATTATCTGGTCGATGAAGGGTGTAGGGTAGTTGTCCTTCGGACAAGCTTGGTTTACATCCCTATAGTTGACACACACTCTAATCGTCCCTTGTTTCTTCATAACAGGGACAATATTCGATACCCAATCGGTTAGAGGAACCGGGTAGATGAAACTAGCATGGAGAAGCTTTTCAACTTCCGCTTTAATGGCAGCGGCTTTCTTGGGGTGCACCTGCCGAAGCCGTTGTCTTACTGGTTTGACATCAGGATACATTTTAATTTCATGTTCAACGATACTCAAGTCAATGCCTGGCATTTCATCGTATGACCAAGCAAAGACATCTCT